>JAYESA010000003.1:59098262-59698262 GCA_036927795.1 Iris macrosiphon | reverse complement strand
TACTGAGTAGCTCCGGCACAGAGATAGGTTGTTTTTTGGGCAGACCATCTTTCGACAGATTATAGTGATCAGCTCATGAGTATTGACCGGAAAAATAAGAGACGCTGCGAGGCCGTCAGGACATCAGCCTCAATATTTTGTAGCCTTGGGACGTGCTCTATGAAGAACCCCTCACTGGTGTGATTAATCCAAGCGAGGCTTGGTGGTAGGGAATCAAGTCCTCGTTTAGGACTTCGTACTTACCTCAGACTTGGTTTATTATCATTTTAAAATTATCGTAGGCTTCCAGGTGGTTAACTCCTATTTGTTTTGCGAGTTGGAGTCCAATAATGAGAGCGTTATACTCTACCACATTTTTAGAGCATGGCTCAGTGAGGGAGTAGGCACGGTTGATAAATAGATCATATGGGGAGATCAATACTAACCCGACTCCAGGGATGATGCCGCCTTTGGGCCATGTTCTCGAAGCACCGTCGAAGAATATTTGCCAAATGGCTTCTACATTCATCACGGTGTTGGGGGTCTCTGTCATGACCCGCACCCGATTTAGGGGCACGAGTATGTGGGTACGTCCAGCCTACGCCGCAACATCGGTGGTAGAATATTGTCTAGTCACAATACTATCTAATCAATCTCACACGAATATCAAACTCCAAAAGGAGACACAGATATCACAATATAATATATAAATACTCAATCATAAAACTAAAGTTCGATAAAATATCGAAGAAAATAACAAAATACAAGACAAGTCTAAACGAAAAAAATAGTCTAACCTGCAAACAATAACGTCCAAATCTCCAAGTATGCCGGAAACAAGTCCTCTAAGTTGCAGTCTGGAAAAATATTTCCAATCATAATGGAGCGAAGTACAAGCACTAACAGTAGTTCCATGTATATTGACAAAAACAATAATACAGTGTAAAGAAATACAAGATGGATATAAATACTAGCAATAAGAAATAATGGAGATAATGTCATCATCAATGGTACAACTAGCAATGAACAGGAATACAAGTTCATGCTAGAACAATGGACTGGAATATAAATGAATGCTAGAACAATAACTAGAAATACATGTATAGACTAACTAGCTAAGTGTGTGAAACATCAGTATATCATGTGATCGGCTTGGGACTGATCAGGCTTGCTATGTATGACTAGTTATGATTCTTGTTAGGTCAGGCTAACCATCCGGATAGCTATGATGCGAGCAATAGTCAGGCTAATCATACATAACAGGATATGAGGCATGTAATGGTCAGGCTGCACCGACGTGAGGTATGGGTGAGCTATGATTCATGT
Organism: Iris macrosiphon; assembly: GCA_036927795.1. Taxonomy (NCBI): domain Eukaryota; kingdom Viridiplantae; phylum Streptophyta; class Magnoliopsida; order Asparagales; family Iridaceae; genus Iris; species Iris macrosiphon. The sequence goes on along the minus strand of JAYESA010000003.1, from coordinate 59,696,957 downwards.
AGAGTGGGGTATGATCACATAATCTATTAATATTTCCCCGTCCCCAGCTAGCATGATGGATTCCAATCATGACTCCTCATGAGTGGTCTCGATGATGCTAACCCATATATCTAATAGTGTCAGAATCAAGTACGCTATACAACTAGAATCATAGAGATGATCAACATAATAAAAACTGTCAGAGAATGTACTCGCCTGTGGTCCTCTGCTGGCAATTACCAATATCCTATTTTTGAAGTCTTGTCTGAATAATCCAACAGTCCTATAGACATCATATAATACTATAACATATCATCAATCGTTACCCTAGCACACACAAAACATAAATATTCTAAACTCAGGGGCAACGCTAGGTATGATACTGGTCAACTAGCAGGGTCAAATGTGCATCTAATTGCATGGGCATCTTGTCCTCAATGTTGTGCATAATCAGACAGTCAACTCACTAACACATCTAAGCTAGTACGTTAGTGTCCATAAGACAGGCAACTCACAAAATCTCAAGGTCATACAGTATACGTATATTACAGTCATACCTAGTGCTAGCATTTAATTACCACACAATATACATACACATAATCTAATTAATTATTAAACACACACGCACGCACACACAACTAGTTATTAGGTTCATCGACACGGGGTCTACAATCCTATCAACCAAACTTACCATGAAGCAATATGCTAACCTCTAACACTATTCATACATGCACATAAAATCACGAAGAGGGCAGCTACGAACCTTGGCGGGCACGTACGGGTCAAGGGAGGCTAATGTTGACCGAAGACAGCGAGGAAAGATGGGTCAACGATGACGACGATGATGATGATGGTGATGATGGTGATGATGATGATAATGGTGATGATGGTGATGATGATGATAATAGTGATGATGATGATGATGATGATGAAGATGATGATGAAGGTGACTGCCATAAGCTGCCGGAGGAGGGGCTCTGCAGTCAGGGAGGTCCGACAAAGTGGAAAAGGAGGAAGAAGGGTCTGGGAAGATGGGTCGAGTCAGGGAGGAGATAGTGCGTAGGTCGTGGAGGAGCTCAAGCGAGGCTCGGTGGTCGGGTTAAGGAGGTGGAGAGAGCAGGGAGGAGAGGTGGTGGTGTTAGTGGTGGCGGGGTCAGGAGTGAGTGGCAGTGGGTCGACGGAGAAGAAAGTGGTATGGGGAGTCATGGGTGGAGGAGAAGTCTCGGGGTCGTGCTCAGGCAGCTGCACAGCTCGGCAGGGTGGCACTGAGCAGTCGAGGAAGATGTTGACAGGGCGGAGGATGTCGTAGAGATCCAGCGAGGAGATCGGGTGAAGGTGCAGTCGGTCGTGGATGTGGGGGTTTAGGCGGAGGAGAAGGCCGATGGTCAGGCAGTGTTAATGGTGGTGTAGATGATGAGGTGGCTGCCGCAGTTCAAGTGAGGTGTTAACAGCGGGGAGATAGACGGGGAAGAGGGTCGGGGGTGATCACCGAAGGGAGGAGAGGGTGATGGTGATGATGAATAGTTTAGGATTCAGTTTAGGGTTAGGTTTGAGTTTGATGTAGGTGGTGATGTAGATAAAAAATAATGGAGGAAATGAGAGGTTTGCATGAGGGAGATAATAATGATGCTAGCCTAGGGATTAGGGTCGGCCATGTGCCTCATTGGGATGGGGTTGGCATTGGAAAAGGGGTTGAGGATGAGAAATTATATAGGAAAGGTGTGTGTGGTGTAGATGATGCTCCATTTGAATGAAAGACCATGATTAAACATGAAGGGAAGTGCACAAACCAAAGGGGAGAGAGTGGATCGGTCAATGAGGGAGGTGGTTGTTTTCTTCATGTGCCTTGACCAATAGGATGGTGACACCTCATTGTACTTTTGCATAAAAGACCTCAACAATTAAAAAATTGCACAAAAAGTAAAAATTAGGATTGGATGAGGGAAAACATCATGTTTAGTGTGATGTAGTAGCTAAAAAGGGTGTGTGGTATTTAGTATAAAGCTTGAGGGTGTAAATGGGGGTTTGGTTTGATGTTGGGTCTAGTTTTGGGTCAAGTTTGGTCCTTACACCAATTTAATTAAAATTAATGTAAATGGTGTTCTAAAATTAATTGAAAGTACATGGAACTAAAATTAGGTGGGACACAAGTGTCATGGACGTAGAAGACTAATAATAGAATATTGTCATAATTTGGGTTGCAGAAAAAGGGTCGAGATTGTGTCTCCAATTTCGATTGGAACGCACAAAGATACAAAGTTTGATTTATTTAGAATTAAAAATAAACGTCCATGACAAATATTGTGGGACTAAAATGAAGCACAAAAGAGCATATTTATGAGTTACACAATGGTAAGAATGGAAGACGGACACTTCTAGGACAAGGATGTGAAATTGTTGGAAGGCAAAAGCTAGTGTAGCGCTCCCAATTATCGAAGACACGGTAAGACACAACAATTAATTAAATCACAATAATAAATATAATCCCCAATATTTAATTCCCCAAAATGCTAATTAAAATCCATTACCCTATAATTTGGCCAGGGGTTCATCTAGTGGACTTCTAGGTCTAGTTGACTAACTCATGCATTTAAGGGACACTATAAATAATATATAAATATATGCAACATATTAACACATTAAATTAAATAAAAAAAGACGAAAATACCCCTATTTTAGAATGTGGTAGTGACAAGCCTACCCTCCTTAGAAAAATTTTGGCCTCAAAATTTAAGATCCTCGATAGTTGTATTCATATATATATTTGTTTATTAACATTAAAATTTAATTCATCAAACCATATAATCATGAAGTAAATCCATATTTTTATTTCACAAAATTTTCAAAATTCTATAAATATTATATTCCTAAATATCTTCAAATTTAAAAATCGAATTCCATTCTTATCACAATCTTCTCCAAAATTTTAAGTTAGTAACCAAATACAAGAATTTATTATCCAATCCTCAAATTTTAAATCCACTCAAAGCATATATATATAATTTAAATCTCATCCAAAAGTTTGAATTCAAACTCTAATCCATTAATCATCTTACTCCTCTAATTTAAATCCAATCGATGTATATTTATAAAATTTAAATCCTCATCCCAAAAATTTGAATTCAAACACTAATCCATTAGTGATCTTATTCCTCGATTTTTTTCCATAAAATACTCAAACAATGTGATACTTATGAAATCTTCAAATGCAACATTCAAAATATAAATTTTAAATTTATATCTTCTAGTCAAATAAATATAATGATAATCTTCATAAAAATCAATGATTTAACAAAATCGTCAATTCTGCCATATTAAGTTCTCAACTCTTTATTTAAATTAATGTTTATCCTCAAAATTTAAGTCACCTTATCTCTCTCTGTCAAGTCATAACCCCTTCATTAATCTTCACTACGGTCAAACCCCCAATAATCAAAGTCTAAGAAAATCCTACCTACAGTCATATAACATGCAATCTAGAGAAAACATGCACGGTTATGGTCTCTTTTGTCATGGTATTGCAGTCTCTGTCAGGGTGTGCTACTAACTATATTCTAGCAAAAAAATTACTGATACAGACTACGATACTAAGAAATCAATCAATCAATAAAATAGACGAAAAAAAACAGAAGGAAAGAAAAGACCATAGCCTTCTAATCCATCACTTGAAAATCTTCAATCTCTATCATACACTTAACTCTGGCACATTCACTCACTAATTCCTATCCCTATACATTGATACCCATATCAACTAATCACTAGTCTACAAGATATCCATGGATACATCCACATTGCACATACATGTCTATTGATACCAAAATCTGACACCATGAACCTCTAACAGAACCATAGGTTTAATGATGCATCGAAAGTTTTATACCCCTATCCTTTGGTACCACTGTTTCTACTACAAGCACACCCACTACTAACTCTCTTACCTACTGTAATTGTTTATACTAGTTGTTCTTATCACTCAAGTGCACGCCAAGTGCAACACAACACACTAAGTACTACTCCCTCTAAAAAATCTCTAGATGGATACCCAAGTCAGTTTACAGTGCCATCTCAAGCATGCTCAAGCCAACAGATTCTTACACATGCACTTTATCCACTCATATACTGTTATACATTTCTTATCCACCATAAAATTTTATCCTCAAATAAAATTCTCAAAATTTAACTTCTCGAACAATTTAAAATAAAATTTATGTACTTTCCTCAAAAGTCAAATATTCAAATATTGAAATAAATTTTAACCACTTCCAAAAATCTTTATAGCTTTGACTATATTTATTGAATTGAATTTGAATCCTCAAAATTTTTAATAACATAAAATATCAACTCCTCAAAAACTCTTAAAAATTAAAATTTATTTCCAATCTTCAAATTATAAATTTAAATCTACATATATCTAAGTATACATATATATACTCACAGTCTCCAAACACTCAAGGTACACACAAATATGCCAATTGTCTACACCCCTCAACTGTGTACTAAAATTTGTACTTACTGTTACTAGCAAAATTCTCAACTAATCCTTGATATAGAAATACTAGCACTCCTGGTATAGTAATACTAGCTTCATCATTAGATCACCTCATCACACTCACTAGAACTCATGATCACTAACACTTTCTATAATACACATGTTTTACTTCACTCTCAAAGGTAGGCATATGGTTCCATATCTCGATTGATGTATACATATCTTCTCTTAAATCTTTTACAGGATGATACACTAATCTGTGATACACTTTATACCCTTTCATAACCAATCTTGATGTTTCTCAACCTATGGTACACTATTGGAATTTTCTAATACTCATGCTTCCACCTTCATGAACTTCCGTACTGACATTCAACACCCACTGTACATCCTGCACCCAATTATAGACACTCTTCCAACTATTGCTTCCAACACATCACTGTCCTCAATATCAGGTGATACATCCATCACTAGTCATATACTGGTACACTCAGATCAAATCATATTAAGCCCTAGTTTTATCTGTAACACAAGTCTTACTACTTAGCATAATGTATTCTTATTCTCTCACACTCTCCTATATACTTATGGGTATCCTCCTACTATGGCAAACTCATTAATGCCCTCCATACATAAATATTTCTTTATACTTATCACACCAAAGTATCAATCATCAAATTGAATATCATGTTTGTCATGACTCGCACCCGGAATTGGGGCACGAGTACGTGGGTACGTCCAGCCTACGCCGCAGCATCGGCGGTATAACGTTGTCTAGGTCATGATACTATCTAAACAATCTCACATGAGCATCCAACTCCATAAGGAGATACGGATAATCACAATATAATATGAACAACATACTCAATCACATAACTACAACACGATAAAATATCGAAGAATAAAATAAAATGTAACACAAGTCTAAATAGAAATAATCTAACTCAACAATAAATCCAAATCTCAACAAAGTATGCTGGAGACAAATCCGGTACCAATAGACTGCTAAAAGAAACTAACTAGATAACTAGTGATCCCGGCTAAATCTCCCAGAATCACAACTGAACTACCAAGTCCAAATCTGCAGCTACTCCCCTGTGGTCCATAAAATGTCGGACACCAGTCCTCTAAGGCATAGTCTAGAAAAATATTTCCAGTCAGGAAGGAGCAAAGTACATCTCAAATAACAGTTCCATTTAATTGATAAGGACTATAAAACAATAAATAGATGATGCTAAATGCTAAAAGAAGACAATAAGTTAATGCAATGACAATATAAAGAGACATGCAATATAAGCAATATGGTACAGGCAGTTCATATATGAAATAAAAGAAAAGAGCTACAATATCATATACAGGTGATGTAGCATATGAAAATAAAATAAAGAACTGTAACTATTCTAAGTATTTAAAATATCGGCCTATCATGTGATCGGCTTGGGACAAGATCAGGCTTGTTACATATGATTAGCTATGATTCATGTAAGGTCAGGCTAACCAGCTATGATGCATGTAATGGTCAGGCTAATCATATATAACAGGCTATGAGGCATGTAATGGTCAGGCTGCACCCGACGTGAGATGTAGGGTGAACTATAATGCATGTAGAGTTGGGTATGATCACATAATCTACTAATATCCCCCCCGCCCCCAACTAGTACAGTGGATCCAACCATGACATGTTACGATACACGATCTATGTCCAGTATATCATGTACGATGTCTAATATCAATATCGTGTACAATATCAATGCGATAATCAATGTAACATCTCATGACTGCAGATCCAATCTATATATTAGTCCGTGTAGCACAGTATCAATAATTAGATGTAATATTTCTAGATACTGGAATTATAGATATTATCAAATAATTAGAAATTATTAGAGAATGTACTCGCCTTGGGTCCTTAGCTGGTAATACTCATATCCTGTTCCAGAGTATCGTCTGGATGATCCAACAGCCCTATAGACATACCATAAAATATAATATTGCATCAGACATTACACTAATCACACAATCATAAATACTTTGAACTCGGGGCCACGCTAGGTATGACTCTGGTCAACTAAGGTCAAGTGTGCGTCAAATTGTACGGGTGTCGTGTCTGCAATTGCTATAAAATCAGTCAGTCAATGATACAGGTCGTGCTAGTATGTCAGTGTACATATAGTAGTCTTCTAACATTTACAGGGCCACCTGTCAAGATAGCTACGGGGTATTCGTAATTACACTCGGGTTGCCTAAAATATTCATCAATTAGCATATATCATTAATTAAATATATATATGTACATACCAAATAATTATATACAAAAATATGTATAAGTGTATATACACTAAATAGAATTATATATTATATATATATATGTTTAAAATATACATGCCATATATATATATATATATATATATATATATATATATATATATACGACGACCAATATTTATATGTATCAAAAGAATACGTATACTAAATATATATATATATATATATATATATATATATAGAGAGAGAGAGAGAGAGAGAGAATATTGGTGGTGAGATGGCACCTCACTCTAAAAACAAGGGTGGCGGTGACGTGGCACAATCTCAACCACATATTTTATAATTGGCAATTTGTACTTAACCCCCTTCTCTCGTTTGTGTGGTTGAGATTATGCCATATCACCGCCACCTTTGTTTATAGGGTGAGGTGCCATCTCACCTCCCTTATTCTCTCTCTCTCTCTCTATATATATATATATAATATATATATATATATATATATATTTACCAAGTAAAAATATACGTATACTATATTTATATATATACCAACTTAATACATATACTATATACATGCATATATGTATATATATACACTAACATATATTATGAATACGTATATACTAATATATATGTTGAATACATATATACCAATAGAGAAATATACTTTTATATGTATATGCGTATATATACGAATCCTACATATACTATACATATACTACATACATACATGCATACACTTATATACGTACACGCGTGCGTGTACGCGAGGAAGAGAACCGAACCTGTGCGGGTGCACGACAACGGCGAAGATGACGAAGACGAAGGTGACGATGACGATGACGAGGATGACGAAGACGATGACGAAGGCTTGGATGCTGGTGGAAGGGGCTGGTGGTACTGGTTCTCGTGGCCGGAGGGGTAGAGGTGAGTGGCCGGCGTTCAGGTCAGCTTCGGTGTAGAGGGGCAGCGGGTCGACGGAGGCTGGAGGTAGCTCGGGGGAGTGTTGGCCGTAGTGCTGGAGGGAAAGAGATGGATGGGTGGTTGTTGGCGACCGAGGTGGAGGCGTTCAGGCGAGCGACGTTGATAGGAGGAGGTTCAACGGTCGGCTCCGGCGTTGGCAGTGGGGTGGTGGCTCGTGGAGGGACGGCTCGGGGTGGTTCAGTGGTCGGTGTCGGGCTCGCCGGGAGTACGGGATGGTGGTGATGGTTCTGATGGTGGTGGTGGTTCTGATGCAGCGGGGTCGATGTCGGGGCAGATGGCCAGGGAAGGAGGTTGTGATGGCGGTGGAGTTTGGTTGGTTCAGGCGGTGGTGCCGGAGTAGCAGCGCCGGAGAAGGAGAAAAAGTCGGCGGGTGGCCGGGGCTTGGCTCGACGTGGAGGGGAAGCTAGGGAAGAGGTGCTGGTTTGGATTGAGGCGAGGCTGGGTGGAGCTCGGCCGGGTGCTGCCGGAGTGAGTCGGATGGGTGGCCGGGCTGGAGGAGGGTGGCCGGAGTTGATTTTATTTTTCCCCCTTTTCTTTTTAAAAGGAGAAGAAGAAGAAGAAGAAGAAGAAGAAGAAGAAGAAGAAGAAGGGAAGAAATAGAAAAGAAAGGAGGCTACGGTTGTGAGGAGGGATGAGATAGAAAGTGGAGAGCTTCCTAGGTTTAGGGATTAGGGCATATTGGGAAGGGTGCATTGAAGAGACATCTTATAGGAGATGTGATGGGAGGTGTGTGGTGATGATGAGCCCCATTTTGAATGGGTGGCTCAGATTTGACATGAGGAAATTACTCATACAAGGAGAGGGTTGGGTTGACTAGTCAAATATTAGGGCTTCTCCATTTGGTTTGAACCAATGGGGCATTGACACCTAATACAATATTTATAAATAAGCCCCCTTAAATTTGGGTATTTGTACAGACATTGGTGTTTAGTGTTTTATAGGGTGAGGGGGTGTTGTGTGTTTTGTATGGGCTTAATTAATAGGATATTTGGATCAAATTGGGTTAAAATTGGATTAGTCAAAGTTGGTATCCCCGATTAAATTAGAAACAAATACAAGCGATGTTCTAAAATTAATTAGAAATACATGGGGCTAAAATTAAATTGGGACACAAGTATCATTAGTGAAGAAGACACAGAGTGGAATATTATCCTAATTTGGGTTACACTAAAATGGGTTGAGATTGTGTCCAATTTCGATTGGAACGCACAACGATACAAAGTTGGATTTTATTTAGAAATTAAATAAACGTCCACGACAAATTTTGTGCAGCTAAAATAAAGCACAAAAGAGCATAATTATGAGTTATAAAATGGTCAAAATGGAAGGTGGGCATGTCTAGGGAAAGGTTGTGAAATTTGTTGGAAGACAAAAGATAGGGTAGCGCTCCAAATATCGAAGCAACGGCAAGACGCAACAATTAAATAAAATTACGATAATTAATTACAACCTCAAATAATTAAATTCTAAATAATACAAATAAATTTATAACCCTATAATTCGGTTAGGTGTTTTATCTAGTGGGCTTCTAGGTCAAGTCTACTAGCTCAAACATTAAGAACAATGTACATAATATATATGTATATACACATCTCATACAATTATTTAAATCAAATACACACAATATTAATAATATACAAAAGTTAAAAATACTCCTGTTTTTAGAATGTGGTAGTGACAAGTTTACCCTCCTTAAAAGAATTTTGTCCTCAAAATTTAAAATCCTTAATAGTCGTATTTACTCTATATTAATTTCCATCAAAATTTAAATTCATCAAACCTATAATCATAAAGTAATCCATATTGTCATTTCATAAAATTCTCAAAATTCTATGGATATAATATTTATGAAAATCCTCAAATTTAAAAATCAAATTCAATTCTTATCACAATCTCCTCCAAAATTTTAAGTTCGTATCTAAATACTCGAAATTTGATATCCAATCCTCTAATTTAAACTTAATCAATGCACACTTTTATAAATTAAGAAATCCCATCTAAAAACACTAATCCATGAATCCAATCGATGCATATTTATAAATTTTAAATTCTTATCTCGGAAATTGAATTCAAACACTAATCCATTAATGATCATATTCCTTGATTTCTTTTTCCATAAAATACTCAACAATGCGATACTTATGGAATCTTCAAATGCAACATTCATAATATAAATTTTTAAATTTATATCTTGCAATCAAATAAATATAATAATAATCTCCTAAATTTCCTCAAGTTTTAATGATAAATTATATCATAATCAATAAATCATCAATTCTATCATATTAAATTCTTATCTCTTTATTTAAATTAATGATTATCCTCAAAATTTAAGCATCTTGTCTCTCTTGTCAAGTCATAACCTCTTCCTAAATCTACTACGCTCAAATCCCAAATAATTAAGGTCTAAGAAAATTTTACCTATAGTCATACAACATACAATCTAGAGGTAACATGCATGGCTATGGTCTATTTTGTCATGGTATTGTAGTCTCTGTCAGGGTATGCTACTAACTACATTCTAACAAGAAAATCATGAACACAAGCTACGGTACTAAGGAATCAGTCAATCAATCAAACAGAAAAGGACAGAAGGAAAGAAAAGAACAAAACCTGCTAACACATCACCTGCAGTATGTTCTATTTCTAACATACACTTAACTCTGGCATATTCACTAAGTAATTCCTATTCTTGTACACTGATACCCATATCAACTAATCATTAGTCCACAAGACATCCATGAATACATCCTCATTGCATACACCTGTCTATTGAACCTAAATCTGATACCAAGAATCTCTAATATAACCATTGTTTAATAATGCATCCAAAGTTTGATACCTCTATCCCTTTAGGTACCACAATTTCTACTACAAGCACATTCACTGCTAGCTTTCTTACCTATTGCAATTGTTGATACTAGTATTCTTTTTACTCAAGTGCACGCCAAGTGCAACATACCACACTAAGTACTACTTCTTCTAATGCAACTCTAGATGGACACCCAAGTCTGTTTGCAGTGCCATCTCAAGCATTCTTAAGCTAATAGATCCTTACACATGCACATCAACCACTCATATACTGTTATACATTTTTTACCCACCATAAAATTAATCCTCAAAATAAGATCATCAAAGTTTAACTTCTTGAACAATTTAAAATAAAATGCATATACTTCCCTTAAAAGTCAAATATTTACATATCGAAATAGAATTTTAATCCCTTCCCAAAAATCTTTATAGCTTTGACTATGTTTATTGAATTAAATTTGAATCCTCAAAAATTTAATAACATAGAATCTCAACTCCTTAAAATTCTTAAAAATTGAATTTTATTTCCACTCTTCAATTTTAAATCCACAAGTATACATATAAATACTCACAGTCTCTAATACTCAAGGTGCACTCAAATACACTCTTTGTCTACAACTCTTAACTGTGTACTAAAATTTGTACTGCCCGAATTACTTGCACTATTACTTCCAAATGATCAAAGTTATCATCACACGTATTTTCTCCAATGAGTTTCTGTCTATATTAACTGATATACTAATCAAGCATTATCATATAAGGCACTTACTGTTACTAGCATATTGCTCAACTAATCCTCGATATAGAAACATTAATACTCTTGGCATGGTAACACTAACTTCATTATTAGATTACCTCATCACACTTATTAGAACCTCTCAAAGGCATGCATATGATTCTATATCTCTATTGATGTATACGTATCTTCTCTTAATTCTTTTACAGTATGTTACACTAGTCTGTAATACTCTTCATACCTTGCACGATCCATATTGATATTCCTCAACCCATGGCATCTTATTAATATCTTTTATGCATTTATATTTCTTTACTCTTAATACCCCCAAGTATCAATCATCAAATTGAACATCATGCTCCATTAATCTTTAACACAATTTCTTGATACTTAATTGTTTACCAAGATCATCCAATTACATAAATTAATAACTATCCAGGACTGGCATGATGATTCTGATACTTACTATTGGACTCTTTTCTCCTTCTATCTATAGTACCAATACTAATAATAATGACACATTATCATAGAACTATTGCTACAAGGCACTACGCTATGGGTTAACTCTAGATTAATGCCTACTGCTCATATGTCCAACTAAGAAACACTTACAATGAACAGGTCACACTCAGTCAACACTAATATAAGACACAGACATAATTATAAGTCACTAATTATCATACTTAACAAGGAATCCTCAAAGAATAGAAGCTCAAAAAGGAACTGGATTGAGGACTGAAGGTATTTCTACTGCTAGTAAAGAAAAGAAGCGATGGAACAAGATCCTGTAATAACGAAATAGATAAGTATTAAGATAATACTTTAAGAACCAATTTAAGATACAACCTGATAATCATACACGTCTATCAGAAATCATGACACTCAGAATCTTCGCCACGCCAGTAAGCATAGATGCGATAAACGACAGGTTCCGTAACTAAGGTATGCAACTCTATAATCATGTCATCTAGAATCCTCGCCACGCCAACTGGTATGGCTGCGAGAAACTCTACATTCATAACTAAGATATGTATATCCGAAGTTAGGTTCCTACGTTCTTCTCACGACAGCTAATATGGCTGCGATAAACTCTAGGTTCCATAACCAAAGTAGAAGTTTTACCTTTCTCACTGTTCTCATCAATATATGTCATCAGATAAAATCGTAAATTTTAGCCCGTAAAATTTATCTTGATATGAAATCAACTCAACAACGATACCAAGAATTAAAGTTAACAACTAGTCAACAAGAATCAAACTCAATATCAACAAGCAAGAACAGACAAAAAAAGGGGGAAGAATTTAAATTGGAATTCATAATGAGATTCTCAAGGGTCGTCCCAGGAATCTCTCAAATAATTCGTGATTGAGTATCCTCTCTCATACTAGTATCCTATGTCCTATATTCTATAGCAGGCACGTAATAGTATAACTAGGACGTCGTACTACCACGACATCGCATAACTTGTGAAGTCAGACCTGCATGGGCCACCACTAAAATTATGTCACGATCCGCACCCTGAATTGGGGCACGAGTACGTGGGTACGTTCAGCCTACGCCACAGCATCGGCGGTAGAACGTTGTCTAGGTCATGATACTATCTAAACAATCTCACATGAGCATCCAACTCCATAAGGAGACATAGATAATTATAATATAATATGAACAACATACTCAATCACATAACTACAGCACGATAAGATATCGAAGAATAAAATAAAATACAACACAAGTATAAATAGAAATAATCTAACTCAATAATAAATCCAAATCTCAACAAAGTATGCCAGAGACAAATCCAGTACCAATATACTGCTAAAAGAAACTAACTAGATAACTAGTGATCCCGGCTAAACCTCCCAGAATCACAACTGAACTACCAAGTCCAAATCTGCAGCTACTCACCCTGTGGTCCATAAAATGTCGGACACCAGTCCTCTAAGGCATAGTCTGTAAAAGTATTTCCACTCAGAAAGGAGCAAAGTACATCTCAAATAACAGTTTCATTTAATTGATAAGGACTATAAAACAATAAATAGATGATGCTAAATACTGAGTGAAGGCAATAAGTAAATACAATGACAATATAAAGAGACAGGCAATATAAGCAATATGGTACAGTCAGTGCATATATGAAATAAAGAGAAAGAGCTACAATATCATATACAGGTGATGTAGTATACGAAAATAAAATAAAGAACTATAACTATTCTAAGTGTTTGAAATATCGGTCTATCATGTGATCAGCTTGGGACAAGTTCAGGCTTGTTACATATGATTAGTTATGATTCATGTAAGGTCAGGCTAATCATTTGGTTAGCTATGATGCAAGTAATGGTCAGGCTAATCATATATAACAGGCTATGAGGCATGTAATGGTCAGACTGCACCCGACGTGAGTTGTGGGATGAGCTATGATGCATGTAGAGTTGGGTATGATCACATAATCTACTAATATTTCCCTCCCCTCTGCCCCCAACTAGTACAGTGGATCCAACCATGACACGTTACGATATACAATCAATGTCCAATATATCATGTACGATGTCTAATATCAATATCGTGTACAATGTCAATACGATAATCAATGTAACATCTCATGACTGCAGATCCAATCTATATATTAGTCCGTGTAGCACAGTATCAAGAATCAGATATAACATTTCTAGATACTAAAATTATAGATATTATCAAATAATTGGAAATTATCAGAGAATATACTCGCCTTGGGTCCTTAGTTGGTAATACCAATGTCCTGTTCCAAAGTATCGTCTGGATGATCCAACAGTCCTTTAGACATATCATAAAATATAATATTAAATCAGACAATATACTAATCACACAATCATAAATACTCTGAATTCGGGGCCACGCTAGGTATGACTCTGGTCAACTAAGGTCAAGTGTGCATGAAATTGTACGGGTGTCGTACCTGTAATTGCTATAAAATCAGTCAGTCAATGATACAGGTCGTGCTAGTATGTCAGTGTACATATAGTAGTCTTCTAACATTTACAGGGCCATATGTCAAGATAGCTACGGGGTATTCGTAATTACACTCGGGTTGCCTAAAATATTCATCAATTAGCATATATCATTAATTAAATATATATGTACATACCAAATAATTACATACAAAAATATGTATAAGTGTATATACACTAAATAGAATTATATATTATATATATATATATGTTTAATATATACATGCCATATATTTATATATATATAACGACCAATATTTATATGTATCAAAAGAATACGTATACAGAATATATATATAAATATATATAAATATATATATATATATATATATATATATATATATATATATTTACCAAGTAAAAATATATGTATACTATACTTATATATATATATATATACCAATTTAATACATATACTATATACATGCATATATGTATATATACACACTAACATATATTATAAAATCGTATATACTAATATATATGTTGAACATATATATACCAATAGAGAAATATACTATATATATGTATATGCGTATATATACGAATCCTACATAAACTATAAATATACTACATACATACATGCATACACTCATATACGTACACGTGTGCGTGTACGCGAGGGAGAGAACCGAACCTGTGCGCATGCACGACGACGGCGAAGATGACAAAGACGAAGGTGACGATGACGATGACGAGGATGACGAAGACGACGACGAAGGCGAGGATGCTAGTGGAAGGGGCTGGTGGTACTGGTTCTCGTGGCTGAAGGGAAAGAGGGTAGTGGTCGGCATTCAGTTCGGCTTCGGTGTAGAGGGGGAGCGGGTCGACGGAGGCTGGAGGTGGCTCGGGGGAGTGTTAGCCGGAGTGCTGGAGGGAAAGAGATGGATTGGTGGTTGCTGCCGGCCGAGGTGGAGGCGTTCAGGCGAGCGGCGTTGATGGGAGGAGGTTCAGCGGTTGGCTCCGGCGTTGGCAGCGGGGTGGTGGCTCGTGGAGGGACGGCTCGGGGTGGTTCAGTGGTCAATATCTGGCTCGCCGGGAGTGCGGGATGGTGGTGATGGTTCTGATGGTGGTGGTGGTTCTGATGCACCGAGGTCGATGTCAGGGCAGATGGCTGGGGAAGGAGATTGTGATGGCGGTGGAGTTTGGTTGGTTCAGGCGGTGGTGCCGGAGTAGCAGCGCCGAAGAAGGAGGACAGGTCAGCGGGTGGCTGGGGCTTGGCTCGACGTGGAGGGGGAGCTCAGGAAGAGGTGCTGGTTTAGATCGAGGCGAGGTCGGGTGGAGCTCCGTCAGGTGCTGCCAGAGTGAGTCGGATGGGTGGCCGGGCTAGAGGAGGGTGGCCGGAGTTGATTTTATTCCCCCCTTATCTTTTTAAAAGGAGGAAAAGAAGAAGAAGAAGAAGAAGAAGAAGAAGGGAATAAATGGAAAAGAAAGGAGGCTACGGTTGTGAGGAGGGATGAGAGAGGAAGTGGGAAGCTTCCTAGGTTTGGGGATTAGGGCATATTGGGAAGGGTGCATTGAAGAGACATCTTATAGGAGATGTGATAGGAGGTGTGTGGTGATGATGAGCCCCATTTTGAATGGGTAGCTCAGATTTGACATGAGAAAATTACTCATACAAGGAGAGGGTTGGGTTGACTAGTCAAATATTAGGGCTTCTCCATTTGGTTTGAACTAATGGGGTGTTCACACCTAATGCAACATTTGCAAATGAGCCCCCTTAAATTTGGGTATTTGTACAGACACATGAAATGATAAAAAATTGGTGGGGGAATTGGTGTTTGGTATTTTGAAGGGTGAGGGGGTATTGTGTATTTTATATGGGCTTAATTAATAGGGTATTTGGATCAAATTTGGTTAAAATTAGATTAGTCAAAGTTGGTATTCCCAATTTAATTAGAAACAAATGCAAGCGATATTCTAAAATTAATTAAAAATACATGGAGCTAAAATTAAATTGGGACACAAGTATCGTTCGTGAAGAAGACTCAGCGCAGAATATTTTCCTAATTTGGGATGCACGAAAATGGGTTAAGATTGTGTCCAATTTTGATTCGAACGTACAACGATACAAAGTTGGATTTTATTTAGAAATTAAATAAACGTTCGTAAAAAATATTGTGCGGCTAAAATGAAGCACAAGTGAGCATAATTATGAGTTACAAAAAGGTTAGAATGGAAGGCGGGCATGTCTAGGACAAGGTTGTAAAATTTGTTGGAAGACAAAAGATAAGGTAGTGCTCCAAATATCGAAGCAACGACAAGGCGCAATAATTAAATAAAATTACGGTAATTAATTACAACCTCAAATAATTAAATTCTAAATAATATAAATAAATTCATAACCCTATAATTAGGCCAGGTGTTTCATCTAGTGGGCTTCTAGGTCAAGTCTACTAGCTCAAACATTAAGAACACTGTACATATTATATATGTAAATACACATCTCATACATTTATTTAAATTAAATACACACAATATTAATAATATACAAAAGTCAAAAATACTCCTAATTTTAGAATGTGGTAGTGACAATGCTCTATTAATTTTTAACATAATTTCTTGATACTTAATTGTTTACATGGATCATCCAACTACATGAATTCATGACTATCTAGGACTAGCATGCTGACTTTGATACTAACTCCTGGAACCATCACTGGTACTCTTTACTCCCCCTTCGACCTACAGTACCAATATTAACTATAATGACACCTATAATAGAACTATGGCTATAAGGTACTATGCTATGGGTTATCTCCAGATTGATGCCTATTACTCACATATCCAACGAAAAAACACTAACAGACTCACAATCCACACTCAGTCAACAATGATACAAGACACATACCTAATTTCAAGTCATCAATTATCACACTAACAAGGAACCCTAATAGAAAGAAGATCAAGAAGAAACTGGACTAAGGACTGAAGGTATCTCTACTGCTAGCAAAGAGAATGATGGGACAAGGTCCTATAATAACAGAAGTAGATAAGTATTGAGATGATACTTTAAGAACCAATTTATGATACAATCTGGTAATCATACACGTCTGTCCAAAATCTTGACACTCAGAATCTTTGCGGCGCCAGTAAGCATAGCTGCGATAAACGATAAGTTCCATAACTATGGTATGCAACTCTATAATCATGTCATCAAGAATCCTTGCCACGCCAACCGGTATGGCTGCAAGAAACTCTAAATTTTATAACTAAGACATGTACATCCAAGGTCAGGTTACTATATTTCTGCCATGACGGCTAATGTGGCTGCGATAAACTCTTGGCTCCATAACCAAAGTAGACGTTTCACCTTTCTTACTGTCCTAATCAACATATGTAATCAGATGATACCGTAATTTTGTCCATAAAATTCATCTCAATATGAAATCAAACTCAACAACGATACCAAGAATTAAATTTAACAACTGAACAACAAAAATTAAATTCAATATCAACAAGTGAGAACGGACGAAAACAAGGAAAAAAATTCAAATTAAAAATTATAATAAGATTCTCAAGGGTTATCTTAGGAATCTCTCAAAAAAAAATTAGAATTGAGTATCCTCTCTCGTCCTAATATCATATGTCCTATATCCTATCGCAGGCACATAGTAGTACAACTAAGATATCGTACTACCATGATATTGCACTACTTGCGAAGTCTGACCTGTATGGGCCACCACTAAAAATGTGTCACGACCCACACCCGATATAGGGGCACGAGTCGTGGGTACATCCAGCCTACGCCGCCGCATCGACGGTAGAACATTATTTTGGTCATAATACTATCTAATCAATCTCACACGAATATCCAACTCCATAAGGAGACACAGATATTACAATATAATATATAAATACTCAATCACAGAACTAAAGTACGATAAGATATCAGAGAAAATAACGAAATACAAGACAAGTCTAAACAACAAAAATAGTCTAACCTACAAACAATAACATCCAAATCTCCAAGTATGCCGGAAATAAGTCCTCTAAGTTGCAGTCTGGAAAAATATTTCCAGTCAGGATGGAGCAAAGTACAAGCACTAACAACAGTTCCATGTATATTGACAAAAACTATAATACAGTGTAAAGAAATACAAGATGGATATAAATACTGGCAATAAGAAATATTGGAGATAATGTTATCATCAATGGTATAACTAGAAATGAACAGGAATACAAGTGTATTCTAGAATAATGAACTGGAATATAAGTGAATGTTAGAACAATAACTAGAAATACATGTATAGACTAACTAGCTAAGTATATGAAATATCAGCATATCATGTGATCGGCTTGGGACTGATCAGGCGTGCTATGTATGACTAGCAATGATTCATGTAAGGTTAGGCTAACCATCTGGATAGCTATGATACAAGCAATAGTCAGGCTAATCATACATAACAGGCTATAAGACATGTAATGGTTAGGATGCACCAACGTGATGTGTTGGTGAGCTATGATTCATTTAGAGTGGGGTATGATCAAATAATCTACTAATATTTCTCGTCCCCAACTAGCACGATAGATTCCAATCATGACTCTTTATGACAGGTCTCGATGTTGCTAACCCGTGTATCCAATAGTGTCAGAATCAAGTATGCTATACAACTAGAATCATAGAGATGATCAACATAATAAAAACTGTCAGAGAATGTACTCGTCGGTGGTCCTCTGCTGGCAATTACCAATGTCCTATTTTCGAAGTCTTGTCTGAATAATCCAACAGTCCTATAGACATCATATAATACAATATCATAGCATCAGTCGTTACACTAGCACACATACAAAATAAATACTCTGAACTGAAGGAATACTCTAGGTATGACACTGGTCAACTAGCAGGGTCAAATGTGCGTCTAACTGCATGGGCGTCATGTCCTCAATGCTGTGCATAATTAGACAGTCAACTAACTAACACATCTAAGCCAATACGTCAGTGTACACAAGGCAGGCAACTTATAAATTCTCTGGGTCATATAGTATATGTATATTACAGTCATACCTAGTGCTCATTTAATTACCACAGAACATATATACATATAATCTAATTAGTTATTAAACACACATGTACGCACACACAACTAGTTATTAGGTTCATCGACACGGGATCTACAATCCTATCAACCAAACTTACCATGAAGCAATACGCTAACATCTAAAACTATTCATACATGTACATAAAATCATTAAGAGTGCAGCTACAAACCTTGGTGGGCACATACGGGTCGAGGGAGGTTGAAGCTGACCAGAGACGGCAAGGTGAGATAGGTCGACGATGACGACGACGATGATGATGGTGATGATGGTGATCATGATGATGATGATGGTGATGATAATAATGATGATGATTATGAAGGTGACTGTCGGAGGCTGCGGGAGGAGGGGCTCGACGGTCAAGTAGGTCGAGCAAATTGGAAGAAGGGTCGAGGAAGATGGGTCAAGTCAGGGGGAAGATAGTGGGCATGTCGTGGAGGAGCTCAGGCGAGGCTCGATGGTCGGTTGAAGGAGGTGGAGAGAGCAGGGAGGAGAGGTGGTGGTGTTAATGGTGGCCGGATCGGGGGTGACTCGCAGCAGGTCGACAGAGAAGAAGGTGGTGCGGGGCATCATGGGTGGAGGAGAAGTCTTGGGATCGTGCTCAGGCGGCTGCACTGCTCGACGGGTTGGCGCGGAGCAGTCGAAGATGATATTGACAGGGAGAAGGATGTCGTAGAGATCCGGCAGAGGAGATCGGGTGAAGGTGCAGTCGGTCGTGGCTGTAGGGTTTTAGGTGTAGGAGAAGGCCGGTGGTCATGCGATGTTAATGGTGATGTAGATGATGGCGGTGGCTGCCACAGTTCAGGCGAGGTATTGACAGCGGGGAGATAGCCGGGGAAGAGAGCCGGGGGTGATCACCAGAGGGAGGAGAGGGTGATGGTGATGATAAATAATTTAGGATTCGGTTTAGGGTTAGGTATGATTTTGATGTAGGTGGTGATGTAGATAAAAAATAATGGAGAAAATAAGAGGTTTGCATGAGAGAGATGATGATGATGCTAGCCAAGGGATTAGGGCCGGCCATGTGCCTCATTGGGATGGGGTTGGCATTGGGAAAGGGGTTGAAGATAAAGAATTATATATAGGAAAGGTGTGTGTGGTGTAGATGAAGCTCCATTTGAATGGAGGGCCATAATTAAACATGAAGGGAAGTGCACAAACCAAAGGGGAGAGAGTGGACCGGTCAATGAGGTAGGGGTTATTTTCTTTATGTGTCTTGACCAATAGGATGGTGATACCTCATTGTACTTTTGCATAAAAGACCTCAAGAATAAAAAATTATACAAAAAGTAGAAATTGGTATTGGATGAGGGAAAATACCATGTTTGGTGTGATGTAGTGTCTAAAAAGGGTGTATGGTGTTTAGTATGAAGCTTGAGGGTGTAAATGGGGGTTTGGTTTGGTGTTGGGTCTAGTTTTGGGTCAAGTTGGGCCCTTACACCAATTTAATTAAAATTAATGTAAATGGTATTCTAAAATTAATTGGAAGTACATGAGACTAAAATTAGGTAGGACACAAGTGTCATGGACGTAGAAGACTCATAATAAAATATTTTCATAATTTGGGTTGCACAAACAAGTTCGAGATTGTGTCTCCAATTTCGATTAGAACGCTCAAAGATACAAATCAGATTTATTTAGAATTAAAAATGAATGTCCGCGACAAATATTGTGCGACTAAAATGAAGCACAAAAGTGCATATTTATGAGTTACACAAAGGTAAGAATGGAAGATGGGCACATCTAGGACAAGGGTGTAAAATTTATTGGAAGGCAAAAGCTAGTGTAGCACTCTCAATTATCGAAGTAACGGTATGGACAACAATTAAATAAATTACAATAATAAATATAATCCCCAATATTTAATTTCGCAAAATGCTAATTAAAATCCATAACCCTATAATTTGGTCAGGGGTTCATCTAGTGGGCTTCTAGGTTTAGTTCACTAACTCATGCATTTAAGGAATACTATAAATAATATATAAATATATACAATATATTAACACATTAAATTAAATAAAAAGACAAAAATACCCTATTTTAGAATGTGGTAGTGACAGTCTCCTCGTAGAGTTTTAAAGTTTCTGGTATCGAGTGGGCTACAAGAAAATATGCCAATGCCTGACCTTTTACTGCCTACTGTGGGACGAATACTATGTCATATAGTGACAGCAGTATTGGCCATGTGTCTAGGCGATAGTTGATCACTCCAGGTCCCGTCATAAGGAACCTGAGGTGACTAACTCGCGAGATTATTCGGATGGTTTGTCATGCCACATAATACCGAGTCTTCTGGATGGCGAAGATACGAGAAAGGCACTCCTTCTCGATGGGGTTATACTTATGCTATGCACCGACCATCATCCTACTTAGGTAGTAGATGGCCTACTTGTGACATGCGTCGCTTGTCTGGCTTAGCAGAGCACTAAAGGATTGATCCATTGCTCGTACATAGAGCATAAAGGGCTTCCCCATGACTGGGAATACCAATACTTGAGGACTCATGAGATATTCTTTGATGTCGTCAATGGTGCACTGACATTCTTCATTCCAGACAAAGGAGACTCCTTTCTTTATGAGTTACGTGAACGGCTAACAACGTCCAGAGAGATTTGATATGAACTTCGTGATATAGGCCAGTTTTCTTGAGGCCACAAAGTTGTCTTCGGTGGGCGCATTTCAAGGAATGCTTTGGTCTTGTCAGGGTCTACGTGGATATCCTTCAAAGATAGGATAAAACATAGGAATTTACCGTTAGAGACTCCTAAAAAAGATTTGTTAGGGTTCATCTTGACCTGGTGCGTATGCATGAGGTCGAATACAGTCTTCAAATTACTGAGGTAATCATCTTTGGAGCAACTCTTGACGATGATGTCATTAACGTAACACTCGACCGTCTTGTATATATGCTCACGGAAGATAGTGCTTATAGCTCGCTGGTATACAATACCCTCATTCTTCAGACTGAAGGGCATGACTGTGTAGCAGTTTACTCCTATCGGTATTCGGAATGATGTATGCTTCTGATCGTCAATAGACATCTTGATTTGATTATAGCCTGAGAATCCATTCATGAAGAAAATGAGCTCGAAGCCACAGCTGTTGTCGATCATTATGTCTGTGATCGAAAGAGAAAATTTATCCTTAATGCAGGCCGCGTTTAGATCACGAAAGTCAATGCATATCCAAATCTTTCCATTCATTTTGACAATGGGCACGATGTTGGCTACCCAATTTGGATGTTGTTCTTTGCGGATGAAGCCTCTAGCTATCAGTTTGGTGACTTCAGCTTTGATGACATTCATAATGTCGGCCGAAACTGCCGTTGCTGCTGCTTGACTGGCTTAGCATTCGGTGAGATATTAATCTTGTGGACCGTGATTTGGGAGTCCAGTACCGACATATCTTCATAGCTCTAGGCAAAGACATCAATGTATTCCCTGACGAGCTGTAGCAGTATTCTCGATCCTCAACAGTTAGACTCTTTCTGATGAAGATAGGTTTAGAGGATGATTTGTCGCCCATATTGACTTATATGACTTCGTCCATGGTAGGAGTTCTTGTTGTTAGAACTGCTCTCCTATTGTGTGTCTAGGCATTAGGCCTAAGATTCTACTTCAAAGAGTTTCGGTGGAGCCTCATCGTCTTTCTCAGGGTCAGCTGATACCATATTGGCAGATAATATTTTCTTGAGCATCTCCCCGATACTGACGTCGGAGTCCCAAGAGGAAGAATCTAAAGAGTGAGAGTGTAACTCATCTTCTTCATCCGAGCTTTTGGGGGTTGTGGGATGCATAACGTACCCTAAGACACTTGGTCAAATGGCAGTAATCCTCGAATTTGCCTATCGGAGCGGTGAGGCACAAGGGCAGTCATCAAACTTTGCCGCAATTCAGACCTTAGTTGCTTTTAGGATCATAATCATTCTTCTGGATGAGATGTTTGGTTTGACCACTAAACCGGTATAGTTGTATTTTGTCGGTATATAGTTCTGGCTCTTGTTCCTCCTGGATGAAGGACTGGAGGCATTCAACCCTGCCAAAGATGATAGGTTTGTCTCCCCTCCTCCTTCATGGGCCGTGAAGTAGTAATCTTGGCAAGGGAGGGTCTGGTTTACTGTATAGGTAGTAGTCACTTATTTCTGCAGGCGTAGGCCTAGACCGTGCTCCCTGGAATACAGTATGCTTATGTTTGCAACTTCAGAGTAGTTCAAATATAGCCCTTTATTCACAAAATAAGGTATCTTTTCTCTAGAAATTATATCGTCCAGAGAAGTAACATTTGTGTGAGCAATTATGTACTCCTCCAGCTCGTCCTTCCCGAGATATACCTCCAGTGCGAGCGACGACTTTGGATGTTTCCTGTATAGATTTACTACCAGAGGCTCAGACGTTGTTGGAGGAAGCGGAGCATCCTTCTGAGGTTGACTCGGCCTGTGAAGGTGAATGACCAGAGGTTCGGACATGGTGGATAGTGCCGAACCATCCTTCGGTGAATGATCCGTCCTACGAAGGTGGACAACCAGAGGTTCGGGTGGCTTCCTGTGTAGATTTACGACGAGGGGTAAGGTTGTGTCAGGAGCATGTGCCTTTAGATAGACTCTCAAGGGATCTTCTGGTGTTGTCCCATTCTCTACCTAATCATCGGCTTTATTACCACCTTCATCTTAGTAGACCTGTTTATAAAGGATCGAATCAAAGTAATAGGCTCTGATCCCTTTGAGTGCATCGACATCAACAAACTCTATTTTTACCAAGCCGTGTTCGTCGATGTACTTCCGGGACTGGTGCATGGTCGATGACACGATAATATATTCATGTATCCGTGGACATCCGAGAAAGATATTGTAGTATACATCTATGTCAATGACATAGCACGTGACCTCCATTTTCAAGTCGCCGATCTTGCATTTCAGGCAAATCTTGACCAGGGGGTAGCTCCTGCCTGCGTTAAATCTAGAGATGACAGTATTGGTAGCTGACAGGCGATACAGAAAAATATCCAAGGTTTGAAGTAGAATCTGTAGGATAATATTGATTGACGAACCAAGATCTTTGTACATCCATTCCATATTGATGGCACCAATATACCCTATGTAATTATCACATCCTAGTACCAAAATACGGAGACAGACATGGCCAACTATCCCGTACAAGGTGCTATATGTCATATGGCGATCACGACTGGATAAGACAATGGGGTGCATGCTACAATCAAGTCTCCTATGATCAAGAACTTCTATGTCTCAATCATTCAAACAAGAAAGAGTAAGCATAGAGCATATATGATAAAGTAATAAGGCGTCCCAAATGCTTTCTCAAAATATTCTGGAGACCAGCTATGCAAAAGAAGAAGCTGGAAGAGTAACAAAAGTATATGATAGTGATCAGCTGTAGTCTATTTTAATACAATAATGTAAGATAACTAATGTCCAGACGAGCCGGCTAACATGTGCCGGTGGCTAAACGCCAAAAGAAGTAAATGTATGTTTGATAATAAACGAAAGAAATAGAAACGACGGGTCTTATACGAAAACTCGCTCTTTGGTTTACAAACAAGATTGTACAATTGATCCTATACGAGGATGTTAAGTATAATTTTTTAATCTGGGTAAATATTGTTATAGGAGTATGATCTGCAGTCGATCACTTTGTCCCTTGGACCACACGATGATGAAGAAGTGCCGTAGAAGACAGAAAATAGCTTCAAAGGTTACTGAGGAGAGTGGATGCTCGATGACAAAGTCGTCGATCACTACTCTTTGCTTGAGCTCTGGATTCTTCTCTTTTTTGACCGTTTTCTCCACCAATTTTCGACCTTTCTTCGACCAATTTTTGACCTTTCTTCCACCTTGGACCTCTGTTGATAGAGGTCTCTATTTATAGAGTTTTAGTGACAATGACCACTCAGTCGGCGTAGAAACTGAGTAGTGGAAAGTACAACACCCTTTTACACGATGGTTACAATAACCGTTGCCCGCGTATAGATGACCTTTTGAATGAGCGTGTGACGCACGTCCTATTAAGAGACAACGCGTATAACTGTTGTGAAGATCACGACATAAAAGCCACGTAGGTAGTTATCCTTCGCGTAGAAGAGGTTGGCGTAGAAGACAGTAACTGTCACCATGGCATAGAAGCCAAGTAGGCGTAGAAGCCGAGTAGGCATAGAAGCCGAGTGGGCGTAGAAGTCGAGTGGGCGTAGAAGCCGAGTGGACGTAGAAGATAGCTGATCCTCCTCCCCTGACTGAGGCCTTGAGCGAATTCTGGACCGAATAGCCTTAATACGCGCCAATACAAATGTGGCCTGAGTTGGCGTATTCCAAGGAGATAGCGTACAACGTGCTTCCATAGCTGAGAATAGCCTGATGGGGTAATGTGCCAAAATGATGATGTGGACGTTTTAGCCAAAATTACAGATTTTGGAGATATAATCAAATCTCTTACATTAAATGCAGAGATCTGCCCCCATCCTGAGCATTAAATACAGAGGCGTGTCCTCGAAGATTTGCCATTATTCTGCGCATTAAATGCAGATACGCACCTCGAATCCTGTACGAAGAGCAACTAATGACGTGGCAGTCTGTTTGTCTTCTGCGGAGCGTAAGAAGCTCACGTCTGCCTGTGTAAAACTAGGCAGCGTATTCCAGAGGCGTGTCTCAAAGATTTGCCATCATTCTGCGCATTAAATGCAGAGGCGTGTCTCGAAGATCTGCCATTATTCTTCTCATTAAATGCAGAGACGTGCCTCGAGAATCTGTCACCGTTCTGCGCATAAAATGCAGAGACGTACCTCGAGAATCTGTCACCGTTCTGCGCATTAAATGCAGAGACGTACCTCGAGCCCTGTACGAAGAGCAGCTTTTTGACGTGGCAGTCTGTTTGTCTTCTTCGGAGCGTAAGAAGCTCACGTCTTCCTGTGTAAAACTAGGCAGCATATTTCCTTATATTCGTAAAAGCAGTTTACGCCAAGGAAATGGCACTAAACGACAGCGTGGGTCGCTGTGCCGCGCCATCATTATAGCCGTCGTCTGGGTAGTCGTGCAGTACTCTTTGTCAGTAGTTAGACGTTAGGTTCACTGCATGATTTGACAGGTTCATTTCGGAGAATACGAAGTGTTCCTCGTACACTTTAATGCTGCATTAAAGCAGATGAGTTTTACGCAATAAAGGCGATGTAGCACCCTTTTTATGCTGAAGCAGCCTGGATATACTACATTACGCGGATGGTCCTTGATCTTATATTTTATGCTGTGCTTAGTGGAAAAGCTCTGTTTGCACGTCGATGGCTCTGAAGTCATCTTTTTATGCTGCCCAGCATCAACATGCTGCGTATAGCTATCCAGCGTATTTTTCATGCTTCTACAAGACCCCTTTGAAAGCTTTCAAATTCCTCGTAATTTGAAATGCTTTGAATGAAGCATAAAATGGTCAAGTCTGACACGTTCTTCAAGGCTGACTTTCTGGCAGAGTTATTGGGGATCTGTTGGGATTCGATGGGCTCTCTCTTGCCTATAAAAGGCTGAGGAGTTTAACCTGTTCTTCCCACATTTCCTTCACCACACAGAGATGATCGACGAAGTTCGTCGGGTCAATTTGAGGAAGAAGAAGACCATGTTCTTCCAGCATGTAACAAGCCAAAAAAGGCAGCATCTTCGAGCAAATATCCTCTGCAACGATGGATCATGGAAGGATATCATAGCCTCCTTTGCTCGGGATAATCAGCAACTTTGTATGGCGGTTCTTCCGGAGAGAGAAAGGGTCTCATTTGACTACACAGCTTGCAAGCTGTATCTTCTCCTGTCGTTCGTGGACGAGAGCAGACAAACTAGCTCTGTCCTCGAGTATTGAGTTGGGTGAAATACCTCAACTCAATCTGTTATGGCGTACGGAGCATGGGATCTGCATAATTTATGCAGGCCCAGTTTTGTATCCTCCCGCCATTTATCATTTTCTTGTTAGTCGATTGCAAAAACCGACCAACTGCTGGAGAAGATAGATAAAGATCTCCACCCATGCAAGAACCTGGTAGAATAGACTCTAGGGGTGGCCTTCCGACGATGACGAAAAAATCCTTTATAGATGGGATTTCCCTCATATGTAATCATGAAAATGAAGAAAAACCCTTTATAGACGGGATTTTCCTCATTTGTAATCATAATTTTAATAAAATCGTCTTTCTTCTGTGCATATGATTATCTGCCATATACTTTGCTGTAAAGTCTGAATATGTGTAGCTTCGACACGTCTGGTAACTTTACTCTGACTCTGATAGAAAGAGTGTTAGGTCCGGTCCTGTCTTTTACGCATAACTAAGGATGCGCAAAAAGTCGCTTAGCATTCGAGTATTCGAACTGTCGTGCTGTTAGGAATGAGGAACCGTATAGAATTCTGAACTGTCACTTCTGATAAACAGAATTCTTGTTCAGACAATCATCTTCAAGAATGATTTCTCGAAAATCCTTTGGAACAGGGCAAGAAATGGCTGTCAAAAACTGATTCGCCATCTTGAACTGTAGATGAAATATTCAGACTGGAGTTTGGATGAACTTCTAATCGATCCAAGGAGAAGAGTCATTTTCAATGTTGAACTTTGTATGCTTCGGGTACTTGGGATATTTTGAGGTCAAGAAGGAGTATCTTCTGTGTGAACTCTTGCAATTGTCCGCCTTGAGAATCGTTCAGATATACGCGTACTCTGGCCTGCGTATTTTCAGATATGCGGAAAGTCATAGATCTGTAACTGTAGATGAGCATAAAATCATAAGTTCGTAGCCTCTCGAGCATAAAAGATGCTGATCATGAGAGCATCCGGGCGTAGAAACTGTAGATTTGTAGCTTCTGAAAAGGAAATCTTCTGAGCGTGAAGTTGTAGATATATTGCCTCTGAGCATAAAAGCTACCGAGCATGAAATCATAGATTTGTAGCTGCTGAGCGTGAAGTCATAGGTTTGTAGCCTCTCGAGCGAAAAAGCTACCGAGCATAAAAGCATCCGGGCATAAAACCATAGACTTGTAGCCTGTGAGCGTAAAATCGTAGATCTGTAGCTGTCGAGCGTAGAAAGCTTCTTAGCGTAAAAACTACGAATCTGCTTTGCACGAAAACTTTTTGAATTCGCTGACTGTCCGCCTTCTCTGAGTAATAGGCTGACGTAGTACCCAATCATAACCGAATATTAAATGTGAGATTTGATTCGGTATTCGAGGGAACTCTATATATACCCCAAGCTTTTCAGAGAAAAACTTTTCATCTGTCTTGCAAAAGAAAGCCTTCGTCTGTTCGAGTTCTCTCCTTCATCTGCTCTCCGAGCATTCAGAGCTTTCAGCAATGGCCCCGAAACCGATCTCCTCCTCTAAGGGAAAGATGACTGACTCTTCTTCTCGCTCTTCTGCTCTAGTGAGAGCGACATTCTGAGCGAGCTTCATTCTGAGCGAAGTGTCCCGCCGACGAGCAGTGCACTCGGCCTTAAAGGTAGAGCGTTTGGGATGAAAAAGAATGACTGAAATCCTTCGCACACATTGTACGTGAACGTACTAGGTCGTCTTCTGTGATGATAGCCTCTTCGAGAAAGATGATGCACAGATATGTTTTATCTTTTACGCCCATATTTCTAATGTGTCAGCGCAAAAACTCTATATTTTTGCAGTCTGGCGTAAAGCACAGACTGTCGAAACTTGGAGTATACTATGAAATTTGAGTGTTACGCTACTGGATGGTAATTCCGGCATAATAACTCAAATTTTGGCAGTCTGGCGTAAAACACAGACTGTCGAAACTTTGCGTATACCGCCAGTCTTGACTTTTATGCCTTGGATTGGGATTTCAGCGTAAAAGATCAAGTTTTTACAGTCTTTGCGTAAAGCATCGACTGTTGATTTTTGGCATATGCTGCAAGATTGTCTAGTATAGAAACTGACTTGTCTTTCTTGCATTTTGCAGTTAACTTGCATGCGGCTCCATTGGCTGAGGTGATGGGTTCCGCTGTCGGGATGCTGCACTCCAACTACCTGGAGGATTTGTCCCATGTGATATTTCCTATCTCTGGACCCCAATATCCTGAAGGAAGGGGAATCCTGATATCGGCTCAAGGCGAGCGAACACTGTTGAACATGATCAACGGAGAGCCCCTGACGTATATAGACGGGGACTAATACATAAAGCCGTCTTTTCTCTTCGGGGACATGATTAACAAGCAGTCCCAGACGAAGCCCAAGAAAGAACTCTGGGTTTTCCCTGCCGGGGGCTTGGTTCTGTATCTGCCCAAGATGCTAAGAGACTATCCCATCTCGGCATTCTTCTATGCTACACATCCCAGGAGGATGTCGTGGACGCTGACTCCCGATCTTCACGGCCGGGCGGGGAAGATATTTCATCTGAAAGGAGCTGACCAGGGGTTATTTGTCAGCCGCCCTTCCGGCTCTGTGATACCGTTCAGGGGACTGTACCCGGGCAGTGTCCCGAGTGAAGACAGTTTAGTGCTCCAGTCGGTGTAATTACCGACTTTCTGCAACGATTTTATGGGGCACGAAGGGGTATACCCTAAGGTGAACCCTCGGACAAGTGGGTGGATCACCCCTACAAATCTTCGATGGGCTTGCTTAGCTGAATGGGCCCTGAAGCATTTTCAGACCGAGCTGGAGGGCAATGGTCTGTACGAAGCTGTGAGTGCTACCAGTGTTGGGTTACCTCTCAACCCCAACCTGTTTCTGGCACTGATGGAGCGATATATCTCGCTCACCGGGACTTTTGCCACTCCATTGGGGGAGTTGGGATTGGCCCTCCACGAGATGGCAGAGATCTCGAGACTGCCGATGGGGGATACTCCATATGAAGAGTATGTTCCCACGAACCGAGAGTTGGGGGATTCAGACCCTCGGGTAGTGGCCATGTACCAGGAGCTGATGTGCCACTACCTTGCTTGTACCGCTTTTTATGGTGAGCCTTCAGATTTGCTCACATCAATAAATGGGCGTCCTACCTCTTCTTTCACCGGGCCAGGACTACTAAGCCAGAGAAGGTCTTGGATACGAAGGATCAGCCATTGAATTTTCTGAGCGTGCTTAGTGCTCAAGTAGTCGACGATCTCATGGAAGGCGCTGGGCTCCGGACCAGATCCTCGACGAAGGGATGGGGAAATATCCTGCAGGCACTAAGGCCTACAGTTATTTGAGGCATTGTCGCAAGCCTCTGTCCAAGGAAGCTCAACTGGCTGGCTTTTTCTCCATATGGCTGCACCGATTGGTGGTACCCGGGATTGCATCTGTGGACCGAATTCACTGCAACACGCTATGGCCTGCAGTACGTCTGGTATTTAGGACAAGACTGGGCTTGCTCCCTGCCATGGTGTACCGCATACAAGCTGGCCTGAGGGCCATGATTGATGGGCTGCTCGCCGATGAAACTCGGCGTGATAGCTTTCCCAGGGTAGAATTACCATACCTGTATTTGATGGGATGGTTAATTCTCCATAACCCCAGGGTTATGTCTCCTGGCTCTGACAGTAGTTCGGGGGGTAGTTTCTTGTTGAACTACAAGAATTCCTCCTAGAACGTGACTACAGTTTTAGACTGTCGGCGGGTGCTGAACTTCAGCCACAGCTGGAAGCTTTTCTGCACTGTCCCCTCTGTACATCTCAATCAACAGGGGATCAGACTTCAGGATATGGGCGACGGGAAGACCGTTCTTTCTTCTGAGGCTTTTAATTGGTTGGTCTGCATTAGACCTTCCTATTTACTGTACAGAAGTGAAGACCATTGCTTCTTTGAGCCCTACCTGCCTAGTCGGTTTGCCAGGCAATTCGGGTACGACCAGTTGCATGTAGGCAATGCCGTTACCAGCTTCAGGTCCAAGGGCGGACTCATTGATGGAGCGAGAGGATGGCGATACTTCAGCATGGGTTGCACTGGAGAAATCTTTACCGTGCCCGTTATTTTATCCTCCACGGAGCTGCGCATTCTACACTCGTATGCCCAGTTCTATGTGGCAACCAAAACCTTCCATCGCGATTTTGATATGCATAGAAGTTTTAGGATGCCCTCTACCAAGCCTGGGGGAAGAGTCAAAATACCCTCGGTCTCTTCTGATGAGGGTGAAGATTCCGTTAATCCAGATGAGCCTCTGTTGGCGGTACCGAGGGGTGAAATACCTCCACCTTCAGGGCCTCTGGTAATCTCTTAGAAGCGAAGGGCTCCTGCTCCGAAGGAGACTTTCTCTCGCAAGAGGAAGAAGAAGACGGTTACTCGTCCTCTCAGGATTCCCAACAATGAGGCTCCTAGAAGTGAGTCTGCTTCTCCCCCTGTTGGGGATGATTCTTTGATTGGAGGTTCCTCGCCTTTTAGAGAGGGAACCTCTAATATTCCGGCTAGCGGTGCCAGAGAATCTCTGCTAGAGGCTGCTGTCGCTGCTACCGCTTCAGGTAGTGGAACGAGATTGCCTTCGGGGTCGAGCCGAATAAGGATATCTTTATCCAGGTTAGCATCGAGAGAAACCCCTGCCGTGTCTGCTAGTGCACCCAGCGAGTTTCCAGCCGATGAACCTCGGTTGGAACTTGACGAGGACCTGGAAGAATATTTGCCAGTGTCGGTTGACACACCACCTTCTCCAGGTATGACAGCTTGCCTAGCATTATTAAGAAATGATTTAGCTGTACTGGCCGCAGACACGACATATACACCATCGGCCATGGGTAAATGTCGTCTTTATGCCTCTTTTTAGGAAAATTAACATCCTTTTGATATTAACTCTCTTTTTTCTTCTTTTCAGGGGAAGACATCTTCGGGGAGGGCAGTGTTGATGCACCTTTTGGCTCTGTGTCGGCTCCTGGTGATGACCCAGAGGTGCCCGACTTCGAAGAGGAAACATTTTCGGGTGCCGGCTCGCTCGAAGTGGTTCCGATATCTCAGGAGGAGGATGAGCCTGTCACTACGACAATGCCTCCTTCGAGTACGCCAGTCACTTCGTCCGGTGTTGGTGCATCTTCTTTTGTCGCACCACCAGTTGAGGTGACGGTTGTGGCAACATCGTCTGCGGTCATTCCTGGAGAGAGGTTCGCCAATATCGCAGCCACTCCCAGCGTTCATTCGGATCTGGCTATGCTGACTGAGCAGTATACCGGTATCTTCTACACCACTATGAAAACATTGAGATCAATGGTGTTGGAGAAGAATCTTAGCTTTAAGTCTCTGAGGAGGTCCTCCCAGTTCACGATAGTGCCGATCAGGGACTTTAACGACACTGGGGTAGCTGAAACACTGGAGCAGATAGTTAATGGTTTGGAGGAAGCCATTAACGAATATCAGCAGCTATCTCGAGGCAGCATTGACGACCTGGTCCAGGCTAGGTTCGACTCCTTGACTGCAGAGCTTGCTGGGCAACTGGAATCTCTGGACAAATTCGTCTAGGAACAGCAGCAGGAGATGGATCAGGAGCGTGTCCAACTGGAGTACGTTATTCCTCAGCTGACTCAGTGCGAAGTCGACTATGATGAAGTGACAGCAAGGGTCCGCAGCTTGAGAGATGAACTCGCTCGAGCGGAGGAGGAGGCTGTCTCTTTGTCGGCAACTCAAGATATGCTGAAGAATAGGAGGGAGACCGCCCAGCAGAATCTGACATAAGCGGGTATTCTCCGTGCGGGTTTCGTACGTACTCGGTCCGAGCTATCCGCTTTGAACAATGATGCAGCAAGGTTGGAGCGTGCCCACGCTGACGTCTTGAACTCCAAGGATGAGAGGATGGCTGCTCTAGCACGGCAGATTTGCGACCTAACTGCTCCTCCCAAATGATGTACTTTTTTGCTTTCTAATATAATTTTGCTCTTTTTGGGAATAATAAAGAGGTCATCTGACTTTGTGGACCCATTATTTTGGAATATAAATGACAGGTTTGGGTAAAAGTGATATCAGAGGTAATATAGACGTGATATACTCTTGGTAAGTTTTAGTAGGACATATTTATTCAGAGGTTATATGGACATGATAGAATACGCTTCAGCTAAAATTTGTACACAAAACACTATCAGAGGTAATATGGACATGATAGGTCTTGAAGTTCCAAATTAGTTAACCATATATATTTAGAGGTTATATGGACATGATAGAATACGATCCAACTAGTTTCGTTTTGGAAGTAGTTTTGTCAGAATAAAATTTTTGCCATATTCCATTTGAGCAAAGGAGTTTAAGCATAGTACCTCTTCAGGAATTTGCCATTGATAGGAGCCATCAATATAACGCCCCGCTCCGCGCCGGCGTTATATATCAAGGTGAGTGGGCAGAACTTCGTTCTCTGATTCTTGCACGCCTTAATAATAACCTGAGTTTTTGCTTGCAATATTTTCTTAAGAGAATGATAGAACCTGCCTTGCATGTTAATGAACGAACTCACCTAGCTTGTCTTTGAAACATTGCCTGCTTAACGAGAATCCTGAATCGCCTGCTTAGAGTGCATGAATATGTTCACTATCGTCAATGCTTCGAGAGAACCATACTGTGCCTGAACGTGTTCAAGTGCTAAGTCGGATTGCCCCACAACAATGAGTGTATTCTGATGGTTCGTCTCGTCTGCATACTAGAGTTTATTTGATAGTGTTCCATGCATTCGCACGCGGTCGGACAATGGCTATTGGTGGAGAGCTGAACTGCATGTGTCACGGCTGCTACCATGATAGTGCAAAGCAACCATGAGTCACAGCTGCCTCTAGCATCAGATAAAGAGTCATTGGTATGCTGTTCCACCAGCTGCCGATCCTGAGATACTCGGGGACCGCCCTGCATATAGCTAAGTCATTGTGTTGGCTTGGATAGTGACTGCCCCTAAGAATGTGCATCGTGTGTCTAGCTATGCATCAGATCCTCGAGTCGCACGAGACACGCTGCGCACACCTTGGAACATGAACGGTTTGCTTGCTTGCATATTTAATATGAAACTCTGTTTCCAAACATGTTTCTAAACAAGCAAATCGACTATGCTAGAACTGCATGAAACGAACCTAGGTAAAACTAGAAAGATCACTAGTAATGTAATGTTTTATAACATGATTACTTAGTGCCTGTTTGAGTGAATGTTTGTTTCTGTTCAGTTGATTTATCTCACCAGTACTTGTATAAAGTGCTGACCCACCAACAGTTTACTTGTTCGCAGGTACTGGATCGTCCGAGGGAGCGATAGGCGTGCCACAGTCTCGAAGACCCGGAATCCTGGTTTCGATTGTTGCCCCGAGAATGCTATCGTATAAGGGGGCATAATGTATGGAACGAACGTGTGTCTTTGCTAAAGGAAACCCAAGTTACCTCGATTGTCCCGAACACTCAGTTGGCTAATGCATTGCATTGCAACAAGTCCCTTTCCGCTGCTTACTCGATTGATGCGATGATAGCCAACTATGAAACTTAAACGATTGGCCTTGCACGGGCGTAACCCCAGGCCCGTGCGGCATCACGTCCCCCGAAAGCTCGAACGGGCCATTCGCTTGGCTCCCTTCCTCCCTCGCACCCGCGGGACGGGCGCGGTGATTCGCGTCCGGTGCGCCGAGGCACGGTGATACGTGTCCGGTTTGTTAATTCCCGGCCGTACGGGGCAGGGCAGGGCGGAACGGCGGCCCGGGCGGGTCCGGGGCGTGAAAGAAGGGTATCAGAGCGGAATCGATTCTCTGGCCCAAACCGTTGCTATGACTCTGAGATATTATCGATATGGTTTTGCAAATAGCGTTCCATACAATAAGTCCATTGATATTCTCAAAGTGCAAAATGTTTCCTGAACTTGAATTGCTTGATTATTTCGATTGAGTACGGCGAGGGACGGCACTATCGCTACTCGGGATATCGAGAAGTTTATCCTTGAAGTTTCGAGGACAAAACTTTTTGTTGGCTGGTAAGTATGT
This sequence comes from Iris macrosiphon, assembly GCA_036927795.1. NCBI lineage: Eukaryota > Viridiplantae > Streptophyta > Magnoliopsida > Asparagales > Iridaceae > Iris > Iris macrosiphon. The sequence goes on along the minus strand of JAYESA010000003.1, from coordinate 59,661,795 downwards.
AACGCCCCGCTCCGCGCCGGCGTTATATATCAAGGTGAGTGGGCAGAACTTCGTTCTCTGATTCTTGCACGCCTTAATAATAACCTGAGTTTTTGCTTGCAATGTTTTCTTAAGAGAATGATAGAACCTGCCTTGCATGTTAATGAACGAACTCACCTAGCTTGTCTTTGAAACAATGCCTGCTTAACGAGAATCCTGAATCGCCTGCTTAGAGTGCATGAATATGTTCACTATCGTCTATGCTTCGAGAGAACCATACTGTGCCTGAACGTGTTCAAGTGATAAGTCGGATTGCCCCGCAACAATGAGTGTATTCTGATGGTTCGTCTCGTCTGCATACTAGAGTTTATTTGATAGTGTTCCATGCATTCGCACGCGATCGAACAATGGCTATTGGTGGAGAGCTGAACTGCATGTGTCACGGCTGCTACCATGATAGTGCAAAGCAACCATGAGTCACAGCTGCCTCTAGCATCAGATAAAGAGTCATTGGTATGCTGTTCCACCAGCTGCCGATCCTGAGATACTCGGGGACCGCCCTGCATATAGCTAAGTCATTGTGTTAGCTTGGATAGTGACTGCCCCTAAGAATGTGCATCGTGTGTCTAGCTATGCATCAGATCCTCGAGTCGCACGAGACACGCTGCGCACACCTTGGAACATGAACGGTTTGCTTGCTTGCATATTCAATATGAAACTCTGTTTCCAAACATATTTCTAAACAAGTAAATCGACTCTGCTAGAACTGCATAAAACGAACCTAGGTAAAACTAGAAAGATCACTAGTAATGTAATGTTTTATAACATGATTACTTAGTGCCTGTTTGAGTGAATGCTTGTTTCTGTTCAGTTAATTTATCTCACCAGTACTTGTATAAAGTGCTGACCCACCAACAGTTTACTTGTTCGCAGGTACTGGATCGTCCGAGGGAGCGATAGGCGTGCCACAGTCTCGAAGACCCGGAATCCTGGTTTCGATTGTTGCCCCGAGAATGCTATCGTATAAGGGGGCATAATGTATGGAACGAACGTGTGCCTTTGCTAAAGGAAACCCAAGTTACCTCGATTGTCCCGAACACTCAGTTGGCTAATGCATTGCATTGCAACAAGTCCCTTTTCGCTGCTTACTCGATTGATGCGATGATAGCCAACTATGAAACTTAAACGATTGGCCTTGCACGGGCGCAACCCCAGGCCCGTGCGGCTTCACGTCCCCCGAAAGTTCGAACGGGCCATTCGCTTGGCTCCCTTCCTCCCTCGTACCCGCGGGACGGGCGCGGTGATTCGCGTCCGGCGCACCGAGGCACGGTGATACGTGTCCGGTTTGTTAATTCCCGGCCGCACGGGGCAGGGCAGGGCGGAACGGCGGCCCGGGCGGGTCCGGGGCGTGAAAGAATGGTATCAGAGCGGAATCGATTCTCTGGCCCAAACCGTTGCTATGACTCTGAGATATTATCGATATGGTTTTGCAAATAGCGTTCCATACAATAAGTCCATTGATATTCTCAAAGTGTAAAATGTTTCCTGAACTTGAATTGCTTGATTATTTCGATTGAGTACGGCGAGGGACGGCACTATCGCTACTCGGGATATCGAGAAGTTTATCTTTGAAGTTTCGAGGACAAAACTTTTTGTTGGCTGGTAAGTTTGTAACGCCCCGCTCCGCGCCGGCGTTATATATCAAGGTGAGTGGGCAGAACTTCGTTCTCTGATTCTTGCACGCCTTAATCATAACCTGAGTTTTTGCTTGCAATGTTTTCTTAAGAGAATGATAGAACCTGCCTTGCATGTTAATGAACGAACTCACCTAGCTTGTCTTTGAAACAATGCCTGCTTAACGAGAATCCTGAATCGCCTGCTTAGAGTGCATGAATATGTTCACTATTGTCTATGCTTCGAGAGAACCATACTGTGACTGAACGTGTTCAAGTGATAAGTCGGATTGCCCCGCAACAATGAGTGTATTCTGATGGTTCGTCTCGTCTGTATACTAGAGTTTATTTGATAGTGTTCCATGCATTCGTACGCGGTCGGATAATGGCTATTGGTGGAGAGCTGAACTGCATGTGTCACGGCTGCTACCATGATAGTACAAAGCAACCATGAGTCACAGCTGCCTCTAGCATCAGATAAAGAGTCATTGGTATGCTGTTCCACCAGCTGCCGATCCTGAGATACTCGGGGACCGCCCTGCATATAGCTAAGTCATTGTGTTGGCTTGGATAGTGACTGCCCCTAAGAATGTGCATCGTGTGTCTAGCTATGCATCAGACCCTCGAGTCGCACGAGACACGCTGCGCACACCTTGGAACATGAACGGTTTGCTTGCTTGCATATTCAATATGAAACTCTGTTTCCAAACATGTTTCTAAACAAGTAAATCGACTCTGCTAGAACTGCATGAAACGAACCTAGGTAAAACTAGAAAGATCACTAGTAATGTAATATTTTATAACATGATTACTTAGTGCCTGTTTGAGTGAATGCTTGTTTCTGTTCAGTTAATTTATCTCACCAGTACTTGTATAAAGTGCTGACCCACCAACAGTTTACTTGTTCGCAGGTACTGGATCGTCCGAGGGAGCGATAGGCGTGCCACAGTCCCGAAGACCCAGAATCCTGGTTTCGATTGTTGCCCCGAGAATGCTATCGTATAAGGGGGCATAATGTATGGAACGAACGTGTGCCTTTGCTAAAGGAAACCCAAGTTGCCTCGATTGTCCCGAACACTCAGTTGGCTAATGCATTGCATTGCAACAAGTCCCTTTCCGCTGCTTACTCGATTGATGCGATGATAGCCAACTATGAAACTTAAACGATTGGCCTTGCACGGGCGCAATCCCAGGCCCGTGCGGCATCACGTCCCCCGAAAGCTCGAACGGGCCATTCGCTTGGCTCCCTTCCTCCCTCGCACCCGCGGGACGGGCACGGTAATTCGCGTCCGGCGTGCCGAGGCACGGTGATACGTGTCCGGTTCGTTAATTCCCGACCGCACGGGACGGGGCAGGGCGGAGCGGCGGCCCGGGCGGGTCCGGGGCGTGAAAGAATGGTATCAGAGCGGAATCGATTCTCTGGCCCAAACCGTTGCTATGACTCTGAGATATTATCGATATGGTTTTGCAAAGAGCGTTCCATACAATAAGTCCATTGATATTCTCAAAGTGCAAAATATTTCCTGAACTTGAATTGCTTGATTATTTCGATTGAGTACGGCGAGGGACGGCACTATCGCTACTCGGGATATCGAGAAGTTTATCCTTGAAGTTTCGAGGACAAAAATTTTTGTTGGCTGGTAAGTATGTAACGCCCCGCTCCGCGCCGGCATTATATATCAAGGTGAGTGGGCAGAACTTCGTTCTCTGATTCTTGCACGCCTTAATAATAACCTGAGTTTTTGCTTGCAATGTTTTCTTAAGAGAATGATAGAACCTGCCTTGCATGTTAATGAACGAACTCACCTAGCTTGTCTTTGAAACAATGCCTGCTTAACGAGAATCCTGAATCGCCTGCTTAGAGTGCATGAATATGTTCATTATCGTCTATGCTTCGAGAGAACCATACTGTGCCTGAACGTGTTGAAGTGATAAGTCGGATTGCCCCGCAATAATGAATGTATTCTGATGGTTCGTCTCGTCTGCATACTAGAGTTTATTTGATAGTGTTCCATGCATTCGCACGCGGTCGGACAATGGCTATTGGTGGAGAGCTGAACTGCATGTGTCACGGCTGCTACCATGATAGTACAAAGCAACCATGAGTCACAGCTGCCTCTAGCATCAGATAAAGAGTCATTGGTATGCTGTTCCACCAGCTGCCGATCCTGAGATACTCGGGGACCGCCCTGCATATAGCTAAGTCATTGTGTTGGCTTGGATAGTGACTGCCCCTAAGAATGTGCATCGTGTGTCTAGCTATGCATCAGACCCTCGAGTCACACGAGACACGCTGCGCACACCTTGGAACATGAACGGTTTGCTTGCTTGCATATTCAATATGAAACTCTGTTTCCAAACATGTTTCTAAACAAGTAAATCGACTCTGCTAGAACTGCATGAAACGAACCTAGGTAAAACTAGAAAGATCACTAGTAATGTAATATTTTATAACATGATTACTTAGTGCCTGTTTGAGTGAATGCTTGTTTCTATTCAGTTAATTTATCTCACCAGTACTTGTATAAAGTGCTGACCCACCAACAGTTTACTTGTTCGCAGGTACTGGATCGTCCGAGGGAGCGATAGGCGTGCCACAGTCCCAAAGACCCGGAATCCTGGTTTCGATTGTTGCCCCGAGAATGCTATCGTATAAGGGGGCATAATGTATGGAACGAACGTGTGCCTTTGCTAAAGGAAACCCAAGTTGCCTCGATTGTCCCGAACACTCAGTTGGCTAATGCATTGCATTACAACAAGTCCTTTTCCGCTGCTTACTCGATTGATGCGATGATAGCCAACTATGAAACTTAAACGATTGGCCTTGCATGGGCGCAACCCCAGGCCCGTGCGGCATCACGTCCCCCGAAAGCTCGAACGGGCCATTCGCTTGGCTCCCTTCCTCCCTCGCACCCGCGGGACGGGCGCGGTAATTCGCGTCTGGCGCGCCGAGGCACGGTGATACATGTCCGGTTCGTTAATTCCCGGCCGCACGGGGCGGGGCAGGGCGGAGCGGCGGCCCGGGCGGGTCCGGGGCGTGAAAGAATGGTATCAGAGCGGAATCGATTCTCTGGCCCAAACTGTTGCTATGACTCTGAGATATTATCGATATGGTTTTGCAAAGAGCGTTCCATACAATAAGTCCATAGATATTCTCAAAGTGCAAAATGTTTCCTGAACTTGAATTGCTTGATTGTTTCGATTGAGTACGGCGAGGGACGGCACTATCGCTACTCGGGATATCGAGAAGTTTATCCTTGAAGTGCGAACTCTTGAACTCGCTAGGCCAAAATGAGATACATTCATGCAATAAGTCCATAATACATTATGATCCTAATGTAATTTACCTTTTTTTGAAGGAATGGATCCAGCGCAATCTGCAGCGCAACCACTGAACGAAACACAAGAAAGCAGTTCGGGTACTTCGGGAAGCTCTCGGAGCCAACGAGGCATGTCTCAAGTCGACTCGCTTGAGCGGGTAATGCAAATGTTAGAATCGCAACGACAACGAGACGATGCTCGCCAAGCCAAGCTCGAGAGTAATCTAGAGACCCGATTCTCAGTCCAACAAAAGCAGGTAGATGCCCTGCAACAGATCGTTCAGATTTTGGCTGCCAACCATTCCGCCACAACAGCAACGACTCCGGTGGAACAGCCCGTGCTTGAAGTGGAGACGCCTCAAATTCCAAGGCCGAGGGACGTGATTGCCTTCAACTTGGGCCATTTCAAGAAAGTCTGCAACACCCCATTCAACGGGACTGAGGACCCAGTGGTAGCTCTAGATTGGCTAGCAGAACTTGAAGATCACTTCGCTCTGTTAGAGGTCCCCGAAGATAAGCGCGTTGCCTGCGCGCAACTACAGCTCCGCCTCAACGCACACGATTGGTGGGACGTGCATCGACGATCTCTCCAATTTGATCACGGAGAGGAGGCGATCTCGTGGACGACCTTTCGTGCCGCGTTCGAAGAGAAGTTTATACCCCCTCCAGTACAACGTCAAATGGAGAATGATTTCGTGCAACTGAGGCAGGGCAGCTTGACAGTTAAGCAATATTCCGCCGAATTCAACCGACTCTCCAAATTTGCTAGGGCCTATTTACCTGATGCAGCGAGTCGAGCTAGAAGGTTTGAAGGTGGTCTACGCCCTGCCATCCATTCACACGTAGTCAATAATCAGTATAGAACGATGCGTGAAGTCATGAATCACGCCCTATCTCTGGAACCGCAGTATCCTCACGTTTCCACCGGCGCTGTACATACCTACAATCACAAACGCCAATGCAACGATAGAGGAAACACCGCTGCAAAGCGCCCTAACCACGGCGGTCCACAACGAGCAAATCCCAACCAAACGTGTAACTTCTGTAGGAAGCCAGGGCACCTGTTCCGAGATTGTCGTAAGCGACTAGGAAATTGCCTCCGTTGCGGTGATCCTAACCATCGGGTCGATGCTTGCCCCCACCCGGATCGCCGTACCCCTGCTCCCTAACGGTAGGCCCTATTCTTAAGTTTCGGGACAAAACTTCCAATTGGTTGGGTAGGATGTAGCGCCCCGTTCTCCCGGTGCGGAGAGCGCGGCTAAGAAATACAAGACGGTATCGTTCGATCGGGATAGATTGAATTAAGAACTCGTCCTCGTTATGGATTTGTTTCTTCAGAATCGATTCCCATATTCAGTGGACTGCGCCCCAAGGATCGGCTTAGCGGCAGAGTCAGGAGGGACCTCTCCGCTGCTATCTTTTATTGCCTTGGTTTTCGATGTCGCTTGTTGCTTTCGTGCTTTGAGTTGGTTTTGGGACTTGCTTGTTTTCTTTGAACGGTTTCGATGGTTTTCATTGTTTTCGTTCATTGACTTGCACTTCTATTCCGAGATTGGAAAGAGAGGAAGAAGTATTAATCGAGCTGTTCGTGTACAGGTGAACGAGCAGTAGGCGGCTTGCGAGCGGAGTCGTGAAGTGCCTCTTTCCTTCTTATTTCCAAAAATCTAAGTGAGTGGCTACCAACCCGATTAGCTAGCCCTGCTTCCAAGCTTCACTCCTTGCCCCGATCAAACGATACCAAGTAATAATAAAAGAAACCAAGATAAAAGAGAATAGACTTGGTTAATACTGCTTGTCAATCAAACTGTGAACGGTTACTTACTTGCATGCGTGTTCGATCGGAAATATTTATCATATGCATAATACAAGTTAGAATGTATGCTTTTCTTGAAATTATGATATGAACATAACTCATCCTGAATGCAATAATCTGATAGGAAGACTATGCCAAAGTAGCTCTCCTCCTGTTACTGTCCCGTGCCTGTTATTGCCCTGATTTGCCTCAACTGCTAACTTAGTGTATATGTTGATCACGGACAACTTGTGCACAAGGCCCTTAGTTCCTGTGGACGGTCGCTGGGGCACTGGCACCGATCCGATCCGGGCGGGAACTCTCCTGTTTAGTCATCCTGTGCAAGGACGGAATGGCGTGCAGCACTCCCGTGCTCTCGCTGCATACCATCCTCGTCAGTGACTAAAATTGGTCCAATATGGCATCCAGCCAGTGATCCCCTGTATATTTAAACCTGTTGCATACTAACTCGTGTCTTCGTGGCAGGGAAGGCATGGTAAGTATTGTGCAGGTAATTCAGACGGTCAGGTAAAATCCACCGAACGGTGGCACGTTCATTTTCAGTAAATTCAATATGCTGCTTACTTGTAAATGAACTAAGGCAAGATAGAAACCCATAAAATATGCATGCTTCACTAAACAACGTGTTGATTGGTATAGTTCGGCTAGCTCGCCTTCACCAGCATGTTTCGATATGCTGACCCTCGTTGAAACAGGTTCTCCGTACCAAGGCGAACCGAGCGAGGAGCCGAAGTCGTCTTCCCGATCCAGTCCAGCTGTTGGCGCATCTTCACCGCGCCCCTGAAGCCTTTTGAAGTTCGAAGCTGCAACTCTTCATACACAAATGCAGCTCCGTGGCAAAGCCGTCCTCCAGCCTGGAGGTCTTTATCGTTTTGAGTTTATAAAAGGATGTAATGTACAGGACTGCTATCTCATTTTGAGTCATCTCTTTTGTAAGCCGTTCGACATATTAGCTAACTCGTTCAAGAGTTTGTAATAGATGTTCATTATCAATAAAGAAAACTTTTCCATTTCAAATCTGTGTTTCAATTTATCTACGTACTCTGAATATGTGCTCGCTATGCAAATCATTAAAGCCTTGTGCGGGCGCAACTCCAGGCCCGTACGGCGGTCACGATTCGGGGGACGCCTCAAGTGATTCTACGAAATTGGGTCGTGACATAGTGGTATCATGTCACGCCCCGATCTCCCGCAGGCAAATCGGCCGTTCCCGCTAGGCGGGAATCACCCTCGCCAGCGCTCCCACGAAACGATCGCTTAACCCATCCGGGCGTGATGCCGCACGAGCGTGAGCCACGCCCGTGCAAGGCCATGGTTCATTGGCTGGCGGCAAGAGTTCTAAGCTACAGAGTCGCACAGATTGTCCGAGTGCAGCGGAGTCATGAACGCATAGGCGATCGGTAACAGGTTCACTGAGTCGACAAACATAGCGGAAGCATTGAAACAAGTAAAGTAATCTCTTTATTGATATGAAACATGTATTACAGGCGGCGCATAGCCGAGATTACAAGTCGCTCAAGCCTCTCTCTCTGAAACAGTAAAAGCGTGCCAAGTGGCTACAACTGTGGAATGAATGTACAGGCGATGGTCAGGCGATGTTCACAACTTATGTCTTGTATAAGCGCTTCAGTCCCGGACGCACCGTTGCAAGGCTTCAGAGGGAACTCCTGGCCTTAGCACGCACGAAGGAGGCGTCCGCACCGCACGAGGTTCTCCCGCACCCTGCATATCAAACTGGTGGATTATCAGTACATTGAATGCACTGGTGGGGAAGCTACTCGCCCGCTCGACAAATCCAAACACGTAATACAGGTTCCGTGCACAACTATTAAATTGTCTTTCTAGTTGCCTTAGGATCAGTTTCATGCAAACATTGAATAGCTTATCGTGTCGGGCAGTGCGCCGTGCGATGTTAGAGGAAACACGGCGAGATTTACCAACTTACCTTTTGTCCTTCCCTGTCCGAGGCAAGCATTGTTAATTCAAGCACGGGCAAGCATAAACATTCAGGAGGCATAGCATATGCAAACAGGAGGGTTCTTATAACATGATCGTTCAGGTGTTAAGTTATTCATTGATGCTATGCAATGACTCGCACGCGGATAGCCGCTAAGCGAGGATGACTTGTTATCTTTTGTTTCACAGGCAAGCACGCAACAGGTTAAATACACACGATAATCACACGAGGCATTGCAAGCATATACACACGATGATCACTGGCTGATGCCATAATGGACTAGTCAAGGACGTGAATAACATGCAATGAGAAAACACGAGGAGCTCATAAAACACGATACGTTGCAAGTTACCCAGTCCGCACACGATTGACTATAAACACGAAGTCTGCCCGGATCGGATCGGTGCCAGTGCCCCAGCACCGTCCGCAGAACTTATATCCTTGTGCACAAGTTGTCCATGATCGAACACGATTGTTAATTTACATACGAGCACACGAGATTCATTTAGCTATTGGATATGCACAATCTCCTGGGCTGCTGTAAGCCCGCACAGGAGGGAGACTTGCAGGGAGATCCGAATACCTGAATGAGTCTTGCCACTGGAGTATGATTCATTTAGCTATTAGATATGCACAGTCTCCTGGGCTGCTGTAAGCCCGCACAGGAGGGAGACTTGCAGGGAGATCCGAATACCTGAATGAGTCTTGCCACAGGAACATGATTCTTTTACTTGGCATGATACAGTCCCCTGGATCGGGAACTGCCTTGGTGACCTAACGGTCCCGAATACTTGCGGGTTCATTCAGGCACGGAACGACTACGTAGTAGTCTCCCGAGGTTTGGATGAAAACACGGTAACTATCAAGCAGACAAGTATGCGTTTCTAGGAACATAAGCAGGCACGTTGCTCGGGCCCGAAGGTAGTCCGAGAGATGAAACCGTTAAGGGACTTAGCATGCGAGGGTCTGAATATAAGCAGTATTTCCTTTTCCATGTTCTACCATAGCAATACAGGTTGGGATTATTCCCTTAGCTAGGTGCGTTGGATTTATTAGCATGCAGGGGTGAATCACCTAGCGACTAGCATAAATATTCCAGATTTTTATGTGTGCTGGCTAAGCAAAGACAAGTTCACCGTAGCCACCCACCTTAGCGATGATTCGCCTCGGTAGAGCGATACGTCTGAGCGAGCCTTTGAAAGTCCAAGCCGGATTCCTTTAGGGACAAGTCTGGATATCCTTTGCTTCTTGATCGAGGCAAAGCAGGTCGGGACAGCTGCACGATTGCCGATTGAGACGGCAGTCCGCTTGAGCGGAACAGGGTGTTACATCCTGCCCAACTTAGAAAAAGTCTTGTCCTCGAGACTTACTAAGGACAAGCAGTAATCTAGGGTTGAGGCAATCCTAGACAAGTCGTTTGTACTTGTTCATTTGGATCTTCACTTGCACAAGCTTCAAAATCAGCATATCGCTTAGACTGGATCGTGCGCACTTTCGAAGATACCCTCTAGCGTGAACACGTCAACCAGCTTAGTGATAGCGAAGTCTTAGCACTCTAGTTTCACCTTTTCTAAGTCTTGGATGGTGCACTAGTTCAAGGCGTCCCTCGAATAGATGCATTCAACCAAACTTAGGGTTAGTGAAAATCGGACAAGCTACTAGCGATACTCTCAGGGGTTCGCACAGGTTGGCACAAAGGCCACTCGCAGCATACAACCAGACAAGCAAGCATATTATTCAAAACGTATTTTGAAAGTATTTAGACTTTTTGTTGGAATATCCCATCGAGGCATTGAGAGAGAGAGCGCACATAACCCACGAACGAGCTTTCGAAACAGAGATATCTAATCGAAGTCCAAAGGCGTAGAAGCCAGGCTCTGATACCAACATGTCACGCCCCGATCTCCCGTAGGCAAATCGGCCGTTCCCGCTAGGCGGGACTCACCCTCGCCAGCGCTCCCGCGGAACGATCGCTTAACCCATCCGGGCGTGATGCCGCACGAGCGTGAGCCACGCCCGTACAAGGCCATGGTTCATTAGCTGGCGGCAAGAGTTCTAAGCCACAGAGTCGCACAGATTGTCCGAGTGCAGCGGAGTCATGAACGCATAGGCGATCGGTAACAGGTTCACTGAGTCGACAAACATAGCGGAAGCATTGAAACAAGTAAAGTAATCTCTTTATTGATATGAAACATGTATTACAGGCGGCGTATAGCCGAGGTTACAAGTCGCTCAAGCCTCTCTCTCTGAAATAGTAAAAGCGTGCCAAGTGGCTACAACTGTGGAATGAATGTACAGGCGATGGTCAGGCGATGTTCACAACTTATGTCTTGTATAAGTGCTTCAGTCCCGGACGCACCGTTGCAAGGCTTCAGAGGGAACTCCTGGCCTTAGCACGCACGAAGGAGGCGTCCGCACCGCACGAGGTTCTCCCGTACCCTGCATATCAAACTGGTGGATTATCAGTACATTGAATGCACTGGTGGGGAAGCTACTCGCCCGCTCGACAAATCCAAACACGTAATTTAGGTTCCGTGCACAACTATTAAGTTGTCTTTCTAGTTGCCTTAGGATCAGTTTCATGCAAACATTGAATAGCTTATCGTGTCGGGCAGTGCGCCGTGCGATGTTAGAGGAAACACGGCGAGACTTACCAACTTACCTTTTGTCCTTCCCTGTCCGAGGCAAGCATTATTAATTCAAGCACGGGCAAGCATAAACATTCAGGAGGCATAGCATATGCAAACATGAGGGTTCTTATAACATGATCGTTCAGGTGTTAAGTTATTCATTGATGCTATGCAATGACTCGCACGCGGATAGCCGCTAAGCGAGGATGACTTGTTATCTTTTGTTTCACAGGCAAACACGCAACAGGTTAAATACACACGATAATCACACGAGGCATTGCAAGCATATACACACGATGATCACTGGCTGATGCCATAATAGACTAGTCAAGGACGTGAATAACATGCAACGAGAAAACACGAGGAGCTCATAAAACACGATACGTTGCAAGTTACCCAGTCCGCACACGATTGACTATAAATACGAAGTCTGCCCGGATCGGATCGGTGCCAGTGCCCCAGCACCGTCCACAGAACTTATATCCTTGTGCACAAGTTGTCCATGATCGAACACGATTGTTAATTTACACACGAGCACACGAGATTCATTTAGCTATTGGATATACACAGTCTCCTGGGCTGCTGTAAGCCCGCACAGGAGGGAGACTTGCAGGGAGATCCGAATACCTGAATGAGTCTTGCCACTGGAGTATGATTCATTTAGCTATTGGATATGCACAGTCTCCTGGGCTGCTGTAAGCCTGCACAGGAGGGAGACTTGTAGGGAGATCCGAATACCTGAATGAGTCTTGCCACAGGAACATGATTCTTTTACTTGGCATGATACAGTCCCCTGGATCGGGAACTGCCTTGGTGACCTAACGATCCCGAATACTTGCGGGTTCATTCAGGCATGGAACGACTACGTAGTAGTCTCCCGAGGTTTGGATGAAAACACGGTAACTATCAAGCAGACAAGCATGCGTTTCTAGGAACATAAGCAGGCACGTTGCTCGGGCCCGAAGGTAGTCCGAGAGATAAAACCGTTAAGGGACTTAGCATGCGAGGGTCTGAATATAAGCAGTATTTCCTTTTCCATGTTCTAGCATAGCAATACAGGTTGGGATTATTCCCTTAGCTAGGTGCGTTGGATTTATTAGCATGCAGGGGTGAATCACCTAGCGACTAGCATAAATATTCCAGATTTTTATGTGTGCTGGCTAAGCAAAGACAAGTTCACCGTAGCCACCCACCTTAGTGATGATTCGCCTCGGTAGAGCGATACGTCTGAGCCAGCCTTTGAAAGTCCAAGCCGGATTCCTTTAGGGACAAGTCTGGATATCCTTTGCTTCTTGATCGAGGCAAAGCAGGTCAGGACAGCTGCACGATTGCCGATTGAGACGGCAGTCCGCTTGAGCGGAACAGGGTGTTACAATCAATAAGTCTCTGTTAGGCTTGGCTAACCTGTAAGCGCCGTTTGAGAAAGTCGTCTCGATCACATAAGGGCCTTCCCATTTGGGCTGGAATTTACCCTTACTCCTGTGGGTAAGAATAATCGGCCTTCTCATAGCTAAAACTAGCTCGCCAACTTTGAACACCCTTTCCTTTACTTTTTGGTTAAAAGATCTGGAAATGCGTGCCTGGTAGAACGTGATGCGCTGTTGAGCTTGGAGGCATTTCTCGTCTAATCCTTCTAACTCTTGAAGCCTTAACAGGTAATTCTTTTCTTGAGTCAACTCATTAGCCACTGCTATCCTGAGTGATGCAATTTGGACTTCGATGGGGAGAACTACTTCGCTCCCGTAAACCAATGAGAATAGGGTGCAACCTGTCGGTGCTCGTACCGTTGTGCGGTATGCCCAGAGACATTCTCCTAGCTTCTCATTCCAATCCCTCTTGTTCGAAGAGACAAACTTTTTTAAGAGTTTGATAATAGTTTTTTGAAAGCTTTCGCCAAACCATTAGCAGCAGGATTATATGCCGTAGAGGCCATATTTTGTATCTGATTTTTATCGCAAAATCGATGAAATGCTTGGCTGATGAACTGAGGTCCATTGTCATGAATTATCCTTTGGGGTATCCCAAAGCGATAAATGACATGATGCTTGATGAAGCTGATCACATTAGATGCCTTCACCTCAGCAAGAGGGATCGCCTCTTCTCATTTGGAGAAATAATCTGTGATGGCCAGTATGAACCGGTGACCTCTAGAAGAAGACGGGTGAATAGGACCAATGATATCCATACCCCATGCTTCGAAAGGCCAGGATGCAACCGGAGGATATAGGTGTTCAGGAGGTTGATGGATAAAGTCTGCGTGGACCTGACAAGCTCTGCATTGTCTTGCATACTTTATGGCATCTGTGATCATAGTCGGTCAGTAATAGCCCATCCTCCTAATACGATCCTGTAGCTTAGGACCAGGTTGATGTGCTCCGCATGCGCCCTGCATGGATAATCCGCTGTGCCTCATCATCGGAGAGACATCTCAATAGCAGTCCGTCGTAGGTCCGACGATATAGACACTGTGAAGATGCATCAAAATAGAAGCATAATGATCGTCTGTTGACGGATATTGCTTCTTTAGGGTCCTTTGGGAAGATTTTGTATGCCACGAAATCTATAAAAGGACTTCTCCAGTCTCTCTTGGGAGGATCTGTGTTCACAGCGTAGCTGCGTTCTTTGTAAAAGTTGTTTTTTACACAGAATAAATCTCTATTAAGAAGGATCATCGAATTCTGCCTTCTTATAGGAATAGCTAAATTTGCAGCTAGACTGGCTAGGGCATCATCTTCCAGATTCTGAGATCGGGGCACATCTCGACCACTGCTCGCTGATTGGGGATGAGGTCTGGATTCCGGACTTCGTATATTCCTCTGACTTGATTGACGATCAGCAGAGAATCACCGGAAGCTTCCAGAGATTCGACGCCCAATTCTTTAGCGACTTGGAGGCCGATTAGTAGAGCGTTATACTCCGCCACATTATTAGAATAGGGCTCGCTATGAGAATATGCTCGGTAGATAACGAGTTTATCAGGAGTAACCAGGACAATCCTTACTCCTGAGACCACGTTTCCCCTGGGACTAGTTCTGGAGGCACCATCGAAGAACAGTTGCCATGCATCACTTTCTATTGCGGAATTACATTCTGCAACTTTGTCGGGAATGTCCTCGTACAGTTTGGAGGTCTCCGGGATCGAATGAGCAGCTAGGAAGTCAGCCAGTACTTGGCCTTTGATAGACTTCTGAGGGACGTACACCATGTCATACGGTGTTAATAACATCGCCTAAGTCGCGAGTCAGGATTTAAGAACACTTGGCTTGTTCATCAATACCCGGAGAGGATTGATCCTGGAGATGATCTGGATGGTTTGGCCTGTGACATAGTACCGCATTTTCTGGATGGCGAACATCAGAGCCAAGCATTCTTTTTCCACTGGATTGTACCGGTGTTCGGCTCCGACCATCATCCTGCTGAGGTAGTAGATAGCCTGTTCATGACCCATATCGTTCTTCTGTGCGAGAAGAGCTCCCAGAGAATGATCCATCGCTCGAACGTACAACAAGAATGGTCTTCCTATAATGGGAGGCACCAGAACTGGAAGATTAGTGAGGTAGCGTTTGATATCATTGAACGCTTGCTGACAGGCTTTGTCCCAGACGAAGGATACACCTTTCTTCATGAGACGAAAAAAAGGCTGACATCTCCCAGAGAGGTTGGATATAAATCTCGGATATAAGCCAGATGACCTTGAAATCCCCTGAGTTCCCTCAGATTACGGGACGGTAGCATTTCTAAGATGGCCTTGACTTTATCAGGGTCCACTTGAATGCCTTTGGCGGTAATGACAAATCCCAGGAATTTGTCACTAGATACACCCAGAAAGGATATTGTAGGATTCATTTTGAGTTGATATTGGCGCATCAACTCAAATACTGTCTTCAAGTCTTGGATGTGATTATCTTTGAGGCGGCTTTTGACAGCTACATCGTCCACCTAACGTTCCACTGTCTTGCGTAAATGCTCATGGAATATGTTACTCATAGCCCGTTGGTACGTAGCCCCGGCATTCTTCAATCCGAAGGGCATGACCGTATAGCAATATACCCCCAATGGTGTCCGGAAGGCAATATGCTTCTCGTCTTCAGAATACATCTTGATTTGATTGTATCCTGAGAATCCATCCATGAAAGACATACGTTCAAAACCGCATGAATTGTCAATCATGACGTCTGTGATAGGAAGAGGAAACTCATCCTTGGGGCAGGCTACATTCAGATATCGATAATCGATGCAGACACGTACTTTTCTATTTTTCTTCATGACCGGGACAACATTGGCGACCCAGTCGGGATGTTGTTCTTCCCGAATAAAACCGCAGGCTATCAACTTCTTGATTTCTGCTTCAATGGCGTCCATCATGTCCGGGCGGAACCGGCATTGGAGCTGCTTCACAGGCTTCGAATCGGGCAATATATTGAGTTTATGAGTAGCCACCTTCGGATCAAGACCTGGCATATTCTCATAATTCCACGCAAAGACGTTAATATATTCTTTTATCAGCTGGATAACTTCTTCCCCTTCCTCTTCGGAAAGGTTGTTACTGATAAATATCGACTTTGGCGAAAGTTTACCCCCAACGTCAATCTGGATCACTTTATCTTTAGTAGAAGGTTCTCTCTGTTCGAAGCAGAACTCCCATTGTGTATCCATTTGTTGAGCCCAAGCGTCATTCTCAAACAGTTCAGATTCTTGTTCGTCTGCTTTGAAGGAATCTGTCACTACCGTATTTACTGATAATGTTCGTTCGAGAGCATGAGATGAGGCGGAGGGCGACGAGCCATTTTGAACGGGGAAAAAGATATCCTCATTTGACTCAGAAGCTGCAAGGGAGATGGTATACCCTAACCCGAAACTAGTTCGTTGATAGTAGGGATCCCCGTGCAGCGGTATTCGTCTGCCTTTCCCGTAGTTGAGACCTGGTTTCAACTTCAAGTCATAACCCATACTTTGCATGATCTTCAGAGCTTGCGGGCTATATCTGTGAACTTGCATTTTACCAGCATCATCATCGAAAGAATCTTCTTGTACAGTCGGTTCATTGCGCATGCGGCCGAAGACTATTGAACGCTGACTGCTGCAGGCAGGCGGGACTATGAAGATAGAATCCTCATGTGGTCCATATGTCGTGGTGTCATTGGATGATGATGCCACTTCCCACATATACGGATGATAGGAATCTATAGCTTCCAAGAATTTTTGTGCTATAGGTTTTATATCGTCATGGGGAGAGGATTCCTGATTTAGAATTTGAGCGTCAATACACTGGAAAAGAGGATCTTTATTATCATCCAAAACCGTGTTCCTGGTTGCATTTACATCAATCGACTGCCTATTGTGCCAAAGGTTGATGACCAAGGGTGGAGTCTTCTGGTTCAAAGTGATCACTAGAGGATCACCCCCTTTTCCTGACCTGGTTTTGTTCAGCTAGATAGCCATAGGCTCCATGGCTTTTGGACGAGTAGTCCGCCCTTTCACCTTGATTGACAGAGGTTGTTCGGCAGAGGCGTGTCTCGAAGATCTACCATTATTCTGCTCATTAAATGCAGAGACGTTCCTCGAAAATCTGTCACCGTTCTACGCATAAAATGTAGAGACATGCCTCAAGAATCTGTCACCGTTCTGCACATTAAATGCAGAGACGTGCCTCGAGACCTGTACGAAGAGCAGCTTTTTGACGTGGCAGTCTATTTTTCTTCTTCGGAGCGTAAGAAGCTCACGTCTGCCTGTGTAAAACTAGACAGCGTATTCCCTTGTATGCCTAAAAGCAGTTTACACCAAAGAAATGGCACTAAACAACAGCCTGGGTTGCTGTACCGCGCCATCATTATAGCCGTCGTCTGAGTAGTCGTGCAATACTCTTTGTCAGGAGTTAGACGTCAGGTTCACTGTATGATTTAACAGGTTCATTTTGGGGAATACAAAGCGTTCCTCGTATACTTTAATGCTGCATTAAAGCGGAGGAGTTTTATGCCATAAAGGCGATGTAGCATCCTTTTTACGCTGAAGCAGCCTGGACATACTGTATTACGCGGATGGTCCTTGATCTTATATTTTATGCTGTGCTCAGCGGAAATGCTCTGTTTGTACGTCGATGGCTCTGAAGTCATCTTTTTACGCTGCCCAGCATCAACATGCTGCGTATAGCTATCCAGCATATTTTTTATGCTTCTACAATGTACAATGATGAGCAGGGAAGAAAAAAACACACTCGCTATCCCCTGCGACCTTGTTCCTGGTACGCGACATTAGTTAGAGGAAGGTACGTTGGATCCTCGAATGCTGGAACGAAACCTGGCCATGCAAAACCAGTATGGTTAGATCCCAAATAGCAAGTACCACAAAGGAAGCACAAAATAAAGAAACAAAAACTCAAGGAAAACATATAATAATACATATATTCAGTGTCGTAACTTAGTTTAATGGCATATTCTAGCACAAAGGCCCAACCCTACAATAAAACAAGGATAATGTTGAACCATCACACTATGATACTAGGCTACTAACCGAATAATATAATCATAACCAAGTCCTTTTCTGATATCAGCCAATCACTTGTACTGCTTTTTATTTTTTGGAGTCTAAGGTTATCTCCAAAATAATGCATAATAGGATCCTCATATCACGCCAGTATCGAACAAGAGCTAACCGAACCAAATAAATAAAATAGCTATTCACGAAATGCACTAGTTCCCCGTAGGACTACTGCACTAAAAATACGATATTAGCGGTTCCTGTGTTTCTACAGTGAAATAGTGGCTTGACATAAAAATAGGTCAGATATTGAACTCCACTAAGGCAGATGATACACAATATCTATGGTGGCCAGCCCATAGCGCACTTAGAATAAATCTCTATGGAAAAGTTTGTTGGTATGATCTCGGAATACTATTTTCTCTAATGTTAATACCACTTTTAGTTACCTAATTAGCCCTATGTTGTGTTTGAAATATCAAGGTATAATCATATGAGAATTTCCCTTAAGATGTCTTACAAAGTACGGGTATGCTAGATACGAATTCATGGAAGTCAAATCTGGATTCATCTGACAGTGTATGCAACATTCAAACCAAAAATATCCTAGCCATGCTTTGGTAGTTGACTCTCTTATTATGCCCGTTCTGAGGAAATAATAAATATTTATAATATTACGCGTTCAGGAATTTAGAGGCATTCTCGATATACAACCTAAATATAATCACTTAATACGTGAAACGATGTGTCGTACCTCGGCGTACATTAAATTATGGACAATTATCAGGCAATAGTGGTATCAGCACAGATACTGTATTCGAGTCTAATTACCAATGATATATTTGGTCACATGAATCAAAATCATATTGCAACATGAATGCTTATGTTATGGACATAGACGGTTAGTCACTATCCACTTAGTCGGGTTCATACTGAAGTCTCAGTTCAAATGATGCCATTTTCATAGCCATTCTCAGCTCAGTGTCATGTCCGGCATGAGGTCTGGTTACTAAATCTATTCTCCTTAGAATCATAGCACTAGCAATAGTCAAGACCAACCACAAAGAATAAGAAAGCATTCCAAATAAAATGGTTAAGCCGCATGCACAACTTGGCGCAAGAGGCGTTTGTCGTATAAGGTTGTCGGCCGCATGCTATCCCAGGCCACATATGGCACCAGACTGCATGCTCCTCCAAGCCGCATAAAAATCTTTGCCGCATTTGGAGTCTGGGCAGCATAATCAGGGTTAATGTCTACTCCTTGGGATAAGTGTTGAAGTAACAGGCAACGAATGAAGTGTCAGTAATGTGACATAAAGTTATTGATGTGACAAGCCATAAAGTGTGTCAGAGAGAAAAGACAAATATCAAACAAATATGTGCCATGGTTCGGAGTCATGCGTCCAAAGAAATAGTGGCCGCATATTCTCCAATGTCGCATAAGTGTCGATAAAACATATGAAGTCAATGCCGCATGGAATCGATCCTGCATGGAGGTCTCTTGGACTTAGTGAATTTCTCATTCGTTCAGCAAGTGAAAACTTAAGTTATTCAAGGATACTTGTGTAAATAAGCAGTCATGTGTCCAACAAGATGGACACATGTTGTCAGTATGCGATAATAGTTTTTGCCGCATAACCCTCTCGAGCAGCAAAGCACTCTCAACCGAATAGCCCACTGGCCGGATATGAACTTCTTCTTCCCCAACAGTACGTCCAGCCATGATGGAAAAGCTCAAAAAACAGAAATCTTATTTTGTCCATAAAATTGTCATTATAAGTCCAAATCGGGTGAACCAAAAGCCAAAATGCTCTAAATTAAAAGATCTATCTTGTAGCAAAAATTGGTTTTCTAAAATATATTGTCACGACCCGCACCCGGTGTAAGGGTACTAGTCGGAAACAATGCCCAGCCTACACCGTAGAATCGGCGGTAGAACGTTGTCTAGATAATCTATCTAAGAATATAATGAACCACCAATAATGATAGTATACTCAATCACAGAACTAAGATAGAAATGAGCACAAATCAGATAAGAATAGAATAGTCACAATACAACTCATGAGTCTAAAATAATACATCAATGAGTCTGAAGAAATACAGAAATAAGTTGGAGACAAATCCAGTATAAAAGAATACTACGAAGCTACAACTCCAGGGTCAATTGTCTCAGTTGGGATAAGTCCCTCTTGAGCCAGGGTCTCAGAATCTAAACCCACAACATCCTGGGGTCCATAATAGGTAGGGTACCACTCCTCAGTGTCATCTGAAAAAATATATCCAGTCAGGAAAGGAGCAGAGTACATTTCTAACAGCAGTTCTTATTAATGATAAAAACTATGTAACAGTAAATAGCTGTGGAGAAACAAGATGCACAATAGATACAAAAGATATATATCCAATAAGGAAATACTGGAAATAAATACAATAATGAACAATATGCCAATGAAACAAGAATACTAATGACTAAGTGTGTGAGTACTAGCTTAACATGTGATCGGCTTGGACAAGATGCAATGCGGCCTGGCTAATCATACGTGCTGTGTATGATCAATACTATTCTGTAATCTATACTTTATTCAATAGGGATATTGATCACATATCTATACTAATACTCTCCACCCCCGACTGGTATAATAGATCCAACCACGGTATGTTATGGCACGAGATTCCTTAAGAAGATAGCTAGTCTTCCCGAGAATCGGTGTCTGTACATGTACAAGATAACCAATGAAACAATACTTGCACCATATACACCATATACCAAGGAATAACATCTCATGACGAGATCCGGATATACCAATCCGTGTAACCATAGTGTCAAGAGAACATGGATATCTACACTAAATACAGTGAACATAGAGGATATCATAAATGAGAAACTATCAGAGAATATACTCGCCTGAAGTCCAATGAACAGTCTCACAGATGTCTGACTCGGTGCCTCGAAGACCTATATATGGAATACAACATCGATACAAGGTCCCGAAAAGAGAACAAGTTAAACTAGTCAACTTCTAGGTCAATAAGTCAATTCTAAGTCAAAAGTCAACTATGGTCAACTCTAAAGTCAACTAAAGTCAACTTTGGTCAACTATGGTCAAACCAAGGTCAACCATCTATTTTTTGGTTGCACAAGTCTAGCACCAAAATCTTGGATCAAAATACTAAGATCTAAGCCATAAAACTACAGCCTTAAATAGTAGGATACCGTATCTTTAGATACGTGAATCCAAGGTAAACCTTACAATACCTATATATCAATCAATAAAGTATGTAATATAGAATATTAAATACAACAATTAGGAATCATGATTTTGAACCAACTTGGTATCCACACAAAGTAATGCTCAAGATACATAAATATAGTATTTACCCTTATACAATATATAATATATATAAACTAATATTATACAATTAAAATAATAACAATACTAGTATTATATCTCACAATAAATACATATATATATACACACATATATATAAATATAATATATAAAATATAAACTAAAACTAAAACTGCCTAACTGTCACTGAAAACAATGTGCTAAAACACTGATTTTCAATAAACAGCCCCTTTAGTGACAGTTTCAACTGTCACTGCAACCGCCGTCGCCAAAACCGCTGTATAAATGCACTGTTGTCGCTTATTGGTGACAGTTCGACTGTCACAGAATGACCGTCGCTGCTGCTGTCGTAATATTCCTGCCTGCTGCATTAATGACAGAACTGTCATTAAATGTCCTAATAATGCTACAGCGGCTGCTGCTTTAATGATAGTATCTGTCATTAAATGCCGCTGTCGCCAAAGCTAAAATAATATATAAATATATATATTAATATATAAATCAATATATATATATATATATAACTAATAAGTAAATATATACTTCTATATATACATAATCCTATACATATAAATAAATATTAATAGCTACAATACACATTCTATGTACTAATATACATATTTTAACATGGTTAAATGCACACATAAAAATACATTCATTTATATAAAATTAATTATATAATAATTATAATTAATATAATTACTCATTTAAACACATAAATATATTTTATAAAATATTTATATATAATTTATTTTATTAACATAAATTGTAACATATATAAATGCATGTAAAGAAAGCTACATATATATTTATACATTATATTAGTACACATAAAAAAATACATAGATCTATGCTACAATAAATATCATAATAATTACACTAAAATAAATATATAACATCTATATATATTTACTAATTATAATTCAAGAATTAAGGCATAAGTAATTAGATCTACACATAAACATACACAAATGGAGAGTATCACACCGTATCCCACTAGATCTAGGATACGCATGCGACACGAGTCCAACACACAACCAATTGCACCCCGAAGGACATAAAAAAGTTACAAATAATATTTATGAACAAATCAAAGTGTCAAATGTAGATCTATGTATCCGTGTCAAAATACGACATGTACAAAGTCCCGTGTCGGAGGAAAAACCCCCAAAACGACACGTATCTCCAAATTATTGGGATACGACCTACACGTACCCAATTATGGACACGACACTAGCCCCAAACACATAAGCACATGCCCAATTGATCTATAGGATCAATTGACACACACAACAAAATGTAAATTCGGAATTCCTCCAAAATTGACACAAAAAGTACCATAACTTTCTCCATGGGTCTCCTATGAACACAAAACCAAGTCCTATGGGTAGTACATACATATGGGTTGATTTTACATGATTAAATCTCAGATTTAAAAGCTATTTTAAGGGGAAAAACTAAATTATACCTATTGGGAGATGGATTCCCAATGAAACCTACAATTGAGATGAAATTGCTTCCAAATTGTAGATCCTTGCTCCTCTTTGTAGATCCTTGCTTCCTCCTTCTAGATACTTGCTTCTTATTGGTGGGGAATTGAAATGGGAATGAAGGGAATTTGGTAGTGGAAAATTCTAGATCTAGATTTGGAATGAAAATGAGAAGAGAGAGAATTTCCCTCCCTCTATTATAGGCCGGCCCTTACCCCTTCCCCAACCAATTATAAAATATCCAATATACCCCTTGGGGCCTCTCATGAAGAAATAATTAAGGAAAAAGCTTCTAGTCTAATGATTTAATTAATTTAATCCATCTCCTTAACAATGGGCTTTCTAAATGGGCCTAGTCTAACTAATTAATTCATGTTGGTCCATGGGTCCAATCTAAACTAGTTGAGTCCATTAATATAAGTCCAAAATAATTAAATAACAACTAACAACAATTAAATAATACAACAAATAATTATTTACCATGCACAATATTTAATGAAATAAAAAATAACTAAAATACCCTTTCCTAGAAAATGTGGTAATGACATATATATATAATAGATCAAAACCAAGAAAAATTATAAAACCGATAAAAAATCTAAGTTAGAAATGTTAGATCTACACTAATCCATCCTTCAAAATAAAAAACTCCCAGTTCTAAAAGTGCTAAGAAATATATAACAAACATAATGGAACAATAATATAGATGTTTCTCTATTTCTCATGCAAGGCATACTTGCCTATGGAAATGGGGAGAGCAAACTAAAGAGAGAGGAAAAAATAAAGAAGTAAAAAAAGAGAGAGAGAGAGAGAGAGAGAGAGAGAATATTGGGTTATATATGGTAGGGTTAAGGGTTGAACCAAGAGTTTTCATGACTTGAACCAAACAAAAAAATAAATCATGAGCAAGGTTAAAGCAAAAAATGGGTCTAGTTTGCATGCACATGTAACCATGCTAAAATAAAAATATGTTCCAAATACGTATATCGGGAACGGGGAGCGATATCTCTATCCACTTTAGATAAATTCTATCATCGGAATTCGAATCCAAGCAATAGATAGAGAAGTCAAGACAAGCACAATATAAATCTAATAACAACTACACATGCAAGAAATGTCATAATAACATACAAGTGATCACCTGATCATAGAATCCGAGATATGAAGGCGTAAGAAAGAATATAACATCTAAATCGAATAGGTGTAGGTAATGGGATCGAATATTGTCCTTGCGCTCTGTCACGCCCCTGTCCCAAAAATATATGGAACCAGGCCACGTGACAATAGCCAGCTGACATGTCTCCGAGGATATCCCAATTTAATGGATCCACGAAGAGTGCTACGCTGTCCTATAATACTAACATGTCCAATATCAGCCATTAACAGGTAATCTAATCTCATCCACAATATAAAGAGCAAGAAACACTAAATAAACTGCTGGTTAAATAATACCAGTCCCAAGATATCATAGTACAACCAGTGATGTCTGGTGGGAACAAACCCACTACTATGACGAAATAAAGTACTAAAATGAGATATAAAAGAAAAGACTAGAGCATCAGTTGAGTAGGTAATGATGCCCTCAAACTAGGCTAAAGGCTTACCAACTGATCACGGAAACTCTGACGGTTGCACCTCCAACTCCTCAGCTGTAGCAAATCTTGTCTCCTGTCCGGGGCCGTATACGGTGGGGTAGTAAGCCTCGTCTAAATCTGGAAAGAAACCAGGTCCTCAGAGGGACGTAACAAGATACAAGAAACAACATGCTATTTATGAATACTGAATAAAATAAATACAGTAAGGGTGTACTAGCCATCTAAGTGAATGCAATGTGAGTCCAACTCTGATGCGTATGAGTAGGCGTAGGCATAGCATCCATACTCCGAAGAGAATGGCATCTATACAGTATATCGTCCATATCGCTCCGAAGAACGTGGCATCAGTATAAAGGGAAAGTCATTGGACCCAAGGTTCCTCCGAAACTACGGCTCCAATGTGTGTACCCCATACGCCTCCTAGTTGTCCTCCCCACCCAATGTAGATACGCAAGTCGACTACTCGACGTGCATACCATGTATCTATATGCCAAGTCTCTAATCTATATCCTGACTACATACTAACCGTGATGTAGGTGATACGCAACGATAGCTAGTCGAGTGCGCAAACCCGTATCCCAATATGAATATATCTCAGTGTCCGTGCAAGGTGTTAAGTCTCAGACAATAACAGAGTATTGTCCAAAGGGTTGAGTCTGCTAAGGCTAAGTCCATATATTTATATATTTACTAACATCGACGTAATCGTCGAATGCACCCGAGAAAACTCGGACGCGCACAGTTGTATAAATTACAAACAACAAGAATACAATACAACAGATATATATTTAATTTAGACAGTAAATATAGCAAGGTATCTTGCCTGTGTCCTGAAGCTGTGAATGCCATAAGCCGGTTCCTGCAGTATCTCCTGGCTGATCCAATGGTCCTAACACACAATATAATATAACAATCAATCATCAGACCCTAAGTAATATATACGCTACGTTGCTTTTCAGTACTGATGCAAGGATCACGTCGGTCGAACATAGAGTCGCGGTGCATGTTGCTAAGATGCACACGTTCCCTGTCATCAGTCACCATGTATTCCATGATATACAATGCTAAGGTTATACGACCCAGCTAATTATGTTTAGTATAATTAACGGTCCTTAACCTCCGTATTAAGCGTTTTTTGTTGATATCCAGGTTTATCAATGCTTTACAAGTCTTAATTAACCATTCTACTTACAAGGATGTTCACTAGCTATTAATTACTAACTGGTTCGTTATTAAAAAATCTGATTTGGCACCTATTCATAAGTTAGGGTTTCCGAGTTACTATTTCATGTCCATGCCAAACACGACAAGACGACACGATGATAAACTATTCACGATACAAGGGAAAGAGGCCAATGAGTATTACCTACGAGGATGAACGTGGGGAGGGGGTTCTGCTCGTCGTCGTGCGCACTCGCCAGGGGTCAGCGGAGCTCCTGCGTCGGCGGCAAGTCTCGGCAGCAGCGACGGCACTCTCAGCAGGTGCGGCAGCGGTGCACGGGGGCAGCGGGTCGGGGGTGTTCGGCTGCAGCGGTTCAGGGGTATTCGGGAGCAGCGGGTCAGGGGTGTTCGGGAGCAGCGGGTCAGGGTGTTGTCGGCTGTGTAGGGGCGATAGTTGGCGATATATGGAGGGTGGTGGTCGGCAATATATGGAGGGTGGTGGTCGTGATGGTTGGTGCAAAGGAGGAGTATTCGGCTAGGGTTAGGGGAGGAGGGTGATATGAAATCTAGGGTTTGAGTGAATAGATGTATATTTATATGGGTGGTGGAGATGATGGGCTAAGCTCGAGGGTTGGGCTTGTCCGGCTTGTTGGGTTGGAATGATCCACTCAAAAGCGCATGTGGGCTGGGTTTGGTTCTGCTTGGGGTAAATTGGCTTTAACATTGATTTAAATTTAATAATTTAACTCGTGAATTACTAATGCGTTGGAAACGTAAGGAACTAGGTTTGGGTGGTACACAGGAGTCGTGGCCTACCAATTTTGGTTTAGTCTGATACCCTAATTTGGGTACGTGGAATTTGGATTACGGTTTCATCTCAGTAAATAATTAATTAAATCCTATTTTCTTGACGAGGGGGTTTACAATCTACCCTCCTTAGAGTATTTTGTCCTCAAAATTTAAACATACGCATGGGTAAGCACTAAGGACTAAAGAAAATACTGGAACGTACCTAGTCCTTCGAAAAGGCGGGGATAACGCTGACGAATATCTTTCTCGCGTTCCTAGGTCGACTCGCCTGGTGCATGATGGCTCCATGCAACACGAACTAAGGGGATGGTCTGCCCTCGTAATACCTTTTCCCTTCTGTCTAGAATCTCCACAGGCTCCTCTTCATATGATAGGCTCGGCCCGACTGTGATCTCTGAATGGTCAAGCATGTGACTAGGATCCGATATGTACCTTCTCAATTGAGATACATGGAAGACATCGTGGACTCCTTCCAAGGTCTGCGGTAACGCTAATCTGTAAGCAACCTCTCCGACGCGTTCTAATATGTCGAATGGTCCGATGTACCTCGGACTCAGCTTCCCTCTGCCTCCGAATCTGATAGTCCCTCGAGTGGGTGAGATCTTTAAGAATACGTGATCTCCAACCTGAAACTCTAAGGGTCGGCGATGTGCATTCGCCCAATGCTTCTGTCGGTCTTGTGCTGCTCGAAGGTGTCCTTGGATCTTCTTTACCTTTTTTACCGTCCGAACAACCAACTCTGGTCCGAGAATCTGTCGTTCGCCTATATCACTTCAGCATACGGGAGAACGATATTTCCTTCCATACAACGCTTCATAGGGAGCCATCTGAATACTAGCTTGATAGTTGTTGTTGTAAGAAAACTTGACCAAATGTAAGTGGTCATCCCATAATCCTCCGAAGTCCAGCATGCACGCTCTTAACATGTCTTCAAGCGTCTGAATAGTGTGCTCCGACTGGCCATCTGTTTGTGGGTGATACGCTTTGCTAAACTTCAGGCGAGTACCAAGACTCTCTTGCATACTCCGCCAAAAGTAAGATATAAATCTCGTATCCCTGTCTGACACAATGCTAACTGGCACTCCATATAGGCGCACAATCTCTCTCATGTACATATCCGCTAAAGCCTCCGTCGATTGCCCTACTCTAAAGGGTAAAAAGTGCGCGGACTTGGTGAGTCTATCCACGATTACCCATACGGCATTGCGCTCACTAGGACTCCTCGGAAAGCCCGTAACAAAGTCCATGGTGATATGCTCCCATTTCCACTCCGGTATAGGAAGTGATTGAAGCAATCCTGCAGATCTCTGGTGCTCAGCCTTGACTTGTTGACTCACTAGGCACTTGGCCATGAAGCGTGCTATCTCTCTCTTCATTCCGTGCCACCAGTAGTACTGTCTTAGATCTCTGTACATCTTTGTGCCTCCTGAATGGACGGAGTAGGTGGAACTGTGTGCCTCTGTCAACAATTCCTGCCGAAGTTCTCCATTTGGAACATAGAGATGATCTTCGCATCTCAGTGTTCCATCTTTATGTATCCGCAATCCTGTCTGTAATCCAGCCTCTGTCCTCTGTCTGAGTCTCTGAAATCTGGCATCTGTCGGCAAAGCAGCCTTGATTCTCTCTACCAGTGTCGATTGCAATTGGAAATTTGACAACTGTCCGTCTACTCCAGATATAACAACCTCTATACCCATCTGCTCTAGATCTCTCAACAGGTGTTGTTGGGTAGTCAAGAAGAATGCCATAGGTCTTCTGCTCAATGCGTCTGCTACTACGTTGGCTTTCCCTGGGTGGTACTGTAGCTCTATTTCAAAGTCTGTCATCATCTCGAGCCAACGTCTCTGTCTCTGATTTAGATCCTTCTGAGTGTAGATGTATTTCAGGCTTTTATGATCAGTAAATATCTTTACTCTTTCTCCATATAGGTAATGCCTCCAAAGTTTTAACGCAAAAATCACTGCTGCAAGCTCCAAGTCGTGGGTGGGATAGTTCTTCTCATGTGTCCTCAACTGTCTAGAAGCATAAGCTTCAACCTTTCCATGCTGCATCAAGACGCATCCTAATCCTTTTCCAGATGCATCGCTGTAGATTACGAATCCTCCTGGTCCAGAAGTTATGGTCAAGATGGGTGCTGTAGTCAAGCGTTTCTTCAGCTCATCGAATGCCTTCTGACATTCCTCTGTCCAAGTAAACTCCTGATCCTTACGGGTCAGGCGGGTCATTGGCTCTGCAATCTTCGCGAAGTTCTCTACGAACCTCCGGTAATATCCGGCAAGTCCTAGGAAACTCCTTACCTCTGAGACATTGGTAGGGGTTGGCCATGTCTCTACAGATAAAATCTTCGCCGGATCTACTGAGATACCGTCTCCTGAGATAACGTATCCAAGGAAGGCGACATGATCTAGGAGAAACTCGCACTTGCTAAGCTTGGCATAAAGTCTCTCTCTTCTCAGCGTCTCTAACACTAGTCTCAAGTGCTTCTCGTGCTCTTCGTGGCTCTTCGAATACACCAAAATATCGTCGATGAAGACTACCACGAACTGGTCTAAGTATTGATGGAATACTCTGTTCATCAAGTTCATAAATACAGTTGGCGCATTCGTCAGTCCAAAAGGCATCACTAAGAACTCGTAGTGACCATAACGAGTCCTAAATGCTGTCTTTTGAATGTCTTCTCTTCGCACTTTCACTTGATGATAACCCGATCTCAAGTCGATCTTTGTGAACACCACTGCTCCGGTCAACTGGTCGAATAAATCGTCAATCCGCGGCAGGGGGTACTTGTTCTTGATAGCCAAAGCATTAAGGGCTCTGTAATCAATACACATACGTACTGTTCCGTCCTTCTTAGACACAAACAATACTGGTGCTCCCCATGGTGATGCACTAGGACGGATAAATCCCTTGCTCTGCAACTCCTCTAATTGTAACTTCAGCTCGTCTAACTCCTTCTTGGCCAATCGGTACACATTAGAAGATACCAGTGCTGCTCCTGGTACTAGCTCAATGGTAAACTCCACGTCTCTATCGGGTGGTAAGCCTGGCAATTCTTCGGGGAAAACATCCTCGAATTCTGCAACTATAGGTGGGAGTGCAATCTCCATAGTCATACAAGTTCCCACTGTCTGTCCTACTCCTTGTTCGACGGTCCCTCGTATGTACTCGAACTCCGGTTGATCTGGTGGTCTAAAATTGGCGCTACCCTTCCGGCAGTCCAGTACGGTGTTATACTGACTTAACCAGTCCATGCTTAACACAACATCAAAGTACGGCATAGGCAATACCAGGAATCGCGCTCTCATCTCTCTACCACATACGACTACCGAGCACGTTCTAATAGTGCTGGTAACCGGCACGATACCTCCTCCGGTAAGAATCTTCCAACTCTTAGGTAAGGGGAAAGTTGCTACTCTATGCATTGCTACAAATCTACTAGATATAAATGACAAAGTAGCCCCAGAATCAAACAATGCTGTCGTAGATAAGGATGCGACTAAAATGGTACCTGTGATTGCTTCTCCTTCTGTTTCCTCCTCAGCGGCTGCTAATGCAAAGGCCTGTCCCTGTCTCTGTCCTCCTGCCTGCTGTCGGGCCCGATCAAACTGTGCCTGTTGTGGGGCCAAGGTGGTCCCCTCTGGAATCCTCCGGGTGCTGGTGGACGCTGTCCTCCTGGTGGGGGTAGTATCCTCAAGGCTGGTGCTGCTGGCCTTTGTCCGGCCTGTGGGGCTATCTCTCTGCGTTGTGGGCAATCTCTGGCAAGGTGCTGACTGGCTCCACAAATCATGCATGTCCCAAGTCTCTTTCGGCAATCCTTCTCAAAATGACCTCTCTTACCACAGTAGTGGCAAGTCAGAAGTTCCTGGTGTGGATATGGTACTGCTCTTTGTTGTGTCTGCGCTCTGGGACGTCGGATGGGTCCTTCTGCTCCGGGCTGGACTCTAGCTGGCATGGTCGTGCTGGAACGTCTAGCTCTTCTGATAATGGCCTTTTGGCTCCTCGCCTCTGCAAGAACCTCCTTATAAGAAATCCTCGCCTGTGCGGTGGTATATCTTTATAGCTCAAAGTTGAGGCCGTGGTGGAATCTCTGAGCCTTCTCTAGATCATTGGGTATCAGGACGGCTCCAAATCTGCTAAGGCGGCTAAACTCTGCGTCATATGCGTCAACAGTCATATTGTCACGCCCGTGAAAGGCCATGGTTCATTGGCTGGCAGCAAGAGTTCTAAGCCACAGAGTCGCACAGGTTGTCCGAGTGCAACGGAGTCATGAACGCATAGGCCATCGGTAACAGGTTCACTAAGTCGACAATAGTAGTGGAAGTATTGAAACACAAGTTGAAGTAAAGCAAGCTCTTTTATTGATATAAACTTGTGTTACAGGCGGCGTATAGCCGAGATTATAAGTCTCTCAAGCCTCTCTCTCTGAAACAGTAAAAGCGTCCCAAGTGGCTACAACTGTGGAATGAATGTACAGGCGATGGTCAGGCGACGCTCCAATATTACGTCTTGTATATGTGCTTCAGTCCCGGACGCACCGTTGCAAGGCTTCAGAGGGAACTCCTGGCCTTAGCACGCACGAAGGAGGCGTCCACACCGAACGAGATTCTCCCGCACCCTGCATACAACTGGTGGATTATCAGTACATTGAATGCAATGGTGGGGAAGCTACTCGCCCACTCGACAAATCCAAACACGTAATACAGGTTTCGTGCACAACTATTAAGTTGTCTTTCTAGTTGCCTTAGGATCAGTTTCATGCAGATATTGAATAGCCTAACGTGCCGGGCAGTGCGCCGTGCGATTTTAGAGGAACTTGTTAATTCGAGCAGTGCGCCGTGCGATTTTAGACTTACCAACTTACCATCTTCTTTCCTGTCCAAGGCAAACATTAAGGCAACTTGTTAATTCGAGCAGAGGCATGTATAAACATTCAGGAGGCAAGCATATGCAAACACGAGGGTCGTTTAAACATGATCGTTCAGGTGTTCAGTTGTTCATTTATGCGATGCAGTGACTCGCACGCGGATAGCCGCTAAGCGAGGATGACTTATCTTTCATTTACAAGCAAGCATGCAACAAGTTCAATACAAGGCGATCACTGGCGTATGCCATATGGACGGTATAGTCTAGACGAGATGGTTTGCAACAAAGAACAAGAGGTGCTGTAAGCCATTCTACCGAACAAGAGACTATTTAGTCTTTGACGAGAATGCTTTGCAACAAAGTACAAGAGGTGCTGCAAGCCATTCCGCCGAACAAGAGACTAAGAACAATATGTCTCGCCCGGACCGGGTCGATGCCAGTGCCCCAGCA
Organism: Iris macrosiphon; assembly: GCA_036927795.1. Taxonomy (NCBI): domain Eukaryota; kingdom Viridiplantae; phylum Streptophyta; class Magnoliopsida; order Asparagales; family Iridaceae; genus Iris; species Iris macrosiphon. Next base: position 59,630,230 of record JAYESA010000003.1, on the reverse strand, counting down.
TCGCCCGCGAGACCGTTACCCTGTGCACTTGTTGTCCATGATCGAACGGGGCCTTGGTTGGGGCAACAAGAGTACAAGACAAGAGTACAAGACAAGAGGCAAGTTGTTGAGGCAACAATAGTACAAGACAAGATGCATTGCCTGTTTCGTTGTTCAGTGACTGTCTTTTGCCTTGATGCAATTCTCCTGGGGCGGAGATTGCCTTGGTGACCTAGCGGTCCCGAATACTTGCAGGTTCGTTAAGGCACGGAACGACTACGTAGTAGTCTCCCGGGGTTTGGATGAAAACACGGTAACAATCAAGCAGACAAGCATGCATTTCTAAGGAACATAAGCAGGCACGTTGCTCGGGCCCGAAGGTAGTCCGAGAGATGAAACCGTTAAGGGACTTAGCATGCGAGGGTCTGAGTATAAGCAGTATTTCATTTCCATGTTCTAGCAAGCAATACAAGTTAGGATTATTCCCTTAGCTAGGTGCGTTGGATTTATTAGCATGCAGGGGGTGATTCACCTAGCGACTAGCATGAATATTCTAGATTTTATGTGTGCTGGCTAAGCAAAGACAAGTTTACCGTAGCCACCCACCTTAGCGATGATTCGCCTCGGTAGAGTGATGAGAACATAAAATATCATATTTTTATTCCTTAATGTATACTCCTTTATGCTCATTTAATGTCTAAAGATACTCATTATTTTTATATTTTGATCTAGGATACAATTGGAGTCACTAAAAGCAAAATGGAGCTAATTATCAATTTTGGACAGTTCTGACACCTTGTAGAAAAATGGTCATAACTTGCTCATCCGAAGTCCAATTGAGCTGATCCAAATTGATTCGGAAAGCTAAGTGATAGAGGCACAATTTTTCTGGTTTGATTTTCCCGAGATTCTGGCTACATCATGGACTAAATCACGCTTGAAGTTGAGACAACTATGCTGTGCACAAAAAGTGGAGTTGATATAACCATTTCCCAACTGATTCAAAGATTTTATTTTATTGTTGGGTTATTGTAACTCTTAGAGGATTTTTGGGAAGATATTGTGATCTTCAAACACTTATTTAGAGTGTATAAAAGGGGTAGAGATCAAGAGGAAAGAAGAAAAAAAACAACACACAACTCTTCTTCCTCTTCTCCAATATTCTTTTGAAGTTTTCTTCAACATGCGGAGCTAAAAGTCTTGTTGGTCGAAGGAAACGGAAGCCTCGGAATGAGTAAAAACTTGTGAGATCTAATTTGTGTTTATATTTTTTATTTGTGCTTTAAGTATCGAATGTTTTCTTATGCATATTTTTATGATTATCTTGTTTAATGACTAGGATGCATACTAGTTTATTATTCATGACAATCTAATGCTAAATTAGATATCGAATCAGTAATTGTTCGATCCCTCTAATTTGTGAAGCAACCAAGATTTAATGAACTGCTTTGTTTTATTAGATCTTAGGAGGAAAACTTTTGACAAAATTAAATGCAACCGCTTGTGCTTGTGTTGTTTTGCTTCATCGATCTCATCGAGTTTAATACGCTACTAGATTAAACCTTTAGCGCTTGTCTGGGGTTGTTTAGTAGTTAAGGTTAATTAAATCGCTTGTTTTTAATTAATTGTGGCTGAAGGAGATAGGAAAATAATTCCAACGATGAATATTCAAAGTATGAATTAATATATACTTGCATCGATGATCAGTTTTAAGATTCCAATGGTGGATGTTGACTGAGACCAACATTTATTTCTTTGATTGTTTTAATACTTTAATTGTTTTTAGCTCTTCTTAATTTTCTTTTGATAAAAACTCTCCCCCAATCTTATTTTACATAGCATAAAGATCAAACTAATTACTCTTCGTGGGAACGATTCTTACTCTCACTACTACATATTATTTCAAGAGTAAAGGTTTTATTTTTGGGTGCCTACGACAGCACGCCAAATTTTGGCGCCGTTGCCGGGGAGTAATTTTAGTTGATTTTTGTGCTTTTTGTGATCTTTATTTCATTCTTGTGATCAAATAATTTTTTGCCTATTAGCAAAAAAAAAAAAAAAATCGGTAACAGGAAATGGCGGCCAATTCTCAAATATTTGGCACTTGGCTAGATCTTCCATCTGGACATGCTGATGAGGTAAATGTTTCTTCCTTAGAACAATAAATTTCTTGTTTAACTTCTCTTGTTCGTCAGATGGTTGTAGGTAACATGAAAACAACAAAGGCTTGTAGGATTTGTCTAGTATCAGGGCATCCAACCGATATGTGTCCAACTCTCCAAGAGGAGTCCAATGAACAAGTGAATACAGAATGTGGTTTTCTTGGACTACCAGAAATAAAGTATGATTCCTATTCAGACACGTACAACATAGGATGGAGAGATCATTCCAATCTCACCTATGGGAGTCCAGAATTAAATCAACCAGCAACTCAAAATTGCCCAAGTTATCAGCAATACAAGCAGCAATACCTACAACCAAGCCAAACTTCTAATTCTGGTATGTCTTTAGAAGATATTGTTAAGTCTATTGCCATTAATAATTTACAATTTCAACAGGAGACGAGGGCTAGTATCGAAAGTTTGAACAATCAAATGAGTCAAATGACAACTACAATTAATAAGCTAGAGGCACAAAGCTTGGAGAACTTACCATCTGAAACGATAGTAAATCCAAAAGAAACTGTAAGTTCAATCATTTTGAGAAGTTGTAAAGAAGTTGAAATTCCAGAAAAAGAAGCATGTGCATCGTCAAAAGAAGAAGAAGAGAAAAATATCGTTGCAGACACGAACATTCCTAACGACGATGTAGTACCTAATGGAAAAGAAGTTTTTAAACTTGATGGAAAAGATGGAGTAAAAGTTGCCATCAGTGAGAATTTTAAGAAAGAATATGAGTTAACTTTGAGTACTCACTTACATAAAACTGTTGCAGTGTTGAATGATCTTCCAAAAAGACAATAGTCAGGTAACATTCCATATATTTTGTTACCAATTAATGACAAAAGACCTTTACCTTCTGTTTTGCAGGTATGCATTCTAGACTTGAAACTCCTGCCTAGTTATATCAAGTGTGCATAAAGTCGAGCCAACGACAATATTAAACAAAGGCGCTGCTTGGGAGGCAACCCAAGGGAAGTTTATTTTTATTCTCGCATTTTATTTTTTGTTATTTTGTCTTTTCTTTGCATTTAATCATACATTGGGGACAATGTCTATTTTAAGTGTGGGGGAAAGACTTAATTTTTTTTTAAGCAGTTTGAGTTTGTGCTTTTCTCAAAAAAAAAAAAAAATAATAATAATAATAATTGAGATTTTTTTTAAATAAAAGGATTTTGTTTTTGTGGTTTTTAATGATTTTTGGTTGTGTATGTCATGAGTAAGATTAAACTTAATTTGAAAATTTCATAACATGATTGAATAAATAATTTTTTTTCAACTTAGAATTAATTAATCTAGTTATTTTTTATTGAAAATGGTAGTATCTAAATTGGTAGACAAAAGCCAGTGAGGATTTGAGCCTTTAGACTGACACATCAGTCTCATTATTCTTTCATGAGAGATATTCTTCCACTGATTTGTTTCTCTAGAACTTGCTTTGATTCTCTTCGAGGTCACATTGACACATGCATGCATGAACATGATTAAGGCCATCTTTGTTATACGTTACATAAGCCAAATAGCCCACCTTGTAATTAATTTTCTTTTTGTTGAACTCCTTTGAGCTTTATTGCCTTTTTCTTGGTATACCCACATTACAAGCTTTCAACCAATAATATTTATACCTTTACCCAAGTCGCAAAGCTAGTGGAGCATTGTTGATCATTATGATATGTATGGGTGTACGAAAAAATAATTGTGGGGGTATCTAAATTTGTGGTTTGGTTATAACCAACAAAATGGAACATATTTTTATCCTCAAATTTCCTAAGTTCCATTATTGTTAAAAAAATAAAAAGTAAAAAAAAAAAAAAAAAAAAGAAAGAAAAAAAAAGAAAAGAAATGGAGTGATTGATTTTGCATTGTTTAAATGCTTTAAAAGACAAATTGAAGACGCTGCAAAATGGAGTGATTGATTTTACATGTTTTATATTGAGATTGAGTTGATTCATTTTTGTTCCACTAGTTTTGATGGCTTTTGAGCTACATTCCTAAATATATCCCACTTTAATCCTAAGCCATGTTACAACCCATGAAAAGTCCTTATGATTTATGTTATGCATGTGATCCCAGTGGTGGAGAATGAGAAAATATGCAAGCTTATGGTAGATCATTTCTTCTGGAATGAATTTGAGTGAAATATATACCTTCAAACACATGAGAGTTGAGTATTTATTCCGTGAGAGTCTACCTATTTAGTTTACTCCATTTTTCAAGTAAAAATATCTACTAAGTAATTAGAAGTTGTTTAAAAATATATGTTCATGATATGTTATGAGTTTTGAAGAGCTTGGTTATTTTCTTTATTTATGATATTGCAACCTTGATTTCTTTTTGGAAAAATAAATCAGAGTTTTGCCCGAGGACGAGCAAAGGTTAAGTGTGGGGGTATTTGATGAGAACATAAAATATTATATTTTTATTCCTTAATGTATACTCCTTTATGCTCATTTAATGTCTAAAGATACTCATTATTTTTATATTTTGATCTAGGATACAATTGGAGTCACTAAAAGCAAAATGGAGCTAATTATAAATTCTGGACAGTTCTGACATCTTGTAGAAAAATGGTCATAACTTGCTCATCCGAAGTCCAATTGAGCTGATCCAAATTGATTCGGAAAGCTAAGTGATAGAGGCACAATTTTGCTGTTTTGATTTTCCCGAGATTCTGGCTACATCATGGACCAAATCACGCTTTAAGTTGAGACAACTATGCTGTGCACAAAAAGTGGAGTTGATATAACCATTTCCCAACTTATTCAAAGATTTTATTTTATTGTTGGGTTGTTGTAACTCTTAGAGAATTTTTGGAAAGATATTGTGATCTTCAAACACTTATTTAGAGTGTATGAAAGGGGTAGAGATCAAGAGGAAAGAAGAAAAAAAACAACACACAACTCTTCTTCCTCTTCTCCAATATTCTTTTGAAGTTTTCTTCAACATGCGGAGCTAAAAGTCTTGTTGGTCGAAGGAAACGGAAGCCTCGGAATGAGTAAAAACTTGTGAGATCTAAGTTGTGTTTATATTTTTGATTTGTACTTTAAGTATCGAATGTTTTCTTATGCATATTTTTATGATTATCTTGTTTAATGACTAGGATGCATACTAGTTTATTATTCATGACAATCTAATGCTAAATTAGATATCGAATCCGTAATTGTTCGATCCCTCTAATTTGTGAAGCAACCAAGATTTAATGAACTGCTTTGTTTTATTAGATCTTAGGAGGAAAACTTTTGACAAAATTAAATGTAACCGCTTGTGCTTGTGTTGTTTTGCTTCATCGATCTCATCGAGTTTAATACGCTACTAGATTAAACCTTTAGCACTTGTCTGGGGTTGTTTAGTAGTTAAGGTTAATTAAATCACTTGTTTTTAATTAATTGTGGCTGAAGGAGATAGGAAAATAATTCCAACGATGAATATTAAAAGTATGAATTAATATATACTTGCATCGATGATCAGTTTTAAGATTCCAATGGTGGATGTTGACTGAGACCAACATTTATTTCTTTGATTGTTTTAATACTTTAATTGTTTTTAGCTCTTCTTAATTTTCTTTTGATAAAAACTCTCCCCCAATCTTATTTTACATAGCATAAAGATCAAACTAATTACTCTTCGTGGGAACGATCCTTACTCTCACTACTACATATTATTTCAAGAGTAAAGGTTTTATTTTTGGGTGCCTACGACAGCACACCATAGAGCGATACGTCTGAGCGAGCCTCTGAAAGCCTAAGCCAGATTCCTGTAGGGGCAAGTCTGGATATCCTTTGCTTCTTGATCGAGGCAAAGCGGGTCGGGACAGCTGCACGATTGCCGTTTGAGACGGCAGTCCGCTTGAGCGGAACGGGGTGTTACATCCTACCCAACTTAGAAAAAGTCTCGTCCTCGAGACTTACTAAGGACAAGCAGTAATCTAAGGTTAAGGCTGTAACACCCCATTCAGTTCAAGCGGACTGCCGACTCAATCGAAAATAGTGCAGCTGTCCCGACCTGCTTTGCCTCAATCAAGAAGCAAAGGATATCCAGACTTGCCCCTACAGGAATTTGGCTTGGACTTTCAGAGGCTCGCTCAGACGTATCGCTCTACCGAGGCGAATCATCGCTAAGGTGGGTGGCTACGGTGAGCTTGTCCTTGCTTAGCCAGCACACATAAAATCTGGAATGTTTATGCTAGTCGCTAGGTGATTCACCCCTGCATGCTAATAAATCCAACGCACCTAGCTAAGGGAATAATCCCAACTTGTATTGCTTGCTAGAACATAGAAATGAAATACTGCTTATATTCAGACCTTCGCATGCTAAGTCCCTTAACGGTTTCATCTCTCGGAGTACCTTCGGGCCCGAGCAAACGTGCTGATTATGTTCCTTAGAACGCATGCTTGTCTGCTTGATTGTTACCGTGTTTTCATCCAAACCCCGGGAGACTACTACGTAGTTGTTCCGTGCCTGAATGTTTCTACGAGTATCCGGGACCGTTAGGTCACCAGGCAGCCCCGAACCAGGGGAATGCATCAAGATAAGTTAATCACTGTACAGAATCATGATTCAAGCACCTCCTGTAATCGTGCACTACTGTACTACTATTATATTGTTCTACTGTACCACTGTACCTTTGTACGCCTGTTCTACAGTACTCGAGTATCTAGTGAAGGGGAAACTGACCCTGACCCTGACCTGCATGTCGCGGACAACTCGGAAACGAGGCATAGTTCCACGGACGGTCTTCGGGGCACTGGGGCCGCTCCGATCCGGATGAAACTCTACTGTTTCAGCCAACTGTACTGGACGAGATAGTGTGTAGCACCTACCGTTCTTTCGCTGCATACCATCCGCTCCATGGCTGAACTTACTGTATAGTGTACTGTACTAAACGAGATGGCTTGTAGCACCCACTGTACTTTCGTTGCAAACTACTCTCGTTTAAGACTAGTGTCCATAATGGCTTTGCCAGCGACCGTGTTCATATAGATAAGTCATCCTCGCTTAGCGGCTATTCGCGTGCGAGTTACTGCATCGCAACAACTGAACACCTGAACGATCATGTTTAAATGACCCTTCGTGTATGCATATGCTTGCCTCCTGAATGTTTATACATGCCTCTGCTCGAATTTATACTGTTTGCCTCAATGTTTGCCTTGGACAGGGAAGGAGATGGTAAGTTGGTAAGTCTCGCCGTGTTTCCTCTAACATCGCACGGTGCACTGCCCGACACGTTAGGCTATTCAATATCTGCATGAAACTGATCCTAAGGCAACTAGAAAGACAACTTAATAGTTGTGCACAGAACCTGTATTACATGTTTGGATTTGTCGAGCGGGCGAGTAGCTTCCCCACCAGTGCATTCAATGTACTGATAATCCACCAGTTTGATATGCAGGGTGCGGGAGAACCTCGTACGGTGCGGACGCCTCCTTCGTGCGTGCTAAGGCCAGGAGTTCCCTCTGAAGCCTTGCAACGGTGCGTCCGGGACTGAAGCATATATATAAGACATAAGTTGTGAACATCACCTGACCATCGCCTGTACATTCATTCCACAGTTGTAGCCATTTGGCACGCTTTTACTGTTTCAAAGAGAGAGGCTTGAGCGACTTGTAATCTCGGCTATACGCCGCCTGTAATACATGTTTCATATCAATAAAGAGATTACTTTACTTGTTTCGATGCTTCCGCTATATTTATCGACTCAGTGAACCTGTTACCGATCGCCTATGCGTTCATGACTCCGCTGCACTCGGACAATCTGTGCGACTCTGTGGCTTAGACCTCTTGCCGCCAGCCAATGAACTATGGCCTTGCACGGGCGTGGATCACGCTCGTGCGGCATCACGCCCGGATGGGTTAAGCGATCGTTCCGCGGGAGCGCTGGCGAGGGTGATTCCCGCCTAGCGGGAACGGCCGATTGCCTGCGGGAGATCGGGGCGTGACAAAGGCAATCCTAGACAAGTCGTTGTACTTGTTCATTTGGATATTCACTTGCACAAGCGTCGAAATCAGCATATCGGTTAGACTGGATCGTGCGCACCTTCGACATGCATTTCTAGTGTGGGCACGTCAACCAGCTTAGTAATAGCGAAGTCTCAGCACTCGAGTTTCACCTTTTCTTCAGTCTTGGATGGTGCACTAGTTCAAGGCATCCCTCGAATAGATGCATTCAACCAAACTTAGGGTTAGTGAAAATTGGACAAGCTACTAGCGATACTCTCAAGGGTTCGCACAGGTTGGCACAAAGGCCACTCGCAGTATACAACCAGACAAGCAAGCATATCATTCAAAACGTATTTTGAAAGTATTTAGACTTATTGTTGGAACATCCCATCGAGGCATTGAGAGAGAGCGTGCACATAACCCACGAACGAGCTTTCGAAACAGAAATATCGAATTGAAGTCCAAAGGCGTAGAAGCCAGGCTCTGATACCAACATGTCACATCCCTATCTCCCGCAGGCAATCGGCCGTTCCCGCTAGGCGGGAATCACCCTCGCCAGCGCTCCCGCGGAACGATCGCTTAACCCATCCGGGCGTAATGTCGCACGAGCGTGATCCACGCCCGTGCAAGGCCATGGTTCATTGGCTGGCGGCAAGAGTTCTAAGCCACAGAGTCGCACAGGTTGTCCGAGTGCAGCGGAGTCATGAAAGCATAGGCGATCGGTAACAGGTTCACTGAGTCGACAATAGTAGCGGAAGCATTGAAACACAAGTTGAAGTAAAGCAAGCTCTTTTATTGATATAAACTTGTGTTACAGGCGGCGTATAGCCGAGATTACAAGTCGCTCAAGCCTCTCTCTCTGAAACACTAAAAGCGTGCCAAGTGGCTACAACTGTGGAATGAATGTACAGGCGATGGTCAGGCGATGCTCCAACATTACGTCTTATATATGTGCTTCAGTCCCGGACGCACCGTTGCAAGTCTTCAGAGGGAACTCCTGGACTTAGCACGCACGAAGGAGGCGTCCGCACCGAACGAGGTTCTTCCGCACCCTGCATACAACTGGTGGATTATCAGTACATTGAATGCACTGGTGGGGAAGCTACTCGCCCGCTCGACAAATCCAAACACGTAATACAGGTTTCGTGCACAACTTTTAAGTTGTCTTTCTAGTTGCCTTAGGATCAGTTTCATGCAGATATTGAATAGCCTAACGTGTCAGGCAGTGCGCCGTGCGATGTTAGAGGAAACACGGCGAGACTTACCAACTTACCATCTCCTTCCTGTCCAAGGCAAACATTAAGGCAACTTGTTAATTCGAGCAGAGGCATGTATAAACATTCAGGAGGCAAGCATATGCAAATACGAGGGTCGTTTAAACATGATCGTTCAGGTGTTCAGTTGTTCATTTATGCGATGCAGTGACTCGCACGCGGATAGCCGCTAAGCGAGGATGACTTATCTTTCATTTACAAGCAAGCATGCAACAAGTTCAATACAAGGCGATCACTGGCGTATGCCATATGGACGGTATAGTCTAGACGAGATGGTTTGCAACAAAGAACAAGAGGCGCTGCAAGCCATTCTGCCGAACAAGAGACTATTTAGTCTTTGACGAGAATGCTTTGCAACAAAGTACAAGAGGCGCTGCAAGCCATTCCGCCGAACAAGAGACTAAGAACAATATGTCTCGCCCGGACCGGGTCGATGCCAGTGCCCCAGCATCGCCCGTGAGACCGTTACCCTATGCACTGGTTGTCCATGATCGAACGGGGCCTTGGTTGGGGCAACAAGAGTACAAGACAAGAGGCAAGCTGTTGAGGCAATAATAGTACAAGACAAGATGCATTGCCTGTTTCGTTGTTCAGTGACTGTCTTTTGCCTTGATGCAATTCTCCTGGGGCAGAGATTGCCTTGGTGACCTAGCGGTCCCGAATACTTGCAGGTTCGTTCAGGCACGGAACGACTACGTAGTAGTCTCCCGGGGTTTGGATGAAAATATGGTAACAATCAAGCAGACAAGCATGCGTTTCTAAGGAACATAAGCAGGCACGTTGCTCGGGCCCGAAGGTAGTCCGAGAGATGAAACCGTTAAGGGACTTAGCATGCGAGGGTTTGAGTATAAGCAGTATTTCATTTCCATGTTCTAGCAAGCAATACAAGTTAGGATTATTCCCTTAGCTAGGTACGTTGGATTTATTAGCATGCAGGGGGTGATTCACCTAGCGACTAGCATGAATATTCCATATTTTATGTGTGCTGGCTAAGCAAAGACAAGTTCACCGTAGCCACCCACCTTAGCGATAATTCACCTCGGTAGAGCGATACGTCTGAGCGAGCCTCTGAAAGCCTAAGCCGGATTTCTGTAGGGGCAAGTCTGGATATCCTTTACTTCTTGATCGAGGCAAAGCGGGTCGGGACAGCTGCACGATTGCCGTTTGAGATGGCAGTCCGCTTGAGCAGAACGGGGTGTTACACATATTCCCCTGTTCTAGATGTAGGAACTGGGAGTACAGGGCATTTCTAACTGTTGCTGGAAAATAATTCGTATTAAAGTATTCCAAGAACTGTTCCCAAGTCTAGTTCTTGCCTACACTGCGCTCGATAGAATCCTACCAGTGATGGGCGTTGCCTTTTAGTTGGGCTCTCACCGCGGTCATCCAAAGGTCTGGATGCAGTTGTGAAGCCTCTAATAGCATCTCCGTGTTGACGATCCAATCGGAGATCTGTTCCGTAGTCTCATTGCCTGAGAAGGTATCTGGTCCCATCTGTCGGAACCATCTAACAGTGCCACCTGTCGAGGCTGGTGGAGGTATTGGTGCTGGTGTCGTGACAGGTGTCCTCTCTAGTACTGCCATCAGACTCTGTCGCAGTGTCTCTGTCTGCTGCCACTGTGCTTGCATCATTGCCTAGAAGAACTGAAGCATCTGTGGCTGGCCATCTAGTTGTGGCATCTGGGGTGGGTAAGGCGGAGGCGGTGGTAGGGGAGTCTCTGGTTGTGCAGTAGGCGTCTCCTCAGATGTCGGCCTCTCAGTCTGTGGCATCGGTGTAGCTCCTAAAGTCTGGCCCTCACAATGCTGCGTGGGAATCGTCTGGGAAGTCTGTCCCTCTGGCTGTGGTGTAGGATCTTCCTGCGATGTCTCGTGCCAATATATCAGCGGAGTCTGTAGCGGGGGTTGCCCTTGGGGTACCTCATCCCCTTGTGTGGTGTTATCTGGCATCGTGGCACGGGGTGCTCCTCGTCCACTGCGCAAATTCATCTTGCTGCAAGAGATAAAACTTCATTAAAAGCGTACGAGAGCAAACAATCAGGATACAGATATTTAGAAGCAGTATGAAGGAAGTTCAAGGACGATTCAAAAGTGGATGAGACCTAATAATTTTTATCCTATTGCAGGCTCGCTGGGCATGTTACCATACCACAAGCAAAAAAAAGGCGACCTGCATGGGCCACCACTAAAACCATGTCACGCCCCTGTCCCAAAAATATATGGAACCAGGCCACGTGGCAATTGCCAGCTGATACGTCTCCGAGGATATTCCAATTTAATGGATCTACGAAGAGTGCTACGCTGTCCTATAATACTAATATGTCCAATATCAGCCAATAACAGGTAATCTAATCTCATCCACAATATAAAGAGCAAAAAACACTAAATAAACTGTTGGTTAAATAAATACCAGTCCCAAGATATCATAGTACAACCAGTGATGTCTGGTGGGAACAAACCCACTACTATGACGAAATAAAGTACTGAAATGAGATATAAAAGAAAAGACTAGAGCATCAGCTGAGTACGTAATAATGCCCTCCAACTAGGCTAAAGGCCTACCAACTGATCACAGAAACTCTGACGGTTGCACCTCCAACTCCTCAGCTGTAGCAAATCTCGTCTCCTGTCCGGGGCCGTATACGGTGGGGTAGTAAGCCTCGTCTAAATCTGGGAAGAAACCAGGTCCTCAGAGGGACGTAACAAGATACAAGAAACAACATGCTATATATGAATACTGAATAAAATAAATACAGTAAGGGTGTACGAGCCATCTAAGTGAATGCAATGTGAGTCCAACTTTGATGCGTATGAGTAGGTGTAGGCATAGCGTCCATACTCTGAAGAGAACGGCATCTGTATAGTATATCGTCCATATCGCTCCGAAGAACGTGACATCAGTATAAAGGGAAAGTCATTGGACCCGAGGTTCCTCCGAAACTACGGCTCCAATGTGTGTACCCCATACGCCTCCTAGTTGTCCTTCCCGCCCAATGTAGATACACAAGTCGACTACTCGACGTGCATACCATGTATCTATATGCCAAGTCTCTAATCTATATCCTGACTACATACTAACCGTGATGTAGGTGATACACAACGATAGCTAGTCGAGTGTGCAAACTCGCATCCCAATATGAATATATCTCAGTGTCCGTGCAAGGTGTCAAGTCTCAGACAATAACAGAGTATTGTCCAAAGGGTTGAGTCTGCTAAGGCTAAGTCCATATATTTATATATTTACTAACATCGACGTAACCGTCGAATGCACCTGAGACAACTCGGACACGCACAGTTGTATAAATTACAAGCAACAAGAATACAATTCAGCAGATGCATATTTAATTTAGACAGTAAATATAGCAAGGTATCTTGCTTGTGTCCTGAAGCTGTGAATGCCAGAAGCCGGTTCCTGCAGTATCTCCTGGCTGATCCAATGGTCCTAACACACAATATAATATAACAATCAATCATCAGACCCTAAGTAATATATACGCTACATTGCTTTTCAGTACTGACGCAAGGATCACGTCGGTCGAACACAGAGTCGCGGTGCATGTAGCTAAGATGCACACGTGCCCTGTCATCAGTCACCGTGTATTCCATGATAGACAATGCTAAGGTTATACGACCCAGCTAATTATTTTTAGTATAATTAACGGTCCTTAACCTCCGTATTAAGCGTTTCTTGTTGATATCCAGGTTTATCAATGCTTTACAAGTCTTAATTAACCATTCTACTTACAAGGATGTTCACTAGCTATTAATTACTAACTGGTTCGTTATTAAGAAATCTGATTTGGCACCTATTCATAAGTTAGGGTTTTCGAGTTACTATTTTATGTCCATGCCAAACACGACAAGACGACACGATGATAAACTATTCATGATACAAGGAAAAGAGGCCAATGAGTATTACCTACGAGGATGAACGTGGGGAGGGGGTTCTGCTCGTCGTCGTGCACACTCGCCAGGGGTCAGCGGAGCTCCTGCGTCGGCGGCAAGTCTCGGCAGCAGCGGCGGCACTCTCAGCAGGCGCGGCAGCGGTGCACGGGGGCAGCGGGTCGGGGGTGTTCGGCTGCAGCAGTTCAGGGGTGTTCGGGAGCAGCGGGTCAGGGGTGTTCGGGAGCAGCGGGTCAGGGTGTTGTCGGCTATGTAGGGGCGATGGTTGGCGATATATGGAGGGTGGTGGTCGGCAATATATGGAGGGTGGTGGTCGGCAATATATGGAGGGTGGTGGTCGTGATGGTTGGTGCAAAAGAGGAGTATTCGGCTAAGGTTAGGGGAGGAGGGTGATATAAAATCTAGGGTTTGAGTGAATAGATGTATATTTATATGGGTGGTGGAGATGATGGGCTAAGCTCGAGGGTTGGGCTTGTCCGACTTATTGGGTTGGAATGATCCACTCAAAAGCGCATGTGGGCTGGGTTTGGTTCTGCTTGGGGTAAATTGGCTTTAACATTGATTTAAATTTAATAATTCAACTCGGTAATTACTAATGCGTTGGAAACGTAAGGAACTAGGTTTGGGTTGTACACAGGAGTCGTGGCCTACCAATTTTGGTGTAGTCTGATACCCTAATTTGGGTACGTGGAATTTGGATTACGGTTTCATCTCAGTAAATAATTAATTAAATCCTATTTTCTTGACGAAGGGGTTTACACGCTCCCACATCGATTCTTCTAGAGAGTGATGGCCCCAAGCAACCTGAACAAGAGAAATAATACGGTTCTTGAGCACCTTCTCCCTTTGATCCATTATGGATACGTGTTGTTATTCGTAAGATAAGTCGGTACCAACGACTAATTCAGAGTGAACGAGGATATGAATCAGATCCGTAACATACCTACCCAACTAAGACATATGAAATACATCGTGTACTTCACATAGCGAAGGCGAAAGGGCAAGACAAAAAGCAACATCGCCTACCCCCTCGAGAATATCGAACGAACCTATGTATCATGGACAAAGCTTCCCGTGAACCCTGAATCTAATGACTCCATGGGTAGGCAAAATTCATAAAAATAGATGGTTACCAACATAAAACTCTAAAGATCTATGATGCTGATCTGCCCAATAACGATATTTATCTTGTACAACCTGAAGTCGCTCTCTAATATGCTTGAAAACCTCTATTGTTTGCGTGATCATTTCTGGGCCTAACATCTTTCGCTCACTAATATCGTCCCAAGCCAACGGTGACCTACACTTCCTGCCGTAAAGTGCTTCGAAAGGTGCCATCTGAATACTGTCCTGATAACTATTGTTATAAGAGAATTCTACCAAGTAAAGGTGATTCTCCCAAGATCCACCAAGATTTAAGGTACAGGCTCGTAACATATCCTCTAAGGTCTGGATGGTTCTCTTTGATTATCTGTCTATCTGGGGGTAGTAAACTGTGCTGAATCTTAAATTGGTGCTCAAACTCTGATACAAACTTTTCCAAAAATATAATATAAACCGAGTGTCCCGATCTGACATGATACTAACTGGGATATCGTGTTGTCTCACTATCTATCGCATATATATTTAGCTAATTGTTCTGTAGACTATCCTACTCAAAAAGATAGAAAGTGAGCTACTTTTCTAAGACGATCTACTATCAGCCAAAGTGCATCTCGACCAGTCGGTGATCTAGGTAAACCAGTCACAAAGTCCATCGTGATGTGTTTCCACTTCCACTCTGGAATAGGAAGCGACCTGCAATAATCATGCTGGTCTCTGTTGTTCTTCTGTCACTTGATGACAAATCAGATATCGTGATAAGAATCGTGCTAGTTTTCTCTTCATTTTGTTCCCCCAAAAGTGTTACTTGATATCTTGGTACATCTTCGTGCCTCCCGGATGAATGGAATACTAAAAACTGTGTGCTTTAGTCATAACTTTATGCTAAATATCTCCGCTTGGTACATATAGACGATTCCTAAACTTTAGCGATCCATCTGCATGTATTGTCAACTCCTTCTGAAGGCCTGACTCACATTCTTCTTGTAGCTTTTGAATCTTCGAGTCCTCTGCCTGAGCTAGTTTGATTCTATCTACCAAAGTTGACTGAATTTGTAGGCTAGCCCGAACTTCTGTACTCTATGGAAGTACTATCTCGATACCCATCGCCCATAAGTTCTCTAGAAAGTGTTTCTAAGTAGTCAACATAAATTTGCCACATCTTCTGCTAAGTATATTAGCTACAACATTAGCCTTGCCTGGATGGTACTGAAATTATATATCATAAACTTTTAACAACTCTAGCCACCTTCTCTGCCTCATGTTCAGGTCCTTTTGCGTGAATACATACTTCAAAGTCTTATGATTTGTGAATATTTTTACATGATCACCATATAAGTAGTTCCTCCATAGCTTAAGTGCAAACACTACTACTGCTAGCTCCATATTGTGAGTTGAATAGTTTTTCTCCTGATTCCTAAGCTACCAAGAAGCATACGCTATCACTCTTCAATGTTGCATCAAAATATATTCAAATCCTTTGCCAGATGCATCACAGTAACTGTGAATCCTTCGGAGCCTGCTGAAAGAGTAAGGATTGGTGCAAAGATTAACTTCTTCTTCTTTAACTCTTCAAAGGCTGTCTGATATTCTGTCGACCATACAAATTCAACTTCCTTGTGTGTCAACTGAGTCAATGGTGCTGAGATTTTAGCAAAATCTGACATAAATCTCCTGTAGTGTCCTGCCAAGCCCAGAAAACTATGTACTTCTGCTACTGTCTTCGGAACTGGCAAGTTCTCTACTGCTTCTACCTTCTTGGGATCAACTGACACTCCTACTCCAGAAATAATTTTCCCAAGAAAAGATATGCAATCCAATCAAAACTCACACTTACTAAGTTTGCATATAACTAGTGCTCCCTCAAAGTTTGTAGAACTATCTTGAGATATTCTTCATGCTCCTCCTTATTAGAAGAATACACCAGGATGTCATCCATGAATACTACCATAAATTGGTCTAAGTAAGGCATAAAAATTTGGTTCATCAAGTCTATGAATACCCCTGGAGCATTAGTCAGTCCAAATGGCATAACTGAGAATTTGTAATACCCATATCGTGACCTAAATGTTGTCTTCAGTATATCCTGCTCACAGACTCACACCTGATGATATCCTGATCATAAATCTATCTTGGAGAAGACTCTTGCTCCACTTAGTTGGTCAAACAAATCATCGATCATTGGTAATAGGTACTTGTTCTTCACTATCACTGCATTCAACCGTCTGTAATCCATATACTACCACGTTGTTGGTGCTCTCCACGGTGATCAACTAGTCCGAATAAACTTCTTTGCCTTCAGTTCTTTTACGTGTCGATACAATTAATAAAGCTCTGATGGTGATATTAGGTATACCTTCTGGGATGATGGTTCGGCTCCTTGCATCAACTCTATACAGAACTCTACTTCTCTAACTGGCGGTAATCCGGGAAGATCATTGGAAAATACCTCCATGAACTCTTTAATTATCTTGGACAGCGAGTCTTATTCCTTTTCTACTGTTACGACTCCTCCTTTATGCAGGTCTCTTGCTATTCTGCTAAGGATAAACTTTTCTTGAACAAAAATTCTAAACAACACTCTACCCTTACGGTAGTCTATCGTTGCATGATTGTCTCTCTACCAGTCCACGCCTAAGATAACGTCAAAGTTATCTATAGGAAACTAGATCAACTTTGCAGGTAATAAATACCTACATACTACAAATGGATATGCTAGGCACACCCTACTAACTTCTACGATCCCATTGCCAATGAGTACATTCTGTCACTACCATATTTTAAAATAGGGATAATTTTGTTATTTATTTATTACAAGTATTGTGTGTATTTATTTTAAATAATTACATGATATGTGTATATATATTATATATAGTGTTCTTTAATGCATGAGTTAGTAGACTAGACCTAGAAGCCCACTAGATGAACCCCTGACCAAATTATAGGATTATAGATTTTAATTAGTATTATTCAGGAATAAATGTTGGGGATTACAATTTATTATTTGTGATTTTATTTGATTGTTGTACCTTACCGTTACTTCGATAATTGGAGTGCTACACTAGCTCTTACCTTCCAACAAATCCCACACCCTTGTCCTAGATGTGCCAATCTTCCATTCTGACCCTTTTGTAACTCATAAATATACTCTCTTGTACTTTATTTTAGTCGCACAATATTTATCGCAGACGTTATTTTCAAATTCCAAATAAATTCAACTTTCTATCTTTGTGAGTTCCAATCGAAATTTGAGACACAATCTTGACCCATTTTATGCAACCCAAATTATGACAATATTCAATTCTGAGTCTTCTACGTCTATGACACTTGCGTCCTACCTAATTTTTACCCTATGTACTTCCAATTAATTTTAGAACACCTTTTACGTTAATTTTAATTAAATTGGTGTAAGGACCCAACTTGACCCAAAACTAGACCCAACACCAAAGTAAAACCCCATTCACATCCTCAAGACTTACACTAAATACCAAACACCCTTTTTAACCACTACATTATACCAAATATGGTATTTTCTCTCATTTAATCCAAATTCTCACTTTCTATACAATTTTCTAATTGTTGAGGACTTTTATGCAAAAGTGCAATGAGGTGTCACCATCCTATTGGTCAAGGCCAATGAAGAACCAACTCCCTTCCTCATTGACCGATCCAACACTCTCTCTCTCTCCCCTTTTTTTGTTCACCTTCCTTCATAATAAATTATGGCCTTTCATTCAAAATGGAGCACAATCCTCACCACACACACCCTCATATATATATCACGCATCCTAATCCTTTTCCCAAAAAGCCATCCCCCATCCCAATGAGCACATGGCCGACCCTAATCCCTAGGCTAGCATCACCATCCTCTTCTCCCTCATGCAAAATACCTTTCTATTATTTTTTCTACATTACCACCACCATCCTCCTTTATCAAACCCTAAACCAACCCAATCCCCATTATCCCGACCATCATCTCCGGCCATCCTCCATCGCCTAAAATAGTAGCCACCACCGCTAAACCACCCCGCCTGAGTCCCCACAGCCATCATCTTTACCATCTCTCCCTTCTCTTCTCAATGTTCTTCTCCGCCCTGTCAGCCAACCCCGGCCATCTACGACAAGCGCCATCCATTCTCCTCTGCCTGAGCCCGAGCAGCCACCCCTCTCCACCATTCCCAACCACCCGCCACACATCTTCCCGGCCATCTTTACGATACCCCGATGACAAACAGCCCCCGTTCAGAACTTCCTTCCGTCGGCAGCAAGCCACCATCACCATTACCACCATCACCTTCCCCTGCCATCGACTACAGACCCCACACTAGACTACGCCGGACTCCAACTGCACAGCAGCCATCACCGGCCCACATCACCACCTCCATCCCGACCTCGACGAACTCATCACCAACACCACCATCGTCTTGAATCGATCCCGATAGTCCACCACCGAGCATAACCCCATTCACAGTCGACAACCCCGACTTGCTCACTGCCAACTTCTCCGTGAGCCAAGATCTCTCCCTCATGATTTCCTCGACGACAGCCTCCATTTTTTCCTCCTCGACTGACCACCATCCCGCTGGATCATCATCACCATCATCACCATCATCATCATCATTATCATCATCGTTACCATTATCACCATCATCATCATCATCATCACCATCATCATCTCACCTTCGCCGGAGCGACCCCGCCACGGTCAACCCCGACTTCCTCTCCTCCTTCTCGGCTGAACACTGCCGCTCACCATAGTTCTACCACCATGACCTACCTTGACTTCCCCATCATCGTCATCATTATCATCATCAATACCACCTATCCTATCACCATTTCCAGTCCGAATACCTTCCCGTCGTGCACAACCGACCGTCGAACACCTCGCCGGAGATGACCCACAGTAGCCTCCCTCAACCCCGTACACGCACATGTTTGTAGCTTACCCCTTTCTTTATGTGTGTATTGTATGACACGGAGTATTTGCGCACTTTAGTGACCAGTGTATATGTGTGTGTGTGCATGTTTAACAGTAATTAGTATTAATAATAATTAGGTTCAGTAATTAATTGAATAGTAATTAGGTTTAATATTGCTTTATGGGAAATTGATGTTAGTGTTTACTTCTTAGAAATTAGGCTGTTAATAAAGAGTCACATATTTTTATGTGTGTGTAGACCTAGGTGTATTAATAAATATATGTAGGATTGGGTAATACTATTTAATATGTATAATGTGCTATATATATTTATATATTAAAACATATTTTGGACTCACTGCCTTATGTGTACTCTGACCCACTAGTTGGACCATATGTTAGTACTATACGAGATTTGGATATTGGACATGTGTTAGTGTTAGTTGTTGACTTAATGTGTATTGTATTCGAGGGCATAACACATGTGCGTATAGACACGCATACTTGACCCTGCTAGTGGACTAGTTAGCACCCTTGCGTAGTTCTGAGCATAGTATAATTATGTTTGTGTGTGCTAGTATAATGGCTGATATTGTATTATATTATATTATTTATATATAGGACCATTGGATTATTCTGCGAGACTACAGGAGCAGGACATTGGTATTGTCCGCTCAGGACCACAGGCGAGTACATTCTCTAATAATTTCCGTTATTTGATAATTTTTATAATTCAAGTATTTAGAAATATAACATCTGATTCTTGATACTATGCTACACGGACTAGTATTTAGATTGGATCTTCAGTCATGAGATGTTATATTGGTTATCGTATTGACATTGTACTCGATATTGATATTAGATATTAATATTAGACCATGTACATGATATATTGGACGTTGTTCGTGTATCGTGACGTGTCATAGTTGGATCCACTGTACTAGTTGGGGGCAAAGAAATAATTAGTGAGAAATATGACCATATCCCTATTGTACAAGTATAGAATCATGTTACTGTTAATCGTACACCTCACGTATGATTAGCCACGCCATATAGCTCACGTACATGTTCCCAAGCTAATCACATATTGAAACTACTATTTTAATTACTTAGGATAGTTACAGTTCTCCATTTTAGTTCATAACTACATCACCCCGTATATGATATTGAAGGTCTTTCTCTTTATTTCATATATACACTGACTGTACCATATTGCCTATATTGCATGTTCTCTTTATTTTGCCATTATATTTATTTATCATCTTCTCTCAGTATATAACATCATCTATTTATTGTTTTATAGTCCTTATCAATTAACTGGAACTATTATTGGGTTGTAATTTGCTCTATCCTGACTGAAAATATTTTTCCATACTGTGACTTAGAGGACTTGTTCCAGCATACTTGGAGATTTGGATGTTATTGTTTGCAAGTTAGACTATTTTTGTTGTTTAGACTTGTGTTGCATTTCGTTTATTTTCTTTGATATCTTATCGTGCTTTAATTTCTGTGATTGAGTATTTCCATATCATATTGTGATATTTGTGTCTCCTTAACGAGTTGGATACTCGTATGAGATTGATTAGATAGTATTGTGACCTAGACAGCGTTCTACCGCCGATATTGCGGTGTAGGCTAGACGTACCCACGTACTCGTGCCCCTATATCGTGTACAAAATATGACACATTTTTATTGGTGGCCCATACAGGTCAGACTTCTCAAGTAGTATGATATCATGGTAGTACAATGACTTAGTTGTACTACTGCGTACCTGCGATAGGATATAGGAAATAGGATGTAGGATGAGAGAGGATACTCAATCACAAATTATTTGAGAGATTCCTGGGATGACCCATTGAGAATGTTATTATAATTTTTAATTTAAATCTTTTTTCTTATTTTCGTCCGTTCTTACTTGTTGTTATTGAATTTGATTCTTGTTGATCAGTTGTTAAATTTTATTCTTGGTGTCGTTATTGAGTTTGATTTCTTATCGAGATAAACTTTACAGACTAAAATTTATGGTATCATCTGATGATATATGTTAATAAGGACAGTGAGAAAGGTAAAATATCTACTTTGGTTATGGAACATAGAGTTCATCGCAGCTATATTTGCTGGCGTATGGGAAACATATGTACCTGACTTCAGATGTATATATTATGAGATTTAGAATTTCTCGAAACTATACTAGTCGGCACAGCGAAGATTCTAGACGACATGATTATAGAGTTGTATGCCTATAGGACCTTGTTCTATTATTTTCCTTGCTAGCAGTAGAGTTACCTTCAGTCCTTAGTCCAGTTTCTTATAGAGCTTCTTTCAATTAGGGTTCCTTGTTAGTGTGATAATTGGTGACTTGCAATTAGGTTTTTGTCTTGAGTATTAGTGTTGACTGTTGAGAGTGTAGCTTGTGAGTCTGTACATGTTTCTTGGTTGGACATGTGAGCAGTTGGCATCAATATACAATTAACCCATAGCGTAGTACCTTGTAGCAATAGTCCTATAATAGGTGTCATATTAGTTAGTATTGGTACTATAGGTATAAGGGGGAGTAAAGAGTATCAGTGATGGTTCCAGAAGTTAGTATCAGAGTTAGCATTCCAGTCCTGGATATTCATGAATTCATGTAGTTGGGTGATCCATGTAAACCATTAAGTATCAAAAAAATTGTGTTAAAAATTAATGGAGCATAATATTCAATTTGATGGTTGATACTTGGTTGTGTCAAGAGAAAAAAAATGTGTATGCATACAGGGCATTAATGAGTGTGCCATAGCAGGAGGATACCCATAAGTGTATAAAAGAGTGTGAAGGAATAAGAATACATTATGCTAAGTAGTAAGACTTATGTTACAGATAAAAGTAGGGCCTTGATATGAGTAGATATGAGTGTACCAGTATATGACTAGTGATAGATTTATCACCTGATATTGAGGCCCGTAATATGTTGGAAACAATAGGTGGAAGAGTGTATAAAAATTATGTGCAGGATACACAGTAGGTGTTGAGTGTCAGTATGGAAAATATCAAGATTGGTCATGGAAGGTATGAAGTTTATCACAGATTAGTGTATCAGCCTGTAAATAGTTAAAGGGGGATACTTATACATCAATAGAGATATGGAACCATATGTCGTCCTTTGAGAGTGAAGTAAAACATGGGTGTTATAACTAGTGCAAGTAATCATGAGTTCTAGTGAGTGTGATGAGGTAATCTAATGATGAAGCTAGTATTACTATACCAATAGTACTACTGTTTCTATATCAAGGATTAGTTGAGCAATGTGCTAATAACAACAAGTACCTCATATGATAATATTAGATTGGTGTATCAGTTAATATGGATAAAAAATTTATTAGAAGTAATAGTGCAAGTAATCCAGGCAGTGCAAAATTTAGTACACAGTTGAAGGGTGTAGACAATTGGTGTATTTGTGTGTACCTTAAGTGTTAGAGACTGTGAGTATATATGTGTATACTTAGATAGATGTAGGTAAGAAAAGTGTATTAGTATATGAGTGAATGATGTGCATATATAAGGGTGTCCATCTAAAGTTGTATTAGAGGGAGTAGTACTTAGTGTGCTGTGATGCACTTTGTGTGTACTTGAGTGATAAGAACAACTAGTATAAACAATTACAGTAGGTAAGAGAGCTAGCAGTGGGTGTGCTTGTTGTAAAAACAGTGGTACCAAAGGGATAGGGGTATCAAACTTTGGATGCATCATTAAACGTATGGTTGTGTTAGCAGGTTCTGTTCTGTTCTTTTCTTCTGTTCCTTTTCTGTCTGTTTGATTGATTGATTGATTCCTTAGTACCGTAACTTGCATCAATGATTTTCTTGCTAGAATATAGTTAGTTGTACACCCAGACAAAGACTACAATACCATGACAAAATAGACCATATCCATACATGTTTTCTCTAGATTGCATGTTGTATGACTGTAGATAGGATTTTTTTAGACCTTGGTTGTAGGGGGTTTGACACTAGTGAAGATTAATGAAGAGGTTATGACTTGACAGAGAGAGACAAGGATTTTAAATTTCAAGGATAAACATTAATTTAAATAAAGAGTTGAGAATTTAATATGGCAAAATTGACGATTTTGTTAAATCATAGATTTTTTTGAAGATTATAAAATAATTAAATTTATCATTAAATTTTGAGGAATTAAGAAGATTATCATTATATTTATTTGACGATAAGATATACATTTAAAATTTATATTTTGAATGTTGCATATGAAGATTTCGTATATATTATATTATTTGAGTATTGTCTGGAAAAAGAATCGAGGAATAAGATCGTTAATGGATTAGTGTTTGAATTCAAATTTTGGGATAATATTTTTAATTTTATAAGTATGCATTGATTGGATTTCAATTAGAGGATTGAATATTAAATTTTTTTGAGTATTTAGTTATTAACTTAAAATTTTGGAGCAGATTGTGATAAGAATGTTATTTAATTTTTAAATTTAAAGATTTTCAGGAATATGATATTTATAGAAATTTAAAAATTTTGTGAAATAACAATATGGAATTTACTTCATGATTCTATGGTTAATGAATTTAAATTTTGATGGTAAAAAATAAATAAATAAATATATACAACTATGGAGGATCTTAAATTTTGAGAACAAATTTTTTTTCAGGGTAGACTTGTCACTACCACGTTCTAAAATAGGGATAATTTTATCATTTATTTATTATAAGTATTGTGTGTATATATTTTAAATAATTGCATGATATGTGTGTGTGTGTGTGTATATATATATATTATATATAGTGTTCTTTAATGCATGAGTTAGTAGAGTAGACCTAGAAGCCCACTAGATGAACCCCTGACCAAATTATAGGATTATAGATTTTAATTAGTATTATTCAGGATTAAATGTTGGGGATTATAATTTATTATTTATGATTATATTTGATTGTTGTACCTTACGGTTGCTTCGATAATTGGAGTGCTACACTAGCTCTTGCCTTCTAACAAATTCTATACCCTTGTCCTAGACGTTCCAGTCTTTCACTGACCCATGTGTAACTCATAAATATGCTCTCTTGTGCTTTATTTTAGTCTCATAATATTTATCGCAGACGTTATTTTCAAATTCCAAATAAATTCACCTTTGTATCTTTGTGCGTTCCAATCGAAATTGGAGACACAATCTTGACCCATTTTGTGCAACCCAAAATATAAAAATATTCTATTCTGAGTTTTCTACGTCCAAGACACTTGTGTCCCACCTAATTTTAACCCCATGTACTTCCAATTAATTTTAGAACACCATTTACATTAATTTTAATTAAATTGGTGTAAGGACCAAACTTGACCCAAAACTAGATCCAACACCATACCAATCCCCCATTCACACCCTCAAGACTCATACTAAACACCACAAACCCTTTTTAACTACTATACCATACCAAATATGGTATTTTCTCTCATTTAATCCAAATTCTCACTTTCTGTTTAATTTTCCAATTGTTGAGGACTTTTATGCAAAAGTGCAATGAGGTGTCACCATCCTATTGGTCAAGGCCAATGAAGAATCAACTCCTTCCCTCATTGACCAGTCCAATACTCTCTCTTTCCCCTTTTTGTTTGTGCACCTTCCTTCATAATAAATTATGGCCCTTCATTCAAAATAGAGCACCATCCTCACCACACACACCCTCCTACATATATCACACATCCTAACCTTTTTCCCAAAAAGCCATCCCCTATCCCAATGAGCATATGGTCGGCCCTAATCCCTAGGCTAGCATCACCATCCTCTTTTTCCTTTGCAAACATCTTTCCATTATTTTTTCTACATCACCACCACCATCCTCCTTCATCAAACCCTAAACCAACCCAATCCCCATTATCCCGTCCTTCCTCTCTGGCCACCCTACACCACCTAAAATAGTGACCACCACCACTGAACTACCCCGCCTGAGTCCCCACAGCCATCGTCTTCACCACCTCTCCCTTCTCTTCTCCACGTTCTCCTCCACCCTGTTAGCCAAACCACGACCATCCATGATGAGTATCATCTCGTTCTCCTCCGCCTGAGCCCCGAGCAGCCACCCCTCTCCACCATTCCTGACCACCCGCCATATATCTTCCCTATAATCCTCACGACACCCTAACGATGAACAGCCCCCGTTCCACGACTTTCTCCCGCCGGCAGCAAGCCACCATCACCTTCCCCCCCATCGACTGTAGACTCCTCACCGGACCACGTCGGACCCCGACTGTACAGCAACAATCACCGGCCCACGTCACCACCTCCATCCCGACCTCGAAAACTCATCACCAGCACTACCATCGTCTCGACTCGATCCCGACTTGCTCAGCGCCAACTTCTCTGCCTGCCCAGATCTCTCCCTCACGACCTCCTACACGACAGCCTCCATCTCCTCCTCATCGATTGACCACCATCTCGCTGAATCATCATCACCATCATCATCATCATCATCATCGTCACCATCATCACCATCATCATCATCATCACGATCATTATCTCACCTTCGCCCAAGCAACCCAGCCACTGCCAACACTGACTTCCTCTCCTCCTCCTCTACTGAACACAGCCGCTCACCACAGCTCCACCACCACGAACTCCATCGACTTCCCCATCATCGTCAACATCATCGTCGTCATCATCATTATCAATACCACCGATCCTATCACCATTTCCAGTCCGGCCACCTTTCCGCCGTGTATAGCCGACCGTCGAATCCCTCGCCGGAGATGACCCACAGTAGCCTCCCTCGACCCTGTGCACGCATAGGTTCATAGCATGCCCCTTCCTTTATGGGTGCATTGTATGACACAAAGTATTCGTGCAATTTAGTGACCAGTGTATATGTGTGCGTGTGCATGTTTAATAGTAATTAGTATTAATAATAATTAGATTTAGTAATTAATTGAATATTAATTAGGTTTAATATTGCTTCATGGAAAATTGATGTTAGTGTTTACTCTTTAGAAATTAGGTTGTTAATAGAGGGTGTCACATATTTCTATGTGTGTGTAGACCTGGGTGTATTAATAAATATATGTAGGTATTGGGTCATACTATGCAATATGTAAAAGGTGCTATATATATTTATATATTAAAACATATTTTGGACTCACTGCCTTATATGTACTCTGACCCACTAGCTGGACCACGTGTTACTACTACACGAGATTTGGATATTGGACATGTGTTAGTGGTAGTTGTTGTCTTATTGTGTACTGTATTCGAGGGTATGACACCTGGGTGTATAGACACGCACACTTGACCCTGCTAGTTGACTAGTTAGCACCCTTGTGTAGTTCCGAGCGTAGTATAATTGTGTTTGTGTGTGCTAGTATAATTGTTGATACTATATTATATTATATTATATTATATTATATTATATTATATTATATTATTTATATATAGGACCATTGGATTGTTCTACGAGACTACAGGAGCAGGACATTGGTATTGCCGGCTCAGGACCACATGCGAGTATATTCTCTAATAATTTTTGTTATTTGATAATTTCTATAATTCAAGTATTTAGAAATGTTACATCTGATTCTTGATACTGTGCTACATGGACTAGTATTTAGGTTAGATTTTCATTCATAAGATATTACATTGGTTATCGTATTGACATTGTACACGACATTGATATTAGACCTTGTACATGATATATTGGACATTGCTCGTGTATCATGACGTGTTATGGTTGGATCCACTTTACTAGATGGGGGCAGAGAAATAGTTAGTAAGAAATATGATCATATCCCTATTGTTCAAGTATAGAATCATGTTAGTGTTAATCATACACCTCACGTATGATTATCCAGGCCATATAGCTCTCGTACACGTTCCCAAGCTGATCACATATCGAAGCTACTATTTCAAACACTTAGAATAGTTACAGTTCTCTAATTTAGTTTATATACTACATCACCCCGTATATGATATTGTATCTCTTTCTTTTTATTTTATATATGCACTGACTGTACCATATTGCCTATATTGCCTGTTCTCTTTATTTTGTCATTGTATTCTCTTAGTATATATCATCATCTATTTATTATTTTATAGTCCTTATCAATTAACTGGAACTATTTTTGGGTTGTACTTTGCTCCATCCTGACTAGAAATATTTTTTTAGACTGTGACTTAGAGGACTTGTTCCGGCATACTTGGAGATTTGGATGTTATTGTTTATAGGTTAGACTATTTTTGTTATTTAGATTTGTATTTCATTTATTTTCTTTGAAATCTTATCGTGCTTTAGTTTCTTTGATTAAGTATTCCAATATTATATTGTGATATTTGTGTCTCCTTATGGAGTTGGAAACTCATGTAAGATTGATTAGATAGTATTGTGACCTAGACAACGTTCTACGGCCAATGCTGTGGTATAGGCTGGACCTACCCATGTACTCGTGCCACTATACCGGGTATGGGTCGTGACACATTCAACCTCTCTGGCAATGCCTCAAAATTTAATCCAATATGTGTCGTATATAGTACAGATATAAATGAGTGTGAAGCTCCAGAATTAATTAAATCTATAGCAAGAAAGGTTGTAACAAAAATATTATCTGCCACTACGTCGCCCGACAACATAGCTTCTTCCATAGACAAGGTGAGTGCCTGCCCTTGGCCTTGTCGACCTCCCTGTTGTTATCTTCCTTGCCGGGGCCCCTGTTGATTCTGCTATTACTTCCTATAAAGATGGGCCTGCGTTGACAACAGACGCTAAGCTAAGGGTCGTACTGCTACTATTGTTCCTCCTTACTACACTGCCCTCGGAGCTGGCAATACAGGAAACTATTGTACTGGCCCTCCAGGCCTTTGTATCAATGGCCACACTGCAACCTTGTGATATGGGCTTCCACATCTCAAGCATAATCTGTTAGCTGCCCGGCAAATATCCCGGGTATGACCTCCCTTTCCACAGAAGGTACAACTTGTCGGTGCTCCCCGTCGTTGTTGCTATTTCACCTACTGTTGCTGCCTCGACTGCTATTGCCGAGTTGGTACCAACACTGTACGAGGTTACTGGCCTACTCTGTGTCACATCATGGATGGGAATGCTAGGGGATGATGCTGACTTTTATAGTATTGGTCCACCCTCATTGTTCTGTCCATGATGCCTCTTCCGATCTACTCTTCTGGATGCCATCCTCTAGAAAGTAAGATCAACCCTCTTGGTTGTTATCAATACTGCCTCGAAGGTCTGGTAGTCCTGCACCTCTACCATATATAAAATCTCTAAGTGAGGTCCTTGTTGGAACATCATTGCTCTCTCCAACTCTGTTGCCACCATAATTGGAGCAAATATGCTTAGTCGATAAAACTCTATCGCATAGCCGTCTACTGTTCTTCCATCTTACTTGAGATTAATAAACATTTGCTGTAACTCATACTGAGCCATAATCCCTAAGTACTTCTCCCTGAACCGGGTCCTAAAATCCTCCCATAAAATAAGATGCCTCAATCCTATCTCCATCGTGGCCCACCAATCCCTTGCCATATCTTGGAGTAGTAGGCGAACCAGGTCAACCTGTTCCTCGACCAAAACTTTAGTTGCTGTCAGAATGGTCTAAATATCCTGGAACCAATAATCTGCCATAATTGCATCCTCCGTACGATTAAAATATCTGGGGTTCAGTATGCAAAATCTAACATATGTCCCAAAATATGTTCTTCTACCTCATTTCAGGGCCGTTTGCAACCCTTGATTCAATAGGACATTCTGTTCCTGCTGTTGGAGTTATTGTTGCTGATGTTGTTGTTGTTGTTTTTGTTGCACCACCATCTGGTGTTGTTGGAAAGCCAATAATCCACGGATAATCTCTAGCAAGGTCGGGATAATTAGTATTGCCGACACTGCGGGAGGAACGTGAACACCTGGAGCCTACTGCTCTGTCCCATTCATTGTGGGCTCAACTCGGATCATTGGCTGGGGTTCTACAAGCTCTTGTTCTACTGGCAAATCTGGATCTCTTGTTGCTGTAGCATCGGGGGAAGGAGAAGTCCTAAAAAAGTGCACAAGAAATATCAAGTACAGGATGAGGAGGAAAAATAAAGCTACCAATCTCGAAAAATTCAAGCTTAGAATCGAAGAAGACGAATTTATGATATCAAGAAGGATTATTTTTGATTGAGACTCCTATGACCATAACACCCCACATATCTAAAGAATAGACTTGCATGGGCCATCACTAAAATCTTGTCACGCCCCAGTACCGTAATACGTAGACAAAAATGGCCAATTACCCCACACAAGGTGTTACATGTCGTATGGCGATCACGGCTGTATAAGATAAGGGGGTGCATGCTACAATCAAGTCTCTATGGTCAAGAACCTCTATGTCTCAATCATTAGAATAAGAAATAGTAAGCATAAAGTATATATGATAAAGCAATAAGGCGTCACAAATGCTTTCTTAAAATATTCTAGAGACCAACTATGCAAAATAAGAAGCTGGAAGAGTAACAAAAGTACATGATAGTGATCAGTTGAAGGCTGATTTAATACTATCATGTAAGAAAACTAATGTCAAGATGAGCCGGCTAACAGATGCTGGTGGCTAAATGCCAAAATAAGTAAATATATAATGATGAGCAGGGCAGAAGAAAAACCCACGCTATCTCTTGCAACCATGTTCCTGGTATGCGCCATGAGTTGGGAGAAGGTATGCTGGATCCTCGGGTTCCAGCTTAAAACTTGGCCATGCAAAACCAGTGGGATTAGACCCCAAATAACAAATACCACAAAGGAAGCACGAAATAGAGAAAGAAAAAACAAAGAAAAATATATAATAATACATAGATTTAGTGTCGTAACTTAGGTCCATGGCATATCCTAGCGCAAAGGCCCAACCCTACAACCAAACAAGAAAAATGGTTGAACCATTACACTATGATAGTCCATTTTCCTACGCTACTAATCGGATAATACAATCACAACCAAGTCCATTTCTTATATCGGCCAATCACTTGTACTGCTTGCTATTTTATGGAGTCTGAGGTTATCTCAAAAATAATCTATACTAGGAATCCTCAGATCACGCCAGTTCCCAACATGAGCTAACCGAACCAAATAAATAAAATAGGTATTCATGAGATGCACCAGTTTCCCGTAGGGCCATTGTGCTAAACATACGATATTAGCAGTTTCAGAATTCCTATAGTAAGATAGTGGCTCGACATAATAATAGGTCAGATACTATACTCCAGTAAGGCAGATGATATATAGTATCTGTGGTAGCCAGCCACAACGCACTTTGAATAAATCTTTGTGGGAAGGTTCGTTGGCATGATCTCGGAATAAAGTTTCCACCAATGTTTCTACCACTTTTAGTTCCCTAATTAGCCCTATATTGTGCTTGAAATCTCAAAGCGTGGTCACATGAGAATTTTCCTTAAGATATCGTATAATATATGGGCACGCTAGATACTAATCCATGGAAGTCAAATCTTGATTCACTTGAGCGTGTATATAATATTCAGACAAATAATATCCTAGCCATGCTTTGGTTATTGACTCGCTTATTATGCCCATGCTAGGGAAACAATATATATTTATAACGTCACACATTCAGGAATTTAGAGGCATTATCAATGCACAAGAATATTAAATCATGGATAATTATTAGAAAATAGTGGTATCAGCACGGATACAGTATTCGAGTCCAATTACCAATGATACATTGGGTCAAATGAATCAAGATCACATTGTAACATGAATGCTTATGTCATGCACATAGACAGTTAGTCAATATCTACTTAGTCGGGTTCATACTGAAGTCTCAGTTCAACTCATGCCATGTTCATAGGCATTCTCAGCTCAGGGTCATGTCTGGAATGAGATCTGGTTATTAAATCCATTCTCCTTAGAATCATAACACTAGAAATAGTCAAGACCAACCACAAAGAATAAGAAAGTATTCCAAATAAAATGGCTAAGCCGCATGCACAACTTGGCATATGAGATGATTGTCGCAAAGGACTGTCGGTCGTATGTTACCCCAGGTTGCATATGGCTCCTGGCCGTATGCTGCTCAAAGATGCATGACAAATTCCTGGCCGTATATGGATTCTTGGTCCCATACTCAGGGTTAAAGTTTACTCCTTGGGACAAGTATTGAAGTGACAGGCAATGAATGAAATATCATTAATGTGACATAAAGTTATTGATGTGACAAGCCATAAAGTGTGTCAGAGAGAAAAGATAAATATCATAGAAATATGTGCCATAGTTCAGATCATTCATCCAAGGAAATGATGGCCGCATATTCTCTAATGTCGCATAAGTGTCGGTGTCGCATATGAAGTCAATGTCGCATTGTCGCATATGAAGTCAATGTCGCATGGAGGTCTCTTGGACTTAGCAAATTTCTCATTCGTTAAGCGAGTAAAAACACAAGGTATTTAAGGACACTTGTGTAAATAATCAGTTATACGTCTTACGGGATAGACACATGCTGTTAGTATGCGTCAAGAGTTCAGGCCGTATGACCCTCTCGGGCTGCATAGCACTTGTCCACTGGTAGAGGCTGGGATGGACTCTGATCAGAGGAGGTCGGTGTGATAGTCGGGAGTACACCATCGTCAAGGATATTGTACTGACACTAGTATGTCAATCTTGACCTCTTTGTTCCTGCTATAGTTTTCTCAGACAGGAGGGAAACCGTATATGAGGACTTTAACTTTTTGTCTTTGGATATGGTGGCAGAAGGTGTTGTCTGTTGTATCAATTCTGGAGCAAGATCGGGGTGAACCCACATAACTCCCCATGTGGCGTGCAGAGAGGTATCAGCTCAGCCATTTGGTCACGAGCTGGTAAAATTTTGACGACCTCCATCGTTGCCCGAAGAATTAGGATTATCCCATCCTGGGCTTCTGTTGTTGAAAAGTTACTGAACTGGAGTGATACCATGTTAGCGGCAACCGTCTTGTCATCGATATCCAAGGTAAGGTCCTTTGTGTTGAGCAGATGCTGGATGTATCGCATCAGCGTGTAGTATTCCCATGTCGCATGATGGACGTAATGATAGTAATGGCAGTACTTTGCATTATTCACCTCGGCTACCTCAACAAGACATTTGACTTCGGGGAACCAAAGTTTACCACCCTTCATCAGCATATCGAAGATGGTCATGACATCATCATCTTCGAAGGAGTAAGTCTCCTTGTGCTTTGGAACTTTATCCGGCTTTTTCTTGGGATTCTTGGTTAGGTTGGCCACCAAGGTCTGCTTTTATTTTCCATCATAGTTTTTTTTGTTATTGGGATATTTTTCCCTATTATAGGTGACATGGATCTGTATTCCCAAGAGCCGGGCGTCCTTGACCTTCTTTTCAGTGCTGACAGCGCTTATGATGAACGACGTCCAGTCTGTAAACTGACCGTCGTCCATCTAGAGGCTTACTACTGGAAGTAAGTTTCTTTAGCACATGTCCATCAGTGTCGACTCGGGATTGCCAGGAGGCAACCTCAGTGCTGCTTTTCATAAATGCTCGATATAATTTTGGTCAAGTTCCTTTTTCCCTTGGATAACATCCATCAGGGAGGACATCCTCATGTCGCTTCCTCCATCATGCAATCTTTTGTGAAAAAGACTCTTGAGATTGTCAAATGGCGAGAAACAGGCTGCAAAACCAGTCAAATGTTACCCCGGACAATGCCCCCAGAAAGAGCTTGGTGAGGAGTGCGTCACTAAGAGGTAGGTGCCCTGTTGCAGTCTGAAAATAACTCATGTATTGAAGGAGGGAAGTCTTCTCGTCGAATAGGTTCAAGTTAAAGAGCTTGTACTTGGGTCGGTACAACATATTTCTTCACTCGTGGGGGTATGGTTGTCGTATCCCGAGCTCCTGCAGTGAGTCCCGGCTGCCCATGGAATCTAGGAGAGCCCAAAGTTCCTGGACTTCCCTCATTGCATCTCTGGCTTCATCTCCGGCAAAAGGGGCAGATGAGCCAAGCAGAGCCAAGTGGTTGCGTCGGAGTTCGTGTTGGTCCCAAGGTCTAAGCTTTATTGTCCAAAAGTCCTTGTTGGTTAGGAAGCCATATTTGCTTTAATTTCCAGTATTGCCTGGGTTAGGGCTTGCATTGATGAACTTACCATCTGTATCATAGCCTTAAGATCCCTGAGGCATTGTCGGTCGCTAGGGCCTTTTGATCGTCCCCTACCTTGTATATAGTCATCACATGGGAAAAGATGGACGGGATAGTGGACGCCGCACTTTTCGTCTCAGATTCTTGCTAGGAGTAGTCATCAGGTAGTGTTGTCTCCTCCTCGGATTTGGAGAGAATACTAACCATAGCATAGGAGGCTACATCAACTTGACAAGGGTGACCACCCCAGGGACATCGGAGTCTGTTCCTTGGGATTCACAGCCTTCTTTGAATATCGAATTACGGTGTAGGTTTAGGGGATCACTACCCTTAGCTTGTGCAACCCCCAAGGGTTCTTGAGAAAGAACTACCCCCAGCGGCTGATATCTTTTCCTTCGAGCGTGTACTTTATAAAATACCTTCCGGAGGTCCCGCTGTTGGTCCTCCTGGTAGTAGTCTTCTAGATGTGCTGGTTAAGAGTAAAAAATTAGAGGTGCTTAGAGGTGCTGGGATTCCTTCCTCGCACGGTAGAAGGGTCCTTCCGAGTAGAGTAAGATAAAGAGAAGGGTAGCTCCTCCTCTGGTGTTTGCAGATGATTTTTAGGTTATTGCAGGCTAGGTGCCTTCGGATGCAGTCGTTGGAATGTCCACTGCATGTTTGTGGGTACTACTACTTTATTGCACCAGCAATAAATGATAATTTTGGCGCAGTGATGTCCTGGGGAGGACAGTCCATATGCCGTAGTTCTCTCCCTCATCTTGCACTTGTGGTTGATCATGTCGTATAAGTCAGGTGAGGGCTTATTCACCTTTGTACACTTTTTGTGAGTACGGGTAGAATAAGTGCACGGTTGTGTGGGTATTGCCTTTTCTCCCTGATCTAGGGTTCTTACAAAAACTTTTTCCAGATCGTTAGTGGAAGAATTTTGAAATAGGCCCTGCCCATTTGCCAATGCGGGCTGGACTACGGGGCATTCTTATATAGCTTTCTATCAGGGGCTGTATAACGGTTAGCGGTGCCCGCTGATGGCCAGCCAAATTAGAGATTACTTGAGCTTGACGAGTTTGCACTGTCCTAGACTTGTTCGAATTAGCACGCACAGACGCATAGGACGAAGAGTCCAAGTTTTAATTTTGTCAAAGCGGTGCATGAAGCACTACCAGATAAGATTTTGTCGAAGGCATAGCTTCTAGGGGTATCAGAGACACATACAGCTGAGATGGAAGCTGCATACTGCTTTCTTCTCTGCATCCTTTGTTGTGGCTACATAGGTTGTGCATCACCCCTGAAACTTTTGGCATCGTATTATTTTTCTCTGCCAGATTTCAGGTGCTGAAAATTCTTCTTTTTCTGGCAAGAAGGCCACATGAGCAGGGATAACCTTAGTGGATGCATGATGTGCATCTTCAGTATCAGAGAGAGAAAAAGACATTGAGTGCATGCTCCATAGTTGGGTGAGGTACAGCAGCCTTTGCTACCCTCATCCCGAGAGTCTTCTGGTGCTGGGCACCCTTCTTGTTGGAAGGGGTGTAAAACCCCCTTCCTAGAAAATCGTATATACCTTTTATTTATTAATTATTAATTTAATTATAGTAATTAGGGCTAAATAGGAGAAATAGATTTTTAATAATTTTTATTTTAGGTGTTCGGGCCCTTAGAGGATTTATGGGACCATCAGGAATTTTTTGAAATTTATTCCATGTAGGAGACCCCTTGAGCAGATGCTAGCCTAACGGTGTGCATTATTCTAATCTATAAATTTTTTTATGAGTATATATATATATATATATATATATGTATATATATATTTAAGAGAAGAAAAGAAAAGAAAAGAAGTTATTAATAAACTAGTAAACTAATATAATAATAAATATAATACTAATAAACCAACTGTGGTTTCCTAGCAAACTTAACTACTTAGTAACACCTAGCAAACAAAGCACAGCACTAGCAGCCAACTAATACTAGCACTTACAAACAATCCTAGCAAAAATTTAATCCCTTCCCACGGACACAGCACCCCCCACTTTGTCACTACCACAATTTTTAGGGAAGGGTATTTTAGTCTTTTCCTATTTAATTAAATATTGTGCATTATAAATAATTATTTGTTGTATTATTTAATTGTTGTTAGATATTATTTAATTATTTTGGACTTATATTAGTGGACCCAACTAGTTTAGTTTGGACCCATGGACCAACATGAATTAATTAGTTAGACTTGGCCCATTTAGAAAGCCCATTGTTAAGGAGATGGATTAAATTAATTAAATGATTAGACTAGAAGCTTCCTTCCTTAATTATTTCTTCATGAGAGGCCCCAAGGGGTACATTGGACATTTTATAATTGCTTGGGGAAGGGGGCATGGCCGGCCTATATTAGAGGGGGGGGAATTTCTCTCTCCTCTTATTCTCATTTCCAAATCTAGATCTAGAATTCCCCACTCCCAAATTCCTTTCATTCCCATTCCAATTCCCTACCAAATTTATTCTAAATTCTTCCCAATTCACCATTAGAAAGTTGAGAAGCAAGGATCTAGAAGTAGGAAGCAATGATCTACAAAGAGGAGCAAGGATCTATAATTTGGAAGCAAGTTCATCTCAATTGGAGGTTTTATTGGGAATCCATCTCCCAAAAGGTATAATTCAGTTTTTCCCATTAAAATAACTTCTAAATCTGAGATTTAATCATGTAAAATCAACTTATATGTATGTACTACCCATAGGACTTGGTTTTGTGTTCATAGGAGACCCATGGAGAAAGTTATGGTACTTTTTGTGTCAATTTTGATGGAATTCCGAATTTAAATTTTGTTGTGTGTGTCAATTGATCCTATAGATCAATTGGGCATGTACTTATGTGTTTGGGACTAGTGTCGTGTCCATAATTGGGTACATGTAGTTCGTATCCCAACAATTTGATGATACGTGTCATTTTGGTGATTTTCCTCCGACACGGGACTTTGTACATGTCGTATTTTGACACGGACACATAGATCTACATTTGACACTTTGATTTGTTCATAAATATTATTTGTAACTTGTTTGTGTCCTTCGGGGTGCAATTGGTTGTGTGTTGGACTCGTGTCGCATGCGTATCCTAGATCTAGTGGGATACGGTGTGATGCTCTCCAATTGTGTGTATTTTTGTATAGATCTAATTATTTATGCTTTAATTCTTGTATAATAATTAGTATATATATATATATGTTATATATTTATTTTAGTGTATTTATTATGGTATTTATTGTAGCATAGATCTATATATTTTTATGTGTGCTACTATGATGTATAAAAATATATGTAGTTTTCTTTAGATGTAATTATATATGTTAGTACATATTAATAAAATAAATTATACATAAATGTTTTATAAAATATATTTATGTGTTTAAATGAGTAATTATATTAATTATAATTATTATATAATTAATTGTATATTAATGAATATATTTTATGTGTGCTTCTAGCTATGTTAAAATATGCAATGTGTTTTATAGCTATTAGTAATTATTTGTGTAAGATTATGTATAGATATATAAGTATATATTAAATTAATTGTTTTATATATATAAATATATTGATTTATATATTTATATATTTATATATTTCTATATATATATTTATATATATATATATATATATATTTACTGTTTTTGGTGATAGTAGGATCAATGACAGTGAACTGTCATTGTTAGAACGGTTACAGCAGCCGCTGTAGCAGTGGCGGCGGGTTATTAATGACAGAGCCGCCACTGTCATTAATAACCGCATGCAGCAGTGGGAATTCGCAGCAGTTGTGACACCGACTTTGGTGACAGTTGAAAACTGTCACAAAAGGAGTGACAGCAGTGCAGTTGCACAGCAGCGTTTTGCGACGGTTTTGCTGTGACAGTTGGGACTGTCACTATAAATCTGTTTATTGAAAATTAGTGTTTTAGCACACTGTTTTCAGTGACAATTGGGCAGATTTAGTTTATATATTATATATTATATTTGTATATATATATATGTATATATATATATGTGTTATTGTGAGGTATAATACTAGTATTGTTATTATTTTATTTATATATAATATATTAGTTTATATATAATATATTATGTATTAGAGTAAATAATATACCTATATGTATCTTGAGCATTACTTTGTGTGGATACCAATTGGGTTCAAAACCTTGATTCCTAAATTATTGAATTTAATATTCTATATTATGCATTATTATTAATATTAGTATTGTGAGGTTTATTTTGGATTCACGTATCCGATGATACGGTATCCTAATTTTTAAGGACGTAGTCTTACGACTTAGAGCTTAGTATTTTGATCCAAGTTTTTGGTGCTAGACTTGTACAACCTAGAAATAG
Source organism: Iris macrosiphon (assembly GCA_036927795.1). Classification (NCBI taxonomy): domain Eukaryota; kingdom Viridiplantae; phylum Streptophyta; class Magnoliopsida; order Asparagales; family Iridaceae; genus Iris; species Iris macrosiphon. The sequence continues at coordinate 59,592,487 of JAYESA010000003.1, read as the reverse complement.
ATAGTTGACCTTGGGTTGACCACAGTTGACTTTTGACTTAGAATTGACTTATTGACCTAGAAGTTGACTAGTTTAACTTGTTCTCTTTTTGGGACCTTGTATTGATGTTGTATTCCATATCTAGTTCTTCGAGGCACCGAGTCAGACATCTGTGAGACTATTCATTGGACTTCAGGTGAGTGCATTCTCTGATAGTTTCTCATTTATGATATCCTCTATGTTCACTGTATCTAGTGTAGATATCCATGTTCTCTTGACACTATGGTTACACGGATTGGTATATCCGGATCTCGTCATGAGATGTTATTCCTTGGTATATGGTGTATATGGTGCAAGTATTGTTTCATTGGTTATCTTGTACATGTACAGACACCGATTCTCGGGGAGACTAGCTATCTTCTTGGGGAATCTCGTGCCATAACATACCGTGGTTGGATCTATTATACCAGTCGGGGGTGGGAAGTATTAGTATAGATATGTGATCAAATCCCTATTGAATAAAGTACTGGTAAATGAATAGTGTTGATCATAAACCGCACTTATGATTAGCCAGTCCGCATTGCATCTTGCCCAAGCCGATCACATGTTAAGCTAGTACTCACACACTTAGTCATTAGTATTATTGTTTCATTGGCATATTGTTCATTATTGTATTTATTTCCAGTATTTCCTTATCGTACATATATCTCTTATATCTATTGTGCATCTTGTTTATCCGCACCTATTTACTACTACATAGTTCTTATCATTAATTAGAACTGCTGTTAGAGATGTACTCTGCTCCTTTCCTGATTGGATATATTTTTCCAGATAATACTGAGGAGTGGTACCCTACCTTTTATGGACCCCAGGATGTTCTGGGTTTAGATTCTGAGACCCTGGCTCAAGAGAGACTTATCCCAACTGAGACAGTTGATCCTGGAGTTGTAGCTTCGTAGTATTCTTTGTACTGGATTTGTCTCCAGCTTATTTTGTTGTTCTTCAGACTCATTGATGTATTATTTTAGACTCATGAGTTGTATTGTGACTATTCTATTCTTTATCTGATTCGTGCTCATTTCTATCTTAGTTCTGTGATTGAGTACACTATCATTATTGGTGGTTCATTATATTGTTAGATAGACTATCTAGACAGCGTTCTACCGCCGATTCTGCGGCGTAGGCTGGGCGTTGTTTCCGACTAGTACCCTTACACCGGGTGCGGATCGTGACACATTTTTGGTGGTGGCCCATGCAGGTCTAGCTTCACAAAGTATGTGATATCGTGGTAGTGCGACAATTTAGTTGTACTACTGCGAGCCTGCAATAGGATATAGGATATAGGCTGAGATACTCAATCACATCTAGGAAAATTCTTTTGATTCAACTATTCTCCTTTGATATTGATACTTGATCCCTTAAACTTGTCCTTTCCTTGATGTCTTACATCTTGCGCCATATTGATCCTCATTCCGTCTTTTTATGAGACATACTCGGAGATACTTGCGGAGGCACGCATGGTTGAGCGGGATCTGGGTTTGAAGACCAAGAGAGACCATAATTCTTTTCTGGGGGCCAACGGCAGTGCAGTATCTGCCAAACTTCCTTATTTCCAGTCCAAACCTTTCCAGCAGCCATAGCAGAACCAGACTCCAGCGAGAGCGCCTTTTCACCAGGCACCTCAGCAGCAGAGACAGTTACAGCAAGCTCCATACAACTTCTGCAAGAAGCCCGGCCACATCTGGGAAGTTTGTAGGAGGAGGCTAGGAGATTGTTTGTATTATGGTACTGAAGGACATCAATCGAGGGAGTGTCCTCGTCGTGCATTTCAAGGAGCAGCTCCAGCTCCGAGGACACAGACGAGACCACCTGTAGCACAGCCGAGGGGACCGCTTCCGACACAGCAGCAGCGTTTTGTCCAGCATCAACAGCAGGAAGGTGCTCGACAGGGACGAGCGTTTGCTATGACCGTCGAAGAGGAGGAACCCACCGGATATGTTATTGCAGGTTCTATTCTTCTTGATTCCATTCCAGCTTTAGCTTTGTTTGATAGTGGTGCTTCCCATAGTTTTGTATCTGTTTCTTTTGCTCTAAAGCATGGTTTGGTAGCTGAGTCTTTGTTTAGGACTTGCAAGATCATGACCGGGGGAGGCATTATCCTGGTTAATGATATTTGCAAGGATCGGAGAGTTACTCTGGAAGGCCAGGAGTTGAGTACGTGTCTACTTGTAATGCCACTTCTGAACTACGACATTGTACTCGGGATGGATTGGTTGAGTAGGCACCGTGCTAGCATAGACTGTAGAGGAGGAAGAATTTCGTTTGGTCCGCCAGGAGAGCCAGAGTTCGAGTTTGCTAGAGGAGCTGTAGAGCAGGGCGAAGGCATTATTTGTGGAGCTATGGTGGAAGACAAGGAGTTGCCGCAACTATTGATAGCAGAGTTCTTGGATGTGTTTCCTAAGGAATTGCCAGGATTGCCCCATATCGAGATGTTGAATTTTCTATAAACTTGGTGCCAGGTGCAGAACCAATTTTGTAGCATGTCCATAGAGTAAACAACAGCGAGCTGGTCGAATTGAAGAAGCAGGTGGACGAATTATAGGATTAGGGGTTTATCAGATCGAGTTCTTCACCATGGGGAGCCCCGGTATTGTTTGTACCGAAGAAGGATGGATCGGTGCGCATGTGCATTGATTACAGGGCTTTGAATAATCGCACTATCAAGAATAAGTATCCTTTGCCACGGATTGATGATCTGTTTGATCAGTTGAGTGGTGCGAAGGTATTTTCTAAGATAGATTTGAGATCAGGCTACCATCAAGTGAAGGTGAAGCCAGAGGACATACCGAAGACTGCTTTTAGAACTCGGTATGGTCAGTACGAGTTTATGGTGATGCCGTTTGGTTTGACTAATGCACCAGCGGTCTTTATGAACTTGATGAACAAGGTGTTCCACCAGTACCTTGACAAGTTCGTGGTGGTGTTCATCGACGACATACTCATATACTCGAGGACACCGGAGGAGCATGAGGAGCATTTGAGGATTGTGTTAAAAGTGCTAAGGAAGGAGAAGTTGTATGGGAAGTTGTCCAAGTGTGAGTTTTTCTTGGACAAGGTGGAATTCTTGGGGCATGTTGTGACTGGTGATGGTATTTCAGTGGATCCGAAGAAGATTTCAGCAATGGAATCTTGGAAGACTCTGAGTTCGGTAGCAGAGATCAGGAGTTTCTTGGGATTGGCAGGCTATTACAGGAAGTTTATGCAAGATTTTTCGAGGATTGCCGAGCCGATGACCAGACTCATGAGGTAGGATGTGGAGTTTGTTTGGACGGAGGATTGCCAGGTTGCTTTTGATGAGTTGAAGAAGAGGTTGACGTCTGATCCTATTTTGACGTTGCCATCAGGGTCCGGAGGTTTCATTATTTATAGTGATGCATCGGGGAAGGGTTTAGGTTGTGTTCTTCAGCAGCATGGGGAAGTGATTACCTATGCATCCAGGCAATTGCGTCTTCATGAAAAGAACTATCCTACCCATGATTTGGAGTTGGCAGCTGTCATATTCGCCCTAAAGTTGTGGAAACATTATTTGTACGAAGAGCGTGTGGAGATCTTCACAGACCACAAAAGCTTGAAGTACGTTTTCACGCAAAAGGAGTTGAACATGAGGCAGCGTCGGTGGTTGGAACTGATAAAGGATTTTGATATCTCTTTGCAATATCATCCTGGGAAAGCAAATGTAGTTGCCGATGCTTTGAGCAGGTATCCGGTAGCTATGTTCTTGACGCAGGATCGATATTTGTTGGAGGACTTGGAGAGCTTGGGCATTGAGGTGATTATTCCTGGGTGTGCTATGCAGATGTGGGGATTGCAGATACACTCAGAATTGATGGACAGGATCAAGGCAGCAGAGTATGATGATGTATCTCTAAGGAGTATCAGAGCTTAGGTGAGAGCAGGATTGGAGGATGATTTCATTATTGCAGCAGATGGATCTTTGAGGCATAGAGTTAGATTGTGAGTGCCTAGTGGGGAGTTGCGAGAGGAGGTATTGCAGGAAGCGCATCGCTCTCAGTATTCCATACATCCAGGTGCTAACAAGATGTATCGGGATATGCGAAAGAGTGTGTGGTGGTATGGCATGAAGAGGGAAGTGGCACAGTTTGTATCCAGATGCTTAGTGTGCCAACAGGTAAAAGCCGAGAGGCAGAGGCCAGGAGGTTTACTTCAGCCATTACCCATTCCAGAGTGAAAGTGGGAACACATTACTATGGATTTTGTGTCCGGACTTCCACGATCTCCAGGAGGGAAGGACGCGATTTGGGTCATTGTTGATAGGTTGACCAAGTCGGCCCACTTTTTGCCTTTCAAGGTGGGTTTTTCTACGGAGAAGCTGGCAGAGATGTATGTGAGGCAGATTGTTAGGATACACGGAGTTCCCGTCAGCATAGTCTCAGATCGAGATAGTCGTTTCACTTCTAATTTCTGGAGGAGTTTGCAGGAGAGTTTGGGCACTCAGCTCAAGTTCAGTACTGCATATCATCCCCAGACAGATGGGCAGTCAGAGAGGACTATCCAGACTCTCGAGGATATGTTGCGTACTTGTGTACTAGATTTCGGGGGTTCTTGGGAAGACCATCTCCATTTGGTAGAGTTTGCTTACAACAACAGTTACCAGGCTAGTATAGAGATGTCACCTTTTGAAGCTCTATATGGTCGGAGGTGTCGTACTCTTTTGTCTTGGGACGATGTTGGAGAGAGAGTTTTGCTTGGGCCAGAGATGGTTGTGGATGCAGCGGAGAAGGTTCAGTTGATCAGAGACAGACTTCGAGTGGCGCAGGACAGACAGCGGCATTGGACCGATAGCCATAGAAGACCTTTGGAGTTTGAAGTATAGTTTAGATTTTGTTTGTGCTTGTTCTTGTTTGTTATAGATTAAGTTCTTAAGATGGTATTTTGTTCTAGGTGGGTAGTTTGGTGTTTCCGAGGATTTCTCCGACACGAGGCACGATTCGCTTCGGTGGAGGCGGAAAGCTTAGTCCGCGATTCATCGGACCTTTCACTATTCTAGAGAGGGTCGGTGCAGTTGCTTATAGACTAGATTTGCCACCTGCATTGGAGGGAGTGCACACCGTGTTTCATGTGTCGCAGTTGAGACGATACGTGGCCGATCCTAGCTATGTATTGGATCACTCGGAGATAGAGGTGGGCCCTACTCTTAGCTATCCAGAGCAGCCAGTTGAGATTCTAGATCGGAGAGAGATAGTATTGAGGAACCAGACTATTCCTTTGGTACGCGTCGCATGGAGGCATCACTCTTCGGAGGAGTCTACCTGGGAGAGAGAGGATGACATGCGAGAGCGTTATCCATATTTGTTTGTACCTTGAGGTATGTTATTTTCTAGTTATGTTCTGTTCATTAGTTAATTGTGATTCTTTAGTCTGTTTTGTGATTTTCTGGGGGTAGTTTTTATCTTTGAATTTCGAGGACGAAATTTTTTTAAGGAGGGTAGACTTGTCACTACCATAATTTTTAGGAAAGGGTATTTTAGTCTTTTCCTATTTAATTAAAAATTGTGCATTGTAAATAATTATTTGTTGTATTATTTAATTGTTGTTAGATGTTATTTAATTATTTTGGACTTATATTAGTGGACCCAACTAGTTTAGTTTGGACCCATGGACCAACATGAATTAATTAATTAGACTTGGCCCATTTAGAAAGCCCATTGTTAAGGAGATGGATTAAATTAATTAAATGATTAGACTAGAAGCTTCCTTTCTTAATTATTTCTTTATGAGAGGCCCCAAGGGGTACATTGGACATTTTATAATTGCTTGGGAAAGGGGGCATGGCCGGCCTATATTAGAGGGGGGGAAATTTCTCTCTCCACTCATTCTCATTTCCAAATCTAGATCTAGAATTCCCCACTCCCAAATTCCTTTCATTCCCATTCCAATTCCCTACCAAATTCATTCCAAATTCTTCCTAATTCACCATTAGAAGGTTGAGAAGCAAGGATCTAGAAGGAGGAAACAAGGATCTACAAAGAGGAGCAAGGATCTACAATTTGGAAGCAAGTTTATCTCAATTGGAGGTTTCATTGGGAATCTATCTCCCAATAGGTATAATTTAGTTTTTCCTATTAAAATAGCTTCTAAATCTGAGATTTAATAATGTAAAATCAACCTATATGTATGTACTACACATAGGACTTGGTTTTGTGTTCATAGGAGACCCATGGAGAAAGTTATGGTACTTTTTGTGTCAATTTTGATGGAATTCCGAATTTATATTTTGTTGTGTGTGTCAATTGATCCTATAGATCAATTGGGCAAGTGCTTATGTGTTTGGGGCTAGTTTCATGTCCACAATTGGGTACATGTAGTTCGTATCCCAATAATTTGGTGATACGTGTCGTTTTGGGGATTTTTTCTCCGACACGGGACTTTGTACATGTCGTATTTTGACACGGACACATAGATCTACATTTGATACTTTGATTTTTTCATAAATATTATTTGTAACTTATTTGTGTCCTTCGGGGTGCAATTGGTTGTGTGTTGGACTCGTGTCGCATGCGTATCCTAGATCTAGTGGGATACGGTGTGATACTCTCCAATTGTGTGTGTTTTTGTATAGATCTAATTATTTATGCTTTAATTCTTGTATAATAATTAGTAAATATATATATATATATATATGTTATATATTTATTTTAGTGTATTTATTATGGTATTTATTGTAGCATAGATCTATATATTTTTATGTGTGCTATTATGATGTATAAAAATATATGTAGTTTTCTTTACATGTAATTATATATGTTACTACATATTAATAAAATAAATTATACATAAATGTTTTATAAAATATATTTATGTGTTTAAATGAGTAATTATATTAATTATAATTATTATATAATTAATTGTATATTAATAAATATATTTTATGTGTGCTTCTAGCTATGTTAAAATATGCAATGTGTTTTGTAGCTATTAGTAATTATTTGTGTAGGATTATGTATATATATATAAGTATATATTAAATTAATTGTTTTATATATATAAATATATTGATTTATATATTTCTATATTTCTATATATATATTTATCTATATATATATATATTTACTGTTTTTGGTAACAGTAGGATCAATGACAGTGAACTGTCATTGTTAGAACGGTTACAACAGCCGTTGTAGCAGTGGCGGCGGGTTATTAACGACAGAGCCGCCACTGTCATTAATAAATGCATGCAGCAGCGGGAATTCGCAGTAGTTGTGACGCCGACTTTGGTGACAGTTGAAAACTGTCACAAAAGTAGTGACAGCAGTGCAGTTGCACAGCAGCATTTTGCGACGGTTTTGCTGTGACAGTTGGGACTGTCACTATAAGTCTGTTTATTGAAAATTAGTGTTTTAGCACACTGTTTTCAGTGATAATTGGGCAGATTTAGTTTATATATTATATATTATATTTGTATATATATATATATGTATATATATATATGTGTTATTGTGAGGTATAATACTAGTATTGTTATTATTTTATTTATATATAATATATTAGTTTATATATAATATATTATGTATTAGAGTAAATAATATACCTATATGTATCTTGAGCATTACTTTGTGTGGATACCAATTGGGTTCAAAACCTTGATTCCTAAATTGTTGTATTTAATATTCTATATTATGCATTATTATTAATTTTAGTATTGTGAGGTTTATTTTGGATTCACGTATCCGATGATACGGTATCCTAATATTTAAGGACGTAGTCTTATGACTTAGAGATTAGTATTTTGATCCAAGTTTTTGGTGCTAGACTTGTACAACCTAGAAATAGATAGTTGACCTTGGGTTGACCACAGTTGACTTTTGACTTAGAATTGACTTATTGACCTAGAAGTTGCTAGTTTAACTTGTTCTCTTTTCGGGACCTTGTATTGATGTTGTATTCCATATCTAGGTCTTCGAGGCACCGAGTCAGACATCTGTGAGACTATTCATTGGACTTCAGGCGAGTACATTCTCTGATAGTTTCTCATTTATGATATCCTCTATGTTCACTGTATCTAGTGTAGATATCCATGTTCTCTTGACACTATGGTTACACGAATTGGTATATCCGGATCTCGTCATGAGATGTTATTCCTTGGTATATGGTGTATATGGTGCAAGTATTGTTTCATTGGTTATCTTGTACATGTACAGACACCGATTCTCGGGGAGACTAGCTATCTTCTTGGGGAATCTCGTGCCATAGCATACCGTGGTTGGATCTATTATACCAGTCGGGGGTGGGGAGTATTAGTATAGATATGTGATCAAATCCCTATTGAATAAAGTACTGGTAAATGAATAGTGTTGATCATAAACCGCACTTATGATTAGCAAGGCCGCATTGCATCTTGCCCAAGCCGATTACATGTTAAGCTAGTACTCACACACTTAGTCATTAGTATTATTGTTTCATTGGCATATTGTTCATTATTGTATTTATTTCCAGTATTTTCTTATCGTACATATGTCTATTATATCTATTGTGCATCTTGTTTATCCACAGCTATTTACTGCTACATAGTTCTTATCATTAATTAGAACTGCTGTTAGAGATGTACTCTGCTCCTTTTCTGACTGGATATATTTTTCCAGATGATACTGAGGAGTGGTACCCTACCTTTTATGGACACCAGGATGTTGTGGGTTTAGAATCTAAGACCCTGGCTCAAGAGGGACTTATCCCAACTGAGACAGTTGACCCTGGAGTTGTAGCTTCGTAGTATTCTTTGTACTGGATTTGTCTCCAGCTTATTTTATTGTTCTTCAGACTCATTGATGTATTATTTTAGACCCATGAGTTGTATTATGACTATTCTATTCTTTATCTAATTCGTGCTCATTTCTATCTTAGTTCTGTGATTGAGTATACTATCATTATTGGTGGTTCATTATATTGTTAGATAGACTATCTAGACAGCGTTCTACCGCCGATTCTGCGGCGTAGGCTGGGCGTTGTTTCCGACTAGTACCCTTACACCGGGTGCGGGTCGTGACACCCTTCACGCGAACTACTCCTATTCTCTCTCTTCATATCCTATATATATATATATATATATATATATATATATATATATATATATATATATATATATATATATATATATATATAATTTCATAAAACCCTAACCTAAAATCTCCAGACCCCCTATTCTCATCTAGAGCCGCCACCGCAGCCAGAGAACCCCGCCAGGCCGTCCAACCCATCCCGACGACCCCGACCTCGCGCACTGCAGATTCCCACACGAGGCACCTTCCCTCCGGAGTTGTTTTCCGTCGACTCGCTTAACCAAACGTCGTTCCGTCTTCACCGGTATACTCACCCCTTAACCCTCTTCCATATTTGTATTATAGCAGACCTCGAACAACGTGTACCCATAGGCAAAAATAGCGTCCAAGTTGGCACGAGCAGACCGAATTCTGGGATCGCAGAAAACTGCGGTGACCACCCACATTGTCGAGTTCGTATCTCCCACCACAGATATCCGAATTCGGTGATTCTTTTTTATATGTGTAGAACACTTGACCTAGTTTATTTTCTGTTAAATAACCCTAGATTATTAGCTGCTGTGGACAGAATTAAATTCGTCACAAAACTCTGCGAACCCACTTTTTCCAGAATTCTAAAAGTTGTGTAACGGAGCACGCCCCGCCAAACGGGACGGCCCTGCCGTGTACCAAGTGTACCGAACGGTGCACGTAGCATAACCGGATACGCAAAAATTCATGGAAACTGATTCGGATGCGTGTGCGCGCCAAAATCCGACTGTATTCGCGGACACATCCCATGTCGCAACTTTTGTGGAACTCGCACGTATTTTGTGTACGCTTGTCAGATTGTGACGAAACTTGCGCCAATGGACTCATGGTAATGCGCTGGTCCTGTGACCCAATTTTCACATAATTCTGAGACGGTTAACCAAATCACCAATTGGCGGGCCCCATAGTTGACTTTTTAGACAAAATTGTGTTCGGCTCATCGGAATCCACATTTGGACATACCGTTGGGTTCGTATTAACATTTAGAGTTGTTTGACCTATAGTTTGTCCTATTTAGAGACTGTTACCCTCGGCACGCTTTTTGGTGCAAAGTGGGCCACACTTGGACCCCACTTCTACCCGAAGTTACCGTTTTGCCCCTGTGTCCAAATTGGACGAAAGGGGTGTGCTTTTTAGCTATTTTGCTCATTCTGGAAACGTTGGTGATGTTTATTTCAGTATCAGGAGACGTTTGTTCGGAGTCCTTAATTCCAGGTTTCGTGTCCTTGATATTTGGGCGCTTACACTTTACAGATTTCTTGCCAGGCAAGTATACCTTGCCATTGTACTGTATTTACATTCCATATGAGGCATGCATGTTTATTTCCTGTTTATTTAGTTTATTTATTTTAATTGCTATATAAACTGCGCGTCCAAGGAAACTTGGGTGCAACGACGGTGTCGTCGTACTATATTTTATTTATGTATATGCATTGGACCTACTTTATGAGACTACCCCATTTTCATGAGACATTTATATTTCATTGGCCATAACACTATTCTTACACGAGTGTGAGTCATATGTAGGACACAGACTTGCGTACTCGGTTGGCCACTGGTACGTATAGGTCGTGCGACGGATAGGGATAACTGCCAATAGAAACTTTGCATGCTACTAGACCTGACGGTTATTAGAGGTTTATCGTGTCATGGACATGATATGCTTAGAGCATTGGGTGGGAAGAATAACAAGTACCGTATTTGAGCTCCTTTACACTTTTTCTATTGTACGGTCGGATTCTCCGCTGGAGATACGGGCGGTGATGACCACTATATATTATATTATTATCAGGCGGGCCTCCGGCGTTCAAAAGTCGTCGTGCCTTTGTAGGGCCCTGGATCTCCAATAGAGAACCATGCCAAACCTATACATTAACCCAATTAACACGCACATCCCAGTTTTCAGCCAGATAGCTCACTTGTGGGGAAATGTGTTCTCAAACTGAATTCACATAGATGGTTAGGCGACCCCAATGGATGTTTATATTTTAGTACTTTATTGGCATGTGTTTTTTGTATCTTGTTACGTCCCTCTGAGGACCTGGTCGCTTTCCAGATATAGATGAGCATGAGTACCCACAGGAGTATGGACCTAGACCTGACACTACCTATCAGTCTGAGGCGATCTTACCTTCTGATTATTTGTGATTCATTGCAGCTGTTTAGAGATTCTAGTTGCTATTCTTTTTCGAGACATTTATTCTTATATTAGAGTTTATTCTCTTCTCTCTTTAGTAGTTTATTATAGTCGATTTGCAGTGGATTTGTTTCCATCCGACTATCACACTTTGAGATTACTATTTGAGACTGCTTCTTTGATATTCAGTTATTGATTTCCATTATTCTATTATTTGTGCTGTGGATGAGATATAGAACTGTGCGTGACTTGTTGTGACATATATTACCACTGTGGATTGGATATTCATGTACAGCGTACGTGTGTATATGGTTTCTATATATTGGAATTCGTATACATACGGCTGGCGTGTTACGTATTCCTAGTTCTACGTATTTTGGGACTGGGGCATGACATGTTTTTAGTGGTGGCCCATGCAGGTCGAGAATATATTGTCTCGGTTACGTAACTGCACCGAACAAGCCCGCGTATAGGAATAGAGTATAAAGATCTCTTCCACGCTTGACTGAAACTCATCCTTCCTATTTAATACTTGCAGCATGTTTGATTCCTGTACTTTTTCTAATCGTTTCGTACATCACCTGCAGAGAGATGGATTTGCAAAATGGATGTACTGCCGCCGATGGCGACACAACTTCTGGAGTCAATAGTCAGACTCAAGGAGGGACCCCAACGATTCCTAGGCTTCCGGGACCAGATAGACAGACTCACACTCCAGTTCCATCTGATCTTCCCGCTTCACCTATTGGGAACCTTCCAGCTCTTCCAGTACTGCAAGATGGCCAAGCGCAGATGTTCTAATTCTTTCAGATGATGATACAGGAACAGAGACAGCAGGCAGCCGAGCAGAGGCAAGAATTTTTGGCAGCACTGGAGAGGATGGCTGCACAGGCTACTGTACCAGCCCAAGCATTAGCTCCAGTACCTCGAGCTAGGGTTGGATCAGTGAAGGATTTTGTTCAGATGGGTCCAAGGCAGTACAAGGGCACTGAGAGCCCGGAGGAGACTACCAACTGGATCACTTACACGCAGAAGCTACTGGAGGCATCGCAGTTACCTACGGACCTATGGATGACGGGTGTACGGACACTTCTAGAGGGTAATGCTCATCACTGGTGAGAATCCAAGGAGCGCCAGTTGGGTACTTACCAGACTTGGGAGCAGTTCTTGGAGTGCTTTAAGGGAAAGTACTTCCCGGACACTGTCAGGGACACCTTGTATGATCAGTTTCTTCACTTGGAGCAGGGGAACCGAACAGTGGACGAGTATGATGTCGAGTTTAGTCAACTCAGCAAATATGGCGCTGCTTTGATACCAAATGACTTGGCTAAGGCTAAGAGATTTCATCGAGGACTGACCTAGGAGCTACAATATTATACAAGCTCGCAGTCCCGAGTCTCTTATGCTGAACTACTGACAGAGGCGAGATTTCAAGAAACCATTAGCAGAGAAAAGGGAGGTCAGCTGAGGACACAATAAGGATCAGCAAGGATACAGCAGGGACCAGCCAGGACACAACAGGGAGGACCTATCATACGTCCCTTGGTACAGCAGCATCAGCAACACCGAGCAGCACCGTACCATAATCCGGGGAAGCCCTACTGCAATTACTGTAGGAGAACCGGACATATTTAGAAAGATTATCGGACCCGCTTGGGTCAGTGTATGAGATATGGCTCCGGATAACACATGGCGAGAGACTGCCCAATGCAGGCATTGACACTACCACCGCCAGCACAGAGACTAGCACTTCCAGCACCGAAGCCAGCCCAGCAGATGACCGGACCGGGAGCACCCTGACCCCCAGCAGCAGGAGGATTTCATAGAGGACCACCGCTACCTACCCAGGAGGAGCAGTATATAAGGACCGGACATGGACAGCCGCAGAGGAACGGGCGAGCTTTTGCATTGGAGGTAGATGAAATGGATCATGAGGTGGATGTCATAGCCGGTATTACCCTTGCTTTTACTTTTCCTGCTGTGACATTATTTGATACGGGAGCCACCCACTCATTCATATCATCTAGTTTTATTGCCAAACACAACATTGCTTCTACACCATTATCTAGTTGTGTTAGAATTCTTACCGGAGGAGGAGTTGTACCAGTTAGTCGAGTTTGTAGATCGGGCCCTATAGTGATACGTGGCAGAGAGATGAATGCCTAACTCTTAGTCCTTCCTATGCTAACTTTTGATATTATTCTTGGAATGGACAGGCTAAGCAAGTACCACGCTTTCTTCGATTGTTTTGGAGGAAGCATTCTTTTTAAGGTACCAGGCCAGCCTGAACTTGAGTTTGCCCGAGGATCCACAGAAATCCTTGATGGTATGCAGCTCGTAATGGACGATGTTTTCTATCATCCTTTTATTTCAGAATTTTAAGACGTCTTTCCAGAGTATTTGCCAGGACTACCCCCAGACAGAGACGTAGAGTTTTTAATTGAACTAGCACCCGGAGCAGCACCTATAGCATCGCATGTTTACAGACTGGCGAAGAAGGAGATGGACAAGCTGAAGGCACAGTTAAAGGAGCTAGAGGAGAAAGATTTTATCCGACCGAGTGCATCATCCTGGGGAGCACCAGTGTTGTTTGTACCCAAGAAGGATGGGTCAGTGCGTATGTGCATTGACTACAGAGCCTTGAATGCAGTGACAGTGAACAACAAATATCCATTGCCACGCATTGATGACTTATTTGATCAACTCAGTGGAGCTAAGGTATTCTCGAAGATAGATCTGAGATCGGGATATCATCAGGTGAAGGTACGGAAGCAGGACATTCCGAAGACCGCATTCAGAACAAGATATGGACACTACGAGTTTTTGGTCATGCCATTTGGATTGACCAATGCTCCAGCGATCTTCATGGACTTGATGAATCGAGTCTTCCACCAGTACTTGGATCAGTTCGTGGTCGTCTTCATAGATGATATACTTGTCTATTCGAAGAGCCACGAGGAGCACGAGGAGCATATGCGGATTATTCTAGAGACTTTGAGGAGAGAGCAGTTATATGCTAAGCTCAGTAAATATGAGTTCTTCTTGGACAGAGTTTCATTTCTTGGACATGTTGTTACAGGAGATGGTATTTCTGTTGATCAAGAGAAGATCTCAACAGTTGAGACATGGCCTGTTCCTAAATCAGCAGCAGAGGTAAGGAGTTTCCTTGGACTTGCGGGATATTACCGACGGTTCGTGGAAAACTTCTCAAGAATAGCGGCACCTATGACTCGTTTGACTTATAAGGACCAAGAATTTATATAGACCGCCGAGTGTCAAGCCGCCTTTGAAGAGTTGAAGAAATGACTGACTACAGTACCAGTATTGACTATTCCGTCAAGATCAGGAGGTTATGTGATCTACAGTGACGCATCAGGGAAAGGCTTGGGATGCGTATTGATGCAGCATGGCAAGGTGATTGCATATGCATCTAGGCAGTTACGAGTGCATGAGAAGAATTATCCAACTCATGACTTGGAACTTGCAGCCGTTGTATTTGCTCTGAAGCTATGGAGACATTACTTATATGGAGAACGAGTGGAAATCTATGCAGACCACAAAAGCCTCAAGTACGTCTTCACGCAGAAGGAGTTAAATATGAGGCAACGTCGATGGCTCGAGTTGATGAAAGATTTCGAGATAGAGCTACATTATCATCCAGGCAAGGCTAACGTGGTAGCAGACGCATTAAGCCGGAAGCCAGCAGCTTACTTCTTGACAGCACAAAGAGAACTATTGGAGGACTTGCAAGAGCTTGGCATTGAAGTGATATTACTCGGAGCAGATGGGATACTAGCCAACTTGCAAGTTCAATCATCATTGGTAGAGAGGATTAAGGCAGCTTTGCCTACAGATGCCAGATTTAGGAGACTAAAAGAAAGGACAAAGGCCGGAGAGCAGACCGGATTGCGCATTCATGAGGATGGGACATTACGATGTGGTGATCGTCTTTATATTCCAAATGGAGAGATTCGACAGGAGCTGATGGCAGAGGCTCATAGTTTAATTTATTCTATTCATCCTGGAGGCACCAAGATGTATCGCGACTTACGACAGCACTTTTGGTGGCATGGAATGAAGAGAGAGAGATGGTTCGCTTTGTAGCTAAATGTCTGGTATGTCAATAAGTGAAGGCGGAGCACCGGAGGACAGCAGGATTATTACAACCACTCCCGATTCCAGAGTGGAAGTGGAAGCACATCACTATGGACTTCATCACGGGTTTTCCCAAGAGTCCAAGTAGGAGAGATGTAGTATGGGTAATAGTGGACCGACTCACCAAGTCAGTCCATTTTATACCTTTTAGAGTGGGTCAGTCTACTGAAGCTTTAGCTAACTTATATTTGAGGCAGATCGTGAGATTGCACAGTATACCAGTCAGCATTGTATCGGACAGAGATTCGCGCTTCACATCGTACTTTTGGAGGAGCATGCAAGAGAGTCTTGGTACTCATCTGAAGTTCAATACATCTTACCACCCACAGACAGATGGGCAGTCGGAGCGTACTATTCAGACCTTGGAGGATATGTTGAGGGCTTGCATGTTAGACTTCGGAGGATCATGGGAGGACCACCTACATCTTGTAGAGTTTTCTTACAATAATAGCTATCAAGCGAGTATTCAGATGGCTCCGTTTGAAGTATTGTATAGAAGAAAATGTAGGTCTCCTTTGTGTTGGAGTGACGTAGGAGAATGTCAGATTCTGGGACCCGAGTTGGTGGTCAACACCGTAGAGACAGTCAAGAAGATTCAGGGACACTTGCGAGCAGCGCAAGACAGGCAGAACCAGTGGGCAGACCTTCATCGTCGTCCCTTGGAGTTCAAAGAGGGCGATCATGTCTTCTTGATGATATCACCGACCAGAGGCACCATCCGATTCAGAGGGCGCGGCAAGTTGAGTCCAAGGTATATTGGACCATTTGACGTGCTCGAGAACGTTGGAGAGGTGGCATATCGACTTTTGCTACCATCTTCACTGGAGGGAGTACATGACGTATTCCATGTGTCGCAGCTCAGGCGATATGTGGCAGACAGCAGTCATGTTCTTGACCATTCAGAGATCACCATTGGGCCGAGCTTGTGATACCAAGAGCAACCCGTAGGAATCCTTGATCGTCGAGAGAAAGTGTTGAGGAACCAGTCTATTCCCTTGTTCACGTAGCATGGTGGCATGGCGCACCAAGAGAATTAACTTGGGAGCGCGAGGACGATATGCGCAAGCATTTTCCGAACCTATTCGCAGACCAAGGTATGAATTTACATTGTTAATTTATATCTTATACCATCCTTGCATTCTATCGTGGCTTAATTTTAATTTCGAGGACGAAATTTTTACAAGTTGGGTAGAATGTAAAACCCCCTTCCTAGAAATTCGTATATACCTTTTATTTATTAATTATTAATTTAATTATAGTAATTAGGGCTAAATAGGAGAAATAGATTTTTAATAATTTTTATTTTAGGTGTTCGGGCCCTTAGAGGATTTATGGGACCATCAGGAATTTTTTAAAATTTATTCCATGTAGGAGACCCCTTGAGCAGATGCTAGCCTAACGGTGTACATTATTCTAATCTATAAATTTTCTTATGAGTATATATATATATATATATATATATATATATATATTTAAGAGAAGAAAAGAAAAGAAAAGAAGTTATTAATAAACTAGTAAACTAATATAATAATAACTATAATACTAATAAACCAACTGTGGTTTCCTAGCAAACTTAACTACTTAGTAACACCTAGCAAACAAGGCACAGCACTAGCAGCCAACTAATACTAGCACTTACAAACAATCCTAGGAAAAATTTAATCCCTTCCCACGGACACAGCACACCCCCCCTTCACGCGAACTACTCCTATTCTCTCTCTTCCTATCATATATATATATATATATATATATATATATATATATATATATATATATATATATATATATATATATATATATATATATATATATAATTTCATAAAATCCTAACCTAAAATCTCCAGACCCCCTCTTCTCATCTAGAGCTGCAACCGCAGCCAGAGAACCCCGCTAGGCCGTCCAAACCATCCCGACGACCCCGACCTCGCGCACTACAGATTCCCACACGAGGCACCTTCGCTCCGGAGTTGTTTCCCGTCGACTCGCTCAACCAAACGCCGTTCCGTCTTCACAGGTATACTCGCCCCTTAAACCTCTTCCATATTTGTATTATAGCAGACCTCGAACAACGTGTACCCATAGGCAAAAACAGCGTCCAAGTTGGCACGAGCAGACCGAATTCTGGGATCGCAGAAAACTGCGGTGACCACCCATATTGCCGAGTTCGTATATTCCACCACAGAGATCCAAATTCGGTGATTCTTTTGATATGTGTAGAACACTTGACCTAGTTTATTTTCTGTTAAATAACCCTAGATTATTAGCTACTGTGGACAGAATTAAATTCGTCACAAAACTCCGTGAACCCACTTTTTTTAGAATTCTAAAAGTTGTGAAACGGAGCACGCCCTGCCGTGTACCAAGTGTACCGAACGGTGCACGCAGCGTAACCGGACACGTAAAAATTTGTGGGAACTGATTCGGATGCGTGTGCGCACCGAAATCAGGCCGTATCCGCGGACACACCCTGTGTCGCAACTTTTGTGGAACTCGCGCGTATTTTTGCACGCTTGTCAGATTACGACAAAACTTGTGCCACTGGACTCGTGGTAACGCGCTGGTCCTGTGACCCAATTTTCACATAATTCTGAGATGGTTGACCAAATCGCCAATTGGCGGGCCCCACAGTTGACTTTTTAGACAAAATTGTGTTCGGCTCATCGGAATCCACATTTGGATATACCGTTGGGTTCGTATTGACATTTAGAGTTGTTTGACCTATATTTTGTTCTATTTAGAGACTGTTACCCTTGAAACGCTTTTCGGTGCAAAGTGGGCCACACGTGGACCCCACTTCTACCCAAAATTACCGTTTTGCCCCTGTGTCCAAATTGGACGAAAGGAATGTGCTTTTTAGTGATTTTGCTCATTCCGGAAATGTTGGTGATATTTATTTCAGCATCCGGAGACGTTTGTTCGGAGTCCTTAATTCCAGGTTCCGTGTCCTTGATATTTGGGTGCTTATACTTTACAGACTTCTTGCCAGGCAAGTATACCTTGCCATTGTACTGTATTTACATTCCATATGAGGCATGCATGTTTATTTCCTGTTTATTTAGTCCATTTATTTTAACTGCTATATAAACTGAGCGTCCAAGGAAACTTGGGTGCAACGACGGTGTCGTCGTACTATATTTTTATTTATGTATATGCATTGGACCTACTTTATGAGACTACCCTATTTTTATGAGGTATTTATGTTTCATTGGCCATGACACTATTCTTACACGAGTGTGAGTCACATGTAGGACACGTACTTGCGTACTCGGTTGGCCACTGGTACGTATAGGTCGTACGACGGATAGGGATAACTGCCAATAAAAACTTTGCATGCTAGTAGACCTGGCGGTTATTAGAGGTTTATCGTGTCATGGACATGACATTCTTAGAGCATTGGGTGGGGAGAACAACAAGTACCGCATTTGAGCTCCTTTACACTTTTTCTATTGTGCGGCCGGATTCTCCGCTGGAGATACGGGCTATGATGACCACTATATATTATATTATTATCAGGCGGGCCTCCGGCCTCTGAAAGTCTTCGTGCCTTTGTAGGCCCCTGGATCTCCAATAGAGAACCATGCCAAATCCCAGTTTTTAGCCAGATAGCTCACTTGTGGGAAAATGTGTTCTCAAACTGCATTCACATAGATGGTTAGGCGACCCCAATGGATGTTTATATTTCAGTACTTTATTGGCATGTATTTTTTGTATCTTATTACATCCCTCTGAGGACCTGGTCCCTTTCCAGATATAGATGAGCAAGAGTACCCGCAGGAGTATGGACCTGGACCTGACGCTACCTATCAGTCTGAGGCGATCTTACCTTCTGATTATATGTGATTCATTACAGCTGTTTAGAGATTCTAGTTGCTATTCTTTTTCGAGACATTTATTCTTATATTAGAGTTTATTCTCTTCTCTCTTTAGTAGTTTATTATAGTCGATTTGCAGTGGATTTGTTTCCATCCGACTATCACACTTTGAGATTACTATTTGAGACTGCTTCTTTGATATTCAGTTATTGATTTCCATTATTCTATTATTTGTACTGTGGATGAGATATAGAACTGTGTGTGACTTATTGTGACATATATTACCACTGTGGATTGGATATTCATGTACAACGTACGTGTGTATATGGTTTCCATATATTAGAATTCGTATACATACGGCTGGCGTGTTACGTATTCTTAGTTCTACGTATTTTGGGACTGGGGCGTGACAAGGGGTTATCGCATAAGCAGTGGACGCATGATATGTGGTCCCTACGGCATAGGAAGATGGGGAGCGCAAGCTCCGTAGTTGGGTGAGGCATAGCGGCCTTTGCTACCCACGACCTGTGGGTCTTCTTGGGCTTTGCTAGTCTTGACGAAGGATTAACACTTCCCTTCAAGAGCATCTCCTCGAAAGCATGCTGGTCGAAGTGGACCACCAGCATTCTTTGAGTTGATCTGGGTTTGGCTGCGTCAGATTGTATCCCAACTTTCTCTTCATATGAGAAAGAGGTCCCCAGTAGATTCACCACCTTGTTCGCCATTAAATAAGTTCTTGCAAACTTTGTATTTAAAGAACGAAAAAGAGTACAAAAAATCCTAAACAAAATTTGTCATGACCCGCACCCGGTGTAGGGATGCAAGTAGTGAACAACGCCCTTCCAACGCCGTAGCATCAATAGTAGAAGGCTATTTTGGTAAACTATCTATCAATATGAATATGCCTCCAAGAATATGCATATACTCAATCACAGATCTAAGATGAAAATAAGCATAGATATGATAAAAGAATAGAATAGCCACAATACAACTCACAAGACAAATAATATCAAATGAGTCAGAGAAATACTAATAATAAAGTTGGAGACAAATCCAGTACAAAAGAAACTACTAAGCTACGAGTCATGGGTCGTCTGTCTCAGGCGGGTTGAGACCCTCTTGAGCCAAGGTCTTTGGCTCTAAGCCAACTACCTCCTAGGGCCCGTAATGAGTGGGGTACCACTCCATAGTGTCATCTGGAAAAAATACATCCAGTCAGGAAAGGAGCGAAGTATATCTCTAACAATAGTTCTAGTCAACGATATAAACTATGTAATATTAAATAGATATAAAATATACAAGATACAATATACATATACAAGAGATGTGCAATAAGGAAAATACTGGAAATAAATAAAAGAATGAGCAATATAGAAATGAACAAGAATACTAATGACTAAGTGAGTGAGTACTAACTTTAACATGTGATCGACTTAGGAACTTGCACAAGGAACTTGAACAAGGATAAATGGCATAGTTAATCATACGTGCAGAGTATGATCAATACTCACAAGGAGCAAGACATGCACAAAGAGGGTATGATCACATATCTACATTAAATACACCTCGCCACCTGACTGGTATAGTGGATCCAACCATGGTACGTTATGACACGGGTTTCCACAAGAAGGGTGCTACTCTTCTCATGAACCAATATCTGTTTTGTACAAAAAGGACAAGAAAACAAGGCTTGCACAAGATACACCATAAATACCAAGGAATAATATCTCATGACTAGATTCGAATATACCAATCTGTGTTACCATCTTATCAAGAAATCAAGGATATCTACACTAGATATAAGAGACATAGAGAATATCATAAATAAGAAACTATAAGAGAATGTACTCGCCTGAAATCTGATGAACAGTATCACAGATGACCGGTACGATGCCTCGAAGACCTAGATATGGATTATTACATCAATACAAGGTTTTAGAATAAAAATAAGCTAAACTAGTCAACATCTAAGTCAAAAAGCCATTTCTAAGTCAAAATAGTCAAACTAGGTCAACTCTAAGTCAAATTGGTCAAACTTGGTCAAACTAGTTATTTTGAGGTTGTATGAGTCTAACTCTAGGATGTTGGGTCCAGATATTATAAAACTAGGCCACACTAGCTAAACTAGGATACCGTATCGCAAGATACGCAATCAATTAGATTGGAATATAACATAATATGTATATATAAAATCAACAATATAATATTCCTAATTAAACCAATGCTAGGTGGATACCTTGGCTTTGAACCAATGCGGTATCGCACTACTACACCCCTATCTTGATATTCAAATCCAATACCTTGAGTATCGACCCAATACCTTGACATTTACCTTGGTATCTCAAGGTAATGCAAATCTTAGTATATATTACTATCCAAAACTAAACTATATACTAATATGTATTTATCTAATACAAACTACTAGCTATACTAACTACCAACTACTAGTATATACTAATATGCATTTACTAGTACACAACTACTATACTAACCACTAACTATTAATACATATATACATACCTACATATATATTACCAAGTAATCACTAGCTACTAGATATTAAAATGTACATATGTATATATAACTACTAACTAGTTAAACTACTAATGAACTATCTAGCCAAACTAACTACTAAACTAACTAAACTACTAACTTACCTAGCTCTGAACTTGATACCTTGCTGCTGATACTGGAGACTGCTGCTGCTGGTGTAGCTGCTGCTGCTGCTGCAGCTCGCAATACTTGCTGAAAACTGTTGCTGATGCTTGAGCTATTGCTGCTGCATCCTATGTTGTTGAAGCTAGCTAGTGCAAATGCTGCTGCTGCACGCTGCCACTACACGCTGCCTTGGTCGCTGTGCCTTGTAGTACAACTGAACGCTGCTGCAACTGATGCAACTCGCTGCTGCTGCTACCATTAAACTACTGCAGCTATGCTACCTCTACTATGCTGCACATTGCTGCTGTTGTATGCTACTAGCTCTACACATGCTGAATCCTGCTGGTGTTTCCCGACCCTACTCTCAACATACAATACACACACACAAGCACATATACACAAGCACCTATATATATGTATCAATACACATAAACATATAAGTACCTATCTATATGTATATATATATACACATGCATATGTATATATATGCATACATATACACCTCTCTCTAAATACTTCTATAATCACCATTAATATATATATATATATATATCATAACTCACCCACATATATATAACTATGCATACACATAAGTATATACATATATAAACATACATCTATTTATATATATATATATATATATATATATATATATATATATATATATATAAACATGCATATATATACATATATAAAGACCAACATACATACATATATATATATATATATGTATATATATACATAACACTATATGTACACATATAGGGAAACATATATCACTAGTACCTATAAATAATACAAATTAAATCTAGAAAAGTAATACAATAAACACGTGGAGTGCATCGCACCCATATCACCCTAGATCTATGATACGCTTTCGATATGAGTCCACCACACAACCAAACGTACCCCGAAGGACACGAGCAAGTCTTAAATAATATATATGAACAATACGAAGAACCAATTACATATCTACGTGTTTGTGTCAAAATATGACATGCATAAAGTCCCGTATCGGAGGAAAAACCCCTAAATCAACCCATATCTCCAAATTGTTGGGATACGGCCTATACGTATCCAATTATGGATACGACATTTGTGGTTTCCCGTTCCCCCTATTTGTGTAGCGCGGCTAAGAAATACAAGACGGTATCGTTCGATCGGGATTGAAATAAGATCTTATCCTAGTTATGGATTTGCTTCTTCAGAATCAATTCCCATATTCAGTGGACCGTGCCCCCAGGATCGACTTAGCGGCAGAGTCAGGAGGGTCCTCTCTGCTGCATCTTTTGTTGCCTAATTTTTGTTGTCGCTTGTTGCTTTCGTGCCTTGAATTGGTTTTTGGATTTTGCTTGCATTATTCTTGAACGATTTTGACGGATTTTATTATTTTTGTTCGTTGAACTGCACTTAAATTCTAATATTGGAAATAGTGGAAGAGGTATTGAATAGCTGTTCATGGCAATACAGGTGAGCAAGAAGTAGGCAATGCGCGGGCGGAGTCCTAAAGCACCTTTTTCCTTCTCCCTTCCAACCAACTAAGTGAGTGGCTTATATTCGATTCAGTTGGCCCTTCTTCCAAGTCTTCACATCTAAAAATTTTGCATTCTTGCTTGCCCCGATCAAACGATACCAAGTAATAACTAAAAGATGCCAAGATAAAAAGGAATAGACTTGGATTATAATTGCTTGTCAATCAACTTGTGAACGGTTATCTTATTTCATGCTAGTTCGTTTAGAGTGTTTTATACATGATTTAATTTTAGTTAGAATGCATACTTCCTCTATAAATTATGCTAAATATGGAATACATCTTGATATACAATAAATTGTTCAAGGAGACTATGCAAAATAAATCATGCAATGCTACTTGTCTTGTGCTCGTGTTGCCTCAAATATGCAAAAGAATTATTAACTAAATAGAAACACCGATTGATCACGGATAACTTGTGCACAAGGGTATAGTTCCTGCGGACGGTCGCTGGGGCACTGGCACTGTTCCGATCCGAACAAAACTTCATGTATAGTCATTATGTGCTGGGCGGGATGGATTACAGCGCATCCTGTGCTCTCGCTGCATGCCATCCTCGTCATTGACTAGGTCCATTATGTTAACGTGCCAGTGATCCCCATGTTTATTTAAACCTGTGCAAACTAACTTGTGCCTTCGTGGCCAGGAAGGACATAGTAAGTATTGTACAGGTAGTTCAGACGGGCAGGTAAAAGTGTTGTACAGGTAGTTCAGACGGGCAGGTAATTTTAGTAGTTTTTATATACATCTACTTATAAAATAAACTAAGAAAAGATAGAAAGACCACAAATATTATGCATGCTTCATTTAAACAACGTGTTAATTGGTATAGTTGAGTTAGCTTACCTTCACCAGTACGTTTTGATGTACTTACCCTCGTTGAAACAGGTTTCCCGTACTAAGGAGATCCGAGCGAGGAGCCGAAGTCATCCCCTAATCCAGTCCAGCTGTTGGCGCGTCCTGGTCGTGCCACCCTTTGAAGTATTTTGAAGCAAGGAGCTAGCAACCCAACTCAATGCAGCTCCGAGGGAAAGCCATTGTCCTGCCAGGAGGTCTTACATGTTAAAGTTTAGTAAATGATGTAATGTAAAGGACAACTATCTCATTTTGTGTCAATATTTTGTAATCCCGTGTGGCAACCTTATGACTCATTCAAGAGTTTATAACAGATGTTCATTATCAATAAAGAGAACTTTTTCATGTTTCAACTTGTGATTCAATTTATATGCGTACTCTGAATATGTGCTCGTTATACGAAAAATACCTTAGCCTTGTGCGGTACGTAACCTAGGCCCACACAGCGTCACGCCAGGAGGACGACTACTGATTCCACGGAATCGGGGTGTGACATGTTGGTATCAGAGCATAGCTTCAAGTTTCTTTGACCCTCGTGTTGGAAAAGTTCCTTTAACGATCAAATCCTTGTGCGATCTCTTGAACTCGTTAGGCCAAAATAAGATATGTTCATACAATGAGTCTATAATACATTATGATCCTGATATAATTTACCTTCTTTTGAAGGAATGGCACAAGCGCAATCTTCAGCGCTAGCACCGGGCGAGACGTAAGCCCAAGAAAGCAGTTCTAGTACATCAGGAAGTTCTCGGATCTAGAGAGCCATGTCTCATGTTGATCCTATTCAGCAAATAATGCGGATGTTAGAGGCTAATCAACAAAGGGAGGAGGCTCATTATGAACGGGCTGAGAAGCGAGCGGAAGAGAGACAAACCCAGTTTCAAGACCAAATAGAAGTCTGATTCTCATTCCAACAAAAGCAAGTAGATACCCTATAGCAGATTGTTCAGACCTTGGCCTCCAACCAGTCAGCGGCAACAGCGGTGACTCCGGTGGAGCAACCAGTACTTAAAATCGAGATACCTCAGACTCCGTCCAATTCAACTGGCTTGCCAAATTTGCCAGCTCCTATTTACCTGATGCAGCGATTCGTGCCAGGAGATTTGAAGGAGGTCTGCATCCTGCTATCTATGCGTATATAGTCATTCTCCAGTACCAGATAATACGGGAAGTCCTGAACCACGCCCTCTCTCTTGAACCGCAGTATCCACATGTTGCTGTCGGCGTTGTGCATACCTCCAATCACAAATGCCATAGCAACGAGAAAGGAAACACTACTGCAAAGCGGTAAAATAATAGCGATTAGCAGAAGGGATATACAAAAATAATATGTCTTTTCTGTAAGAAGCAGGGGCACACAATAAAAGATTGTCGTAAAAGACTTGGGTTATGCCTCACTTGTGGCGAATCAGGCTATGGTCTTGGCAACTGTCCGCTCCGTACAAATTGCCCTTCTCAACATCCAAATCAGGCTGCTACAACCCAGGCCAACCGAGCTGTGCCTCAGCAAGAGCGTCGCCAAAATCAAGGTCAGGTCTACACAATGACACGAGAGAAAGCTATGGCTTCAGACACCGTTGTGTCAGGTACTTATCTTTTTAATAACATACTTGCACGTGTGTTATTTGATTCTGGTGCAATGCATAGTTTTATATCCACAAATTTTACCATGGAAAATAATATAGAAATGACTCTAATGTATCTAGACCTTAGTGTTAGTACACCATCAGGCATGAAAATACCTGTCCGTTCAGTATACCAAGGTGGTTACGTTTGTATTGGAGAAAAGAAGCCATCACTAGATGTTTTAGTTCTAGATGTTTGGGACTATGATATCATTTCAGGAATGGATTGGCTCAGCGCCTGCTCGGCAACTATCGAGTGTGCATAGAAATGGTTCATCTTTTGCCTGCCTGGAGAAGCCGAATTCTACTACACGAGTAGTCTAGCAACTGATGTGACCAGGTTCTGCATGGTAATTTCTGTGACATCTGCTCGATGAATGCTACACTCAGGCTGCGAGGGATTCCTAGCGTCGGTTCAGGACACACAACTAGATTACGCAAATGTTGATCTTCTTCCATTGAGGCAGAGTTTCCTGATGTGTTTCCGAGCGAACTACCTGCCATGCCACCAGACCGAGAGATCGAGTTCACCATTGACACATTTCCGAATACACAATAAATTTTTAAGCCTCCGTACAGAATAGCCCCTGCTGAACTGAAGGAGTTAAAGTGCCAACTGCAAGAGTTATTGGATCATGGATTCATCCGTCCGAGCGTGTCTTCATGGGGTACGCCTGTGCTCTTCGTGAAGAAGAAGGATGGAACGCTATGCCTTTGTATCGATTATCGGGAGCTGAACAAGGTCACCATCAGAAACAAGTATTCTCTGCCAAGGATAGATGACCTGTTTGATCAGCTGCAAGGGGAAACGGTGTTATCAAAAATTGACCTTTGTTCAGGCTATTACCAGCTAATGATTAAGCCGGAAGACATGCCCAAGACTGCATTCCGAACCCATTATGGGCACTACGAGTTCTCAGTTATGCCATTTGGTCTGATGAACGCACCTGCTGCCTTTATGGACTTGATAAATCAAGTGTTCCGACCATTCTTCGATAAATTTGTAGTCATTTTTATAGACAACATCTTGGTATACTCGGAGAATAGGGATCAACACGCAGGATACCTACAGATGGTGTTTCAAATCCTTTGAGACAACAAGTAGTATGCCAAGCGAAGTAAATACGAGTTCTGGCTGGAAAATATATCCTTTTTAGGGCATATTATTTCTACGCAAGGCATCTCAGTTGACCCAAGGAAAGTAGAAGCTATTGTGTAGTAGAAACGGCCGGAGTCAGCTAGCGATATTCTGAGTTTCCTTGGTTTGGCGGGTTAATACCATAGATCTATACAAGATTTTCCAAAGATTGCATTGCCTCTGACTCAGCTCACTCGAAAAGGTGTAAAGTTCACTTAGACGAACGATTGTGAAGCTTCGTTTATGGAGTTAAAGCGGCGCCTCGTCTATACACCAATTCTTACCCTTCCGGACGGACCTGATGACTTCAAGATATAGAGTGATACATCAGATAAAGGATTGGGATATTTTCTTATATAAAGGGAAAAAGGTTATAGCCTTTGCGTTGAGGCAGCTAAAGCCTCACGAGAAGAATTACCCAACATATGATCTTGAATTAGCCGCGGTGGTGTTCGCGCTGAAGCTGTGGCGCCACTACCTTATAGTGTACAGTACAAGATCTATACAGACCATAAGAGTTTGAAATATCTTTATACACAAAAGGATTTGAATCTTCAACAGTGGCGTTGGCTTGAACTACTTAGCGACTTTGACCTCATGATTAGATACACGCCTGGCAAGGGAAACATTGTAGTTGCTGCACTGAGTTGAGTGTTCATTGGGAGTTTAGCTATTAATGACAGGCTGCATCGAGATCTTGAATCATTGGGCATTACACTACTAATTAGATACACAAAAGGGGCGTAAGTGGCTCAACTGCGCCTCATGCCTAATTTGTTACAAAAAGTTAAGTCCGCTCAGAAGGATGACCTGTTCTTGCAAAAGATGCAAGGGCTTATATCAGCAGAAAAGGAAAATAACTTTGTGGTAGGCACGGATGAGATGATTGGCGTGCTGTCGTAGGCACCCAAAAATAAAACCTTTACTCTTGAAATAATATGTAGTAGTGAGAGTAAGGATCGTTCCCACGAAGAGTAATTAGTTTGATCTTTATGCTATGTGAAATAAGATAGGGGAGAGTTTTGGATCAAAGCAATTTAAAAAGAGCTAAAAATAATTAAAGTATTAAAATAATCAAAGGAAAAAAGACGTTGGTCTCAGTCAACATCCACCATTGGAATCTTAAAACTGATCATCGATGCAAGTATATATTAATTCATTCTTTGAATATTCATCGTTGGAATTATTTTCCTATCTCCTTTAGCCACAGTTAATTAAAAACAAGCGATCTAATTAACCTTAACTACTAAACAACCCCAGACAAGCGCTAAAGGTTTAATCTAGTAGCGTATTAAACTCGATGAGATCGATGAAGCAAAATAACACAAGCACAAGCGGTTGCATTTAATTTTGTCAAAAAATTTCCTCCTAAGATCTAATAAAACAAAGCAGTTCATTAAATCTTGGTTACTTCACAAATTAGAGGGATCGAACAGTTACGGATTCGAAATCTAATTTAGCATTAGATTGTTAGGAATAATAAACTAGTATGCATCCTAGTCATTAAACAAAACAATCATGAAAGTAGGCATAGAAAAACATTCAATACTCAAAGCATAAATTAAGCATATGAAAATAATTTAGATCTCACAAGTTTTTATTCATTCCGAGGCTTCCGTTTCCTTCGACCAACAAGACTTTAGCCGCACATATTCATGAAAACTTTAAAAGAATATTGGAGAAGAGGAAGAAGAGTTGTGTGTTGTTCTTCCTTTCCTCCTGATCTCTATCCCTTTTATAGACTCTAAATTAGTGTTTGAAGATCACAATATCTTCCCACAAATCCTCTAATAGTTACAACAACCCAAACAATAAAATAAAATCTTTGAATAAGTTGGGAAATGGTTATTTCAGCTCCACTTTTTGTGCACATCATAGTTGACTCAATCTTCAAGCATGATTTGGTCCATGATGCAGCCAGAATATCGGGAAACTCAAAACAGAAAATTTTTGCCTCTATAACTTAGCTTTCCGAATCAATTTGGATCAGTTCAATTGGACTTTGGATGAGCAAGTTATGACTATTTTGCTACAAGATGTCAGAACTGTCCAGAATTGATAATTAGCTCCATTTTGCTTTTAGTGACTCCAATTGCATCCTAGATCAAAATATAAAAGTAATGAGTATCTTTAGACATTAAATGAGCATAAAGGGGTATATATTAAGGAATAAAAATATAATATTTTATGTTCTCATTAATGATCCGAGTGAAGGAAAGACTATGCATTCCAGACGATGTGGCCCTCAGAAAGGAGATACTCACTGAAGCTCATTATGCTAGTTATACTTCTCATCCGGGTAGCACAAATATGTATCAAGATCTCTGTACGATATTTTGGTGGCATGGATTAAAACGAGATGTGGCGTTGTTCGTGTCGCATTGCATGTCTTGTCAGAGGGTAAATACCGAGCACCAAAAGTCGGACGGAGAGATGCAGAACCTTGCTATATCGGAGTAGAAATGGAAACATATAACAATGGATTTCATTATTGGCTTGCCAAAGATGCAACAGGGGAATGATGTCATCTGGGTTATCCTCGATTGACTCACTAATTTAGCTTATTTTCTTCCTATCAAGTCTACTTGGAGTGCCAACCGCTTGGCTCAGATCTACCTCAATAAAATCGTTCGGCTCCACGGCGTGCCCGTATCTATTATCTCCGATAGAGATGGTCGATTCATATCGCATTTCTAGGAAAGCCTACAATCAACAATTAGGATAAAGTTGAAGTTCAGCTCTGCCTACCATATACAGACAGACTGCCAAACAGAATGTGTCAACCAAATTCTAGAAGACATGCTATAACTCTGCGCCTTGGACTTGAAGACAAGTTAGGACTTGCATCTACCATTAGCTGAATTTGTATACAATAATAGCTTTCAATCCAGCATTAAGATGGTGCTGTATGAGGCGTTGTATGGGCAAAAGTGTAGATCCTTGATCTGGTGGGACAAAGTTAAAGAATGGCAGATCTTTGGTCCAGAACTTATGGAGCAGACTGACCAAAATATTCGTTTGATTCGGGAATGGCTAAAGGTAGCTCAGAGTCGTCAAAAGAGCTACTCTGATACGCATCGACGGCCGCTTGAGTTCTTCAAAGGAGATCGGGTATTTTTCAAAGTCTCGCCCAGGCAAGAAGTCACCAGATTCAGAGCAAAGGGAAAGCTAAGTCCAAGATTTGTTGGCCCGTTCGAGATACTAAAGTGAGTTACCTCAGTTGCATATCAGATTGCCCTACCACCATCATTATCCGAAGTGCACGACGTCTTCCATGGTTCCCAACTCAGGAAGTACGTGTACGACCTGAGTCACATAGTGGATCTGGATCAACTGGATCTGAAGGCAGACTTGACATATGTCGAACAACCTGTGCAGATTTTGGATCGAAAAGAAAAGCTGCTTCGAAGTCGTTCGGTTCCTCTCGTGTGCGTGCTTTGGCAAAATCATTCAGTCAAAGAATCCACTTGGGAGCTTGAATCTGAGATGAGGGAAAGGTTTCCTTCATTGTTTTATATTAGTAGGTTCTATTCCTAAGTTTCGTGGATGAAACTTCCAATTAGTTGGGTAGGATGTGGTGCCCCGTTCCCCTTATTCGGAGATCGCGGCTAAAAAATACACGACGACATCGTTCGATCGGGATAGATTAAAATAAAATCTTATCCTTGTTATAGATTTGCTTCTTCGAAATTGATTTCCATATCCAGTAGACCGTGCCCCCAGAATCGACTTAGCGACAGAGTCAGGAGGGACCTCTTCGCTGCATCTTTTGTTATCTATTTTTTGTTGTCGCTTGTTGCTTTCGTGCCTTGAGTTAGTTTTTAGATTTTGCTTGCGTTATTCTTGAACGGTTTCAATGGTTTTTATTATTTTTGTTCATTGAACTGCACTTCAATTCCGATATTGGAAAGAGAGGAAGAGGTATTGATCAGCTGTTCGTGGTAA
Organism: Iris macrosiphon; assembly: GCA_036927795.1. Taxonomy (NCBI): domain Eukaryota; kingdom Viridiplantae; phylum Streptophyta; class Magnoliopsida; order Asparagales; family Iridaceae; genus Iris; species Iris macrosiphon. The sequence goes on along the minus strand of JAYESA010000003.1, from coordinate 59,561,548 downwards.
TGCAGGTGAGCAAGCAGTAGGCAACATGCGAGCTAAGTCCTGAAGCACCTATTTTCTTCTTTCTTCCAACCAACTAAGTGAGTGGCTTATATTCGATTCAGTTATCCCTTCTTCCAAGTCTTCACGTCTAAAAATCTTGCATTCTTGCTTGCCCCGATCAAACGATACCAAGTAATAACTAAAATATGTCAAGATAAAAAGGAATAGATTTGAATTATTATTCTTTGTCAATCAACTTATGAACGGTTATCCCATTTTGTGCTAGTTCATTTAGAGTGTTCTATACATGCTTCAATTTTAGTTAGAATGCATAGTTTCTCTATAAATTATGCTAAATATGGAACATATCTTGATATGCAATAAATTATTCAGGGAGACTATGCAAAATAAATCATGCAATGCTACTTGTCTTGTGCTCGTGTTGCCTCAAATATGCAAAAGAATTGTTAACTAAATAGAAATACCGATTGATCATCGACAACTTGTGTACAAGGGAATAGTTTCTGCGGACGGGCGCTGGGGCACTGGCACCGATACGATCCGGACGAAACTTCATGTGTAGTCATTATGTGCTGGGCGGGATAGATTGCAGCGCATCCTGTGCTCTCGCTGCATGCCATCCTCGTCATTGACTAGGTCAATTATGGTAACGTGCCATTGATCCGCATATTTATTTAAACCTGTACAAACTAACTTGTGTCTTCGAGATAGGGAAGGACATGGTAAGTATTGTGCAGGTGGTTCAGACGGGCAGGTAAAAGTCATCGAACGGTGGCAAGTTCATTTCTATAGTTTTTATATACTTACTGCTGCTTGTAAAATAAACTAAGGAAATATAAAAAGAACACAAATAATATGCATGCTTTATTTAAACAATGTGTTGATTGGTATAGTTGGATTAGCTTGCCTTCACCAGTATATTTTGATGTACTGACCCTCGTTGAAACAGGTTCCCCGCACTAAGAAGATCCGAGCGAGGAGCCGAAGTCATCCCCCAATCTAGTCCAGTTGTTGGCGCATCCTGGTCATGCCACCCTTTGAAGTATTTTAAAGTAAGGAGCTAGCAACCCATATCAATGCAGCTCCGAAGGAAAGCCATTGTCTCGCCAGGAGGTCTTACATTTTGAAGTTTAGTAAAGGATGTAATATAAAGGACAACTATCATATTTTGTGTCAACATTTTATAAGCCCGTACGGCAACCTTATAACTCGTTCAAGAGTTTGTAACAGATGTTCATTATCAATAAAGAGAACTTTTTCAAGTTTGAACTTGTGATTCAATTTATCTGTGTATTCTGAATATGTGCTCGCTATGCGAAAAAAACCTTAGCCTTTGCGGTGCGCAACCTAGGCCCGCACGTCGTCACGTCCGGGGAACGACTACCAATTCCACCGAATCGAAGCGTGAAAACACTAGCCTAAATAATCAAAAACATATCAATTTGGTCTAATTTACCAATTGATAAATACAATATGTGTCAATCTCGGAATTCTCCCAAAATTGACAAAAAATACACCATAACTTTCTTATAGGCCTCATATGAATCTAATTCCAATTCCTATGGGTAGCCTTATCATATGGGGTAATTCCTAATGATTAAAACACAGATTTAGAGTCTACACAAAGAGAAAAAACTGAATTATACCTATTGGGAGATGTATTTCTAATAAAACTTCTAAAGTATGTAAAATGAGCCTCCAACTTGTAGATCCTTGCTCCTCCTTATAGATCATTGCTTCCTCCTTGTAGATCCTTGCTCTACTAGTCTCCAATAGTGATTTGGGAAGAAATTAGGATAAAATTTGTTGTGTGAATGGTGAAATTGGGAAGAGAAAATTCTAGATCTAGAATTATAATAAAAAAGAGAAAAGAGAGAATGCAATTTGTTGTGGGAATGCACAATATTTAATTAATTATGAAATGACCAAAATACCATTTCCTAGAAAATATGGTAGTAAAAAGTCTATCCCCCTTAATATAATTTTGTCCTTTAAATTCAAAGACAAAACTACCCCCAGAAACTAACAGAATAGAACAGAAAAGAACATAACATAACTAGGAAAGAAAATACCTCAGGGCACAAACAAATATGGATAATGCTCTTGCATTTTATCCTCTCTCTCCCAGGTAGACTCCCCCTGAGTGTGATGCCTCCATACGACGCATACCACGGGAATAGTCTGGTTTCTCAGTACCTTCTCTCTACGATCCAGAATCTCAACTGGATGCTCTGGATACCTAAGTGTAGGGCACACCTCTATCTCTGAGTGATCCAACACGTGACTAGGATCCGCCACGTACTGTCTCAACTGCGACATAAGAAACACATTGTGCACTTCCTCCAATGCAGGTGGCAAGTCTAGTCGGTAAGCAACTGCTCCGACCCTCTCTAGAATAGTAAAACGTTCGATGAATCATGGACTAAGCTTCCCACCTCCACCAAAATGAATCGTGCCTCGTGTCAGAGAAATTCTCAAAAACACCAAACTACTAACCTAGAAAATACACAATATTAAGAACTTAATTTATAACAAATAACCAATAACAAGCACAAAACAAAAATCTAAAACTATACCTAAAACTCCAAGGGTCTCCGGTGGCTATCGGCCCAATGTTGCTGTCTGTCCGGCGTCACTCGAAGTCTGTCTCTAATCAGCTTAACCTTCCCCGCTGCATCCACAACCATCTCTAGCCCTAGCAAAGCTCAATCTCCAATACGTCCCATGATGAGGGAGTACGACATCTTCGATCGTACGGAGCCTCAAATGGTGATATCTTTATACTAGCCTGGTAGCTGTTGTTGTAAGCAAACTCTACCAAATGGAGATAGTCCTCCCAAGATCTCCCAAAATTTAGTACAAAAGTGCGCAGCAAATCCTCGAGAGTCTGAATAGTCCTCTCTAACTTCGTATCTGTCTGGGGATGATATGTAGTACTAAGCTTGAGCTGGGTGTTCAAACTTGCTTGCAAACTCCTCCAGAAATGAGAAGTGAAACGACCATCCTGATCCGATACTATGCTGACGGAAACTCTATGTATCCTGACGATCTGCTTTACATACATCTCTGTCAGCTTCTCTGTAGACAAACCCACCTTGAAAGGCAAAAAGTGGGCCGACTAGGTTAACCTGTCAACGATGACATAAATCGCATCTTTTCCTCCTGGAGATCGTGGAAATCCGGACACAAAATCCATACAAATGTGCTCCCACTTCCACTTTGGAATGGATAATGGCTGAAGTAAACCGCCTGGCCTTTGCCTTTCGGCTTTCACCAGCTGGCACACTAAGCATCTGGATACAAACTGTGCCACTTTCCTCTTCATGCCATACCACCACACACTCTCACGCATATCCCGATACATCTTGTTGGCACCTGGATATATGGAATACTGAGAGCGATACACATCTGCAACACCTCTCCACATAGCTCCCCACTAGGCACACAAAATCTAACACCATGTCGCAAAGAACCATCCTCAGCAATGGTGAAATCATCCTCTAATCCTGCTCTCACCTGAGCTCTGATGCTCCTTAGAGATACATCCTCATACTAGGCTGTCTTGATTATGTATATCAACTCTGAGTGTATTTACAACCCCCAGATCTGCATAGCAAAACCAGAACTATCATCTCAATGCCAAAGCTCTCTATATCCTTCAACAAATATCGATCATGCGTCAAGAACATAGCTACCGGATACCTAGCCAAGTCATCGGCAACTACAATGGCTTTTTCAGGATGATACTGCAAAGATATGTCAAAATCCTTCATCAGTTCCAACCACCAATGATGCCTCATGTTCAACTCCTTCTGAGTGAAAACATACTTTAAGCTCTTGTGGTTTGTGAAGATATCCATACGCTCTATGTACGAATAGTGTTTCCACAACTTCAGGGCAAAGATGACTGCTTCTAACTCTAAATTATGGGTAGGATAGTTCTTCTTATAAGGACGTAATTGCCCTGATACAGAGGCAATCACTTTTCCATTCTACTGAAGAACTCAACCCAAACCTTTTCCCGATGCATCACTATAAATAATAAAACCTCTAGACCCTGATGGCAACGTCAAAATAGGAGCATATGTCAACCTTTTCTTCAATTTCTCAAAAGCAACCTGGTACTCCTCTGTTCAAACAAACTCTACCTCATTTCTGGTGAGTCTGGTCATTGGCTCGACAATCCTTAAAAAATCTTGCACAAACTTCATGTAGTAGCCTGCCAAACCCAAGAAACTTTTGATCTCTGCTACTGAACTCGGGGTCTTCCAGGACTCCACTACTGTGATCTTCTTCGAATCTACTAAAATTCCCTCACCAGTCACAACATGTCCTAAGAACTCTACCTTGTCCAGGAAGAACTCACAGTTGGATAGCTTTCCATGCAGCTTCTCCTTCCTCAGCACATCCAACCCAATCCGCAAATGCTTCTCTGGTGTCTTCGAGTATATAAGTATGTCATCGATGAACACTACCACGAACTTGTTAAGGTACTGATGGAATACCTTGTTCATCAAATTCAAAAATACTGTTGGGGAATTAGTTAACCCAAACGGTATCACCATAAACTCATACTGACCATATCGAGTCCTAAAAGCAGTCTTTGTTATATCCTTCGGCTACACTTTTACCTGGTGGTAGCCTGATCTCCAATCTATCTTAGAAAACACCTTGGCACCACTCAACTGATTGAACAGGTCATCAATCTGCGACAAAGAATATTTATTCTTGACAGTGAGATTATTTAATGCCCTATAATTGATGTACATGTGCACTGATCCATCCTTCTTCAGTACAAACAATATTGGGGCTCCCCACAGTAAAATTCTGGATCTGATAAACCCTTTATCATGCAATTCGTCCACCTGCTTCTTCAGCTCGACCAGCTCGCTGTTGTTTACTTTATAGACATGTTATGAAATTGGTTTAGCACCTGGCACCAAGTCTATAGAGAATTCAATATCTAGATCTGGCGACAATCCTGGCAATTTCTCAGGAAACACATCCAAGAACTCTGTTATCAAAGAATGTGGCAACCCCTTGTCTTCCACCATAGCTCCAAAGATAATGTCTTCTCCCAGCTCTGCATCTCCTTTAGCAAACTTAATCTCTGGCTCTCCTGGCTGACTAAACAAAACTCTACCTCCTATATAATCTATACTAGCACGGTGCCTACCCAACCAATCCATCCAGAGTATAATTTCGTAGATCGGAAGTGGCATTACAATTAGACATGCACTTAGCTCCCGGCCTCCCAGAGTAACTCTTCGATCCTTGCAAATATCATTAACCAGGATAATGCCTCCCCCGGTCATGATCTTGCAAGTCTTGAGCAAAGACTTAGCTACCAAACGATGCTTCAGAGCAAAAGAAACAGATACAAAAATATGGAAAGTACCACTATCAAACAAAGCTAAAGCTGGAACAGAATCAAGAAGAACAGAACATGCGATGATAACTCTAGTGGGCTCGACCTCGACTATCATAGCAAATGCTCATCCCTAACATATACCTCCCTAATGCGGGTGCTGGGCATAACACTGCTGCTGGATCGGAAGCGACGGTCCCCTTGGCTGTACTGCAGGTGGCCTCGCATGTGTCCTCGGAGTTGGAGCTGCTCCGTGAACTACACGACAAGGGTTGGAAGGACACTCTCTCAACTAATGACCCTCGGTACCATAATACAAATAAACTCCCAATCTCTTCCTGCAAACTTCCCAGATATGGCCGGGCTTCCTGCAGAAGTGGCAAAAAACTTGCTATGACTGGCTCTGCTACTTTAGTGCCTAGTAAAATGGCGCCCTAGCTGGAGTTTGGTGGTGCTGCTGCTGCTGAAAAGGCCTGGACTGGAAATAAGAATGCTTGGCAATCACTGTGCTGCTGTTTGCCCCCAGAAAAGAATCGCGATCTCGCTTGGGCTTCAAACCCATCTCCCGTTCAACCTTGCATGCCTATGCATGTATCTCCGAATAGGTCTCATAAAAAGACGGAATGAGGATCTTTACTTCCCAGTTCAAACCCTCACAAAAATGAATAGCTCAAACCTCTGTCTCCCTTACCAAATACTCCGCAAATCGGCTCAGCCTACAGAACTCTGCGGCATATTCCTCCACAGGCATGCTCCCCTGAATAAGGCTCTCAAACTTCCTCCTCAAGTCTAACCTGTTTGCCCGAGAAAAGAACTTTCTCTTGAAGAGGTCCTTGAACACCTTCCAAGCCTGCCCCGCATCAGCAAGAAGTGGCTCATTCCTGAACCAAGTGTGGGCGATGTCGAACAGTTGAAGTTTTACTGCCACAACCATAAGATCCTCAGTAAGACGGGACAACCTTATGATACGGTCAATATCCTCGAGGCAATCGTCAGCGTAGACGATGCCCTATGTCCCCTTGAAGACTCTAGGTTCCAGCTTCTTGAAGTCCTGAATGTTGCCTGGCAGAAGATGGGCAACCTGCGGAGCAACTTGCTGTTGACCGAAACTCCTTTCTCTACTACGGCAAGAGCAAACTGGTGAGCACTATCGATGCCCTGCCGTAAGACATCTTTCTGCCTCTAGTGTGCCTCAGACTGAGCCCTCTGTGCCTCCAACATCTCACAAAACTGTATGAACATCTAAGTCGCATCTGTCGGCACGAAAAGTGGAGAGAAAGGCATATTTTTATAGGTGATGTGGATTCGTGGGCTGTCCATATGGTTTAGGCCGGCCAGGGCTCGAGGGAGTGGGGCTGGTCCACATAGAAGTGTTCATGGGCTGGGTCAGGTCCCGTTTGAGGTAAAATTAGCCCCCAAACTAATTAAATTAATAATTAATGCACAAGGAAAAATTATGGCCATTGCATAGCTAAGGTGAGACACAAATGATGAGTATCTAATGTTGCACAATGGTCAGAGGGTAGTCTGGCATGTCTAAGAGATGTTCATGACCTTGGGTGGAAGATGACTACTGGTGTGGTGCTCCAACCTCGAAGCAATATCAAGGTATATTAAGACGTATAATTGACCCTCAACAATCCTACTTAATTCCTAATAAATCCTAGTCTTTTGATTTAATTAAAATATATAAATCCTAAATTGGTCGAGAGGGTTTACAATCTACCCTCCTAAGAGCATTTTGTCCTCGAAATTAAAACATACGCATGGTAAGAAATACTGACTGAATTTAAAATGCTAATACATACCTAGTCCTTCAAAGAGGTGGGGATAGCGATGTCTAATATCCTCCTCGCGTTCCCAAGTCGCCTCTTCTGGTGGATGATGTCTCCATGCGACGCGGACGAGGGAGATAGTCTGACCTCGCAGTACCTTCTCGCTCCAGTCCAGGATCTCAATAGGCTCCTCTTAGTAGGATAAACTTGGGCCGACTGTGATCTCTGAGTGGTCCAGTACATGACTCGGATCTAATACGTACCTCCTCAGCTGAGATACATGGAAGACGTCATGGACTCCCTCCAAGGTCTGCATCAAGGCTAATCTGTACGCAACTTCTTTGACACGTTCTAACACATCGAATGGTCTGATGTATCTCGGACTCAACTTTCCTTTGCCTCTGAATCTGATAGTCCCTCGAGTAGGCAAGATTTTTAGAAATACGTGATCTCCAACCTGGAACTCTAGTGGTCGGCGATGCGCATTCGTCCAATACTTTTGTCTGTCCTGTGCTGCTCGTAAGTGTCCTTGGATCTTCTTCACCTTCTCCACTGTACGAACAAGCAACTCGGGGCCAAGAATTTGTCGCTCGCCTATATCGCTCCAGCATACTGGGGAACAACACTTCCTTCCATACAACGCTTCATAGGGAGCCATTTGGATGCTCGCATGATAGCTGTTATTGTAGGAAAACTCGACCAAATGCAAATGGTCCTCCCATGATCCTCCAAAATCAAGCTGCATGCTCTTAACATGTCTTCTAATGTCTGAATGGTCTCCTCTGACTGGTCATCTGTTTGTGGGTGATACGCTGTGCTAAACTTTAGGCGAGTACCGAGACTCTCTTGTATACTCCACCAAAAGTAAGATGTAAACCTCATATCCCTGTCAGACACGATGCTCACTGGCACTCCGTGCAATCGTACAATATCTCTCATGTACATGTCTGCTAAGACCTCTGTAGACTGTCCAACTCTGAAGGGAAAAAGTGTGCAGACTTGGTGAGTCTATCTACGATTATCTATACTGAATTTTGACCACTAGGACTCCTCGGAAAGCCCGTAACAAAGACCATAGTGATATGCTCCCATTTCCACTCTGGTATAGGGAGCGGTTGAAGCAATCCTGTAAACCTCTGATGCTCAGCCTTGACTTGCTGACACACCAGGCACTTGGCCACAAAGCGTGCTATCTCTCTCTTCATTCCATGCCACCAGTAGTACTGTCTCAAGTCTCTGTACATCTTTGTACCTTTTGGATGAATGGAGTAGGTTAAACTATGTACCTCTGTCATTAACTCCTGATAAAGTTCTCCATTTGGAATATAAAGACGATCTCCACATCTCAAAGTTTCGTCTTCATATATACGCAGTCCTGTCTATATTCCAGCCTCTGTCTTCTGTCTAAGCCTCTAGAATCTGGCGTATATTGGCAAAGCAGCCTTGATCCTCTCCACTAATGTCGACTGCAACTAAAAACTCGATAACTTTCCGTCTACCCGGGCATAATGACTTCTATACTCATCTGTTCTAGATCTCTCAACAGATATTGTTGGGTAGTCAAGAAGAATGCCATGGGTCTCCTGCTCAACGCGTCAGCTACTACGTTGGCCTTTCCTGGATGGTACGGCAGCTCAATCTCGAAGTCTGTCATCACCTCGAGCTAACGTCTCTGCCTCTAATTAAGGTCCTTCTGGGTGTAGATGTATTTCAGGCTCTTATGATCAGTGAATATCTCTACTCTTTCTCCATATAGGTAGTTCCTTCAGAGCTTCAAAGCAAAGATCACTGCTGCAAGCTCCAAGTCATGGGTGGGATAGTTCTTCTCGTGGGTCCTTAACTGTCTAGAAGCATAGGCTACAACCTTTCCATGCTGCATCAAGACACATCCTAATCCTTTCTTGGATGCATCGCTATAGATTACGAATTCTTCGGGTCCATAAGGTTTGGTTAAGATAGGTGCCGTAGTCAAACGCTTCTTCAGCTCATCGAATGCCTTCAGACACTCCTCTGTCCAGGTGAACTCCTGCTCCTTATGGGTCAAATGGGTCATCGGCTCTGCAATCTTTGCAAAGTTCTCTACGAACCTCCGGTAATATCCGGCAAGTCCTAGGAAACTTCTCACTTCCGAGATATTGGTAGGGGTTGGCCATGTCTTTACTAATAAAATCTTCGCCGGGTCTACTGAAATACCATCTCCTGAGATGACGTGTCCAAGAAAAGCGACACGATCTAGGAGAAACTCGCACTTGCTCAGCTTGGCATAAAGCCTCTCTCTCCTCAGCGTCTCTAACACTAGTCTCAAGTGCTCCTCGTGCTCCTCGTGGCTCTTCAAATACACTAAGATGTCGTCGATGAAGACTACCATGAACTGGTCCAAGTATTGGTGGAATACTTTGTTCATCAAGTTCATAAATACAGCTGGCGCATTCGTCAGTCCAAAAGGCATCACTAAGAACTCGTAGTGACCATAACGAGTCCTGAATGATGTCTTTTGAATGTCTTCTCTTCGTACCTTCACTTGATGATAACTCAATGTCAAGTCAATCTTTGTGAACACCACTGCTCCTGTCAACTTGTCGAATAAATCATCAATCAACGGCAGGGGGTACTTGTTATTGATAGTCAAAGTATTAAGGGCTATGTAATCAATGCACATGTGTACTGTTCCATCCTTCTTAGGTACAAACAACACTGGTGATCCCCAGGATGATGCACTGGGACGGATAAACCCCTTGCTCTGCAATTTCTCTATTTGTAGCTTCAGCTCATCTAACTCTTTCTTCGTCAATCGGTACACATTAGAAGATACCGGTGCTGCTCCGAGTACTAGGTCAATGGTGAACTCAACATCTCTATTTGGCTGTAAGCCTGGCAATTCTTCCCAAAAAACATCCTCGAATTCAGCAACTATGGGTAGGTGTACCATTTTCATAGCCATGTAAGTTCCAGCTATCTGTCCTACTCCTTGCTCGACGATCCCTCGCATGTACTCGAACTCCGGCTGATCTGGCGGTCTAAATGTGACACTACCCTTCCGATAATTCAGTACGGTGTTATACTGGCTTAACCAGTCCATGCCTAGCACAACATCAAAGTACGGCATAGGCAATACCAAGAATCGTGCTCTCATCTCTCTACCACATACGACTATCGAGCACGTTCTGATAGTGCTGGTAACCGACACGATTCCTCCTCTGGTAAGAATCTTCTAACTCTTAGGTAAGGGGAAAGTAGCTACTCTATACATTGCTACAAATTTACTAGATATAAACAATAATGTAGCTCCAGAATCAAATAATGTAGTTGTAGGTAATGATGTAACTAAAACGGTACCTGCGATAGCCTCCCCTTCTGTTTCCTCCTTAGTAGCTGCTAATGCAAAGGCCTATCCGTGCCTCTGTCCTCTCCTCTGTTGTCGGGTCCGGTCGAACTGTACCTTCTGTAGGGCCAAGGGTGGTCCCCTCTGAAATCCTCTGGGTGCTGGTGGGCGCTGGCCTCCTGGTGTTGGTAGTATCCTCGTGACTGGTGCTGCTGGTCTCTGCCCTATCTGCGGTGCTACGTCTCTACACTGTGGGCAGTCTCGGGCAAGGTGCTGGCTCGCTCCACATATCATGCATAATCCTAGCTTCTTCTGATAATCTTTAATGACGTATCCCTTCTTGCCATAATGGTGACAAGTCGGGAGCTCCTTCTGCTGGTATGGTATTGCCTTCTGCTGTGTCTGTGCTCTAGGATGTCGGATCGGTCCTCCTGCTCCGAGCTGGGCTCTGGCTGGTATAGTCATGCTGGAATGTCTAGCTCCCCTGACGATAGCCTCCTGGATCCTCGCCTCTGCAAGAACCTCTTTATAAGAAATCCTCGCCTGTGTGGTGGTATACCTCTATAGCTCAAAATTGAGGCCTTGATGAAATCTCTAGGCTTTCTCGAGATCATTGGGTATCAGGACGGTACCAAATCTGCTAAGGCGGCTAAATTCCGCGTCATAAGCGTCAACAGTCATATTTTCCTGCTCTAGATGTAAGAACTGGGAGTACAGGGCATTTTTTACTGTAACCGAGAAATACTTTGCATTGAAGTACTCTAAGAACAGTTCCCAAGTCTGGTTTTTGCCTACACTACGCTCAAAGAAATACCACCAGTGATGGGCGTTGCCTTTTAGTTGGGCCCTCACTGTAGTCAACCAAAGGTCTGGGTGCAGTTGTGACGCCTCTAGTAGCATCTCCGTGTTGGCGACCCAATCAAAGATCTCTTCTGCAGTCTCGTTTCCTGAGAAAGTATCTGGTCCCATCTTTCGTAACCATCTAACAGTGCCACCTGTCTGGGTTGATGGAGGTGCTGGTATGGGTGCTGGGACAGGTGTCCTCTCTTGTACTGCCATCAAGCTCTGTCTCAACATTTCTGTCTGATGCCACTGTGCCTGCATCATAGTCTGAAAGAACGGTAGCATCTGTGGCTGTCCATCAAGTTGTGGCAGCTGGGGTGGATAAGGTGGAGGTGGTGGTAATGGAACCTCTGGCTGTACGGTAGGGGTCTCCTCAGATGTCGGCCTCTCAGTCTGTGGCATCGGTGTAGCACCTAAAGTTTGGCCCTCACAAAGCTGCGTGGGGATCATCTGGGAAGTCTGTCCCTCGTGCTGCGGCATCGGATCGCCCTGAGAAGTCTTGTGCCAATGTATCAGTGGGGATGGTAGCGGTGGTTGCCCTCCAGGTAGTCCCTGGGGTGCCTTCCCTCCCTGAGTATTGTTGGCTGGTACCACGACACTGGGTGCTCCTCTTCCGTTGCACAAGTTTATCTTGCTGCAAGAGACAGGATTTTATTAAAAAGAGGATGGGATCAACCAAACATGATACAGATATTTAGAAGTAACACGAAGGAAGTTCAAAAACGTAATCAGAGTGGATAAGACCTAGTAATTTTTATCCTATTGCAGGCTCACTGGGTATGCTATCATACCACAAGCGATAAAGTCGACCTGCATGGGCCACTACTAAAACCATGTCATGCCCCAGTCCCAAAATACACGCAACCAGACCACGTAGCAATAGCCAGCTGACACATCTTCGAGGATCTCCCAATTTAATGGATCCTAACGAAGAGTGCTACGCTGTCCTAAATACTAACATGTCCCAATATCAGTCAACAACAGGTAAGCTAATCTCATCCATAAAATAAACAGCAAGAAGTACTAAATAAATTGCTAAATGATAAACACCAGTCTCAAGATATCATAGTATAACCAATAATGTCTGGTGGGAACAAACCCACTACTATGACAAAATAAAATTACTGAAATGGTCGATAAAAAAGTGATGACTAGGGCATCGGCTATCTAAATAATGATGCTCCCAATCCTAGGCAGAAGGCCTACCAAGTGATCACGAAAACTCTGACAGTAACACCTCAAGCTCCTCTGCGGTAGCGAACCTCGTCTCTTGTCCTGGGCCGTACACTGTGGGGTAATATGCCTCGTCCAAATTTGGAAAGGTACCAGGTCCTCAGAGGGACGTAACAAGATACATAGAAGCATGCCATATATAAATACTGAATAAAGTAAATACAATAAAAGGGTGTGCTAACCATCTAAGTGAATGCAATATGAGGACAACTGTGAGTATATGGGAAGGTGTAGGCTAGACATATATTGACGTAATTCACCAGTCGTGCCAACCGGCTAGTATATGCCACACATGCCCCCTATAACACGGGCGCAAGAATACAATAACGTCCAACGTTCTATAGAGTGTGGTATCCATAAAGTCACCAAGTACGTCCAACACTCTAAATCATGTGGTATCTGTAATATATATATATACGTCCGTATCACTCCGTCGAGTACGATATTTGCATAAGGGTGGTGGGTGTCCCATTCGCTTACTACTCGTCCTCCCCGTCCAATGTAGATATACAAGTCAAATACTTGACGTGCATATCCCATATCTAAATGCCAAGTCTCTATACTGAAATAACCCAGAATTACTTGCTAACCGTGATGCATGTCACATGTGGCGATAGCTAGTCGAGCACGCGAACCCGTATCCCAATATGAGATTGTCACTATGAATACGTGTAAAAGTGTCAGGTCTTGGAAGATATCAACGCATCCTCCTAACTGGGGTGAGTCTACTAGTGACTAGGTCAAGGATACTAAATCATCGACGTATCCGTCGACTGCACCCGAGTCTATATCGGACGAACACAGTTGTATAAAAGGAAACAACAAGATCTCAATACAACATATGCATAATTTAAATTAAACAGTAATACATGGCAAAGTATCTTGCCTGAGTCCGCAAGCTGTGAATGCCAAAATCCTGCTCCTGTGGTATCTCTTGGCTGATCCAATGATCCTAAACACACCAATATAATATAGCAATCTAACATCAGACACTAAGGGAAATACATGCTTAATTATGACGCTATTCTAGGTACTTTCATGAAATCATGGTTGGTCGACTACAGTGATACATATGCACGTAGCTAGGGTGTACACGTGTTCTGTCCTCGGCTACTATGTATCTTATAACAATAAATTACTATGTTATGGGTTACGAAGCTGGTTATGTTTTAATACAAATATGTCCTTATTTCCATGCTTGAGTATACATGTAAATGCCCAGGTTTTTAGGTAGAAAATAAGTCTTTATATTCGAGTCTATCATTAAGGAAATTATTGGTTATTAATGAATGCTAAACCTTGTTAATCATCACCATTCATATAGGTAGGGTTTAAGCAAGTTTAGGGTTATGTCCGGGATTCTGACACTCGACACGACGTCACAATGCAAATATATATAACACGATACAAGGAGGAAGGAAAAATAGGTCATTTACCTAGGCGTGGCGGACGGAGGACCTGTGCTTGCTGACGGTTCTCCTCCGGCGAGGTGGATCTTCAACCGGTGTTCGGTCAACCACGGCAGCAGCAGCAGGGTACAACAACCACGGCAGCAGCAGCAGCGTACAGCAACCACGGCAGCAGCAGCAGCGGTAGTATGTGTAGCAGCGACGGCGGCAGTCGGGTACGGCGGTAGCGACGGTCGGGTGCGGCGGCAGCGGCAGTCTGGTATATTGGAGGCGGTCGGGGATGGTGAAGGAGATGGTGGTGCGGCGTGCGTGGTTGGGTGGTTAGGCAGCTAGGGTTGTCCGGTCGGGGATGGCGGTGCCGGCATATAGGCGTCGTTAGGGGCGGACGTCAGGGCCGGGGGCTACCGAGTTTCTGATAGGAATAGGGAGTAGGGTTGCTCGGCTAGGTGTGGGGGTGGTGGTGGTGATCTAGGGTTTTCAATATAAGGGGAAGGCATATTTATATAGGTGATATGGATTCGTGGGCTGTCCTCGGGGTTTGGGCGGGCCAGGGCTCGAGGGAGTGGGGCTGGTCCACATGGAAGTGTTCATGGGCTGGGTCAGGTCCTGTTTGAGGTATAATTAGCCCCCAAACTAATTAAATTAATAATTAATTCATAAGGCGAAATTACGACCATTGCGTAGCTAAGGTGAGACGCAAATGACGAGTATCTAATGTTGCACAATGGTCAGGGAGTAGTCTGGCATGTCTAAGAGATGTTCGTGACCTTGGGTGGAAGATGACTACTAGTGTGGTGCTCCAACCTCGAAGCAACGTCAAGATATATTAAGACGTATAATTGACGCTCAATAATCCTACTTAATTCACAATAAATCCTAGTATCTTGATTTAATTAAAAAATATAAATCCTAAATTGGTCGAGGGGGTTTACACGTTGTTTGGGTAAACTATCTATTAATATGAATATGCCACCAACAATATGAATATACCCAATCACAGATCTAAGATAGAAATAAGCACGAATATGATAAAAGAATAGAAGAGTCATAATACAACTCAAAAGATAAATAATATCAAATGAGTCAGGAAAATACTAATAATAAAGCTAGAGACAAATCCAGTACAATAGAATCTACTAAGCTACGAGTCCTGGGTCGTTTGTCTCAGTCGGGATGAGACCCTCCTGAGCTTAGGTCTCTGGCTCTAAGCCAACCATGTCCTGGGGCCCGTATTGAGTGGGGTACTACTCCTTAGTGTCATCTGGAAAAAATATATCCAGTCAGTAAAGGAGCAAAGTATATCTCTAACTATAGTTCTAATTAATGATATAAACTATATAATAGTAAATAGATATAAAATATACAAGATGCAATATACAAATACAAGAGATATACAATAAGGGAAATATTGGAAATAAATACAAGAATGAGCAATATGGAAATGAACAAGAATACTAATGACTAAGTGAGTGAGTACTAGTTTTAACATGTGATCGGCTTGGGAACTTGCACAAGAAATTTATACAAGGATAATTGGCCTGGTTAATTATATGTGCGATGTATGATCAACACTCACAAGGAACAAGACATGCACAAGGAGTGTATGATCACATATCTACACTAAACACTTTCCGTCCCCAACTGGTATAGTGGATCCAACTATGGTACGTTATGACATGGGTTTCCACAAGAAGGGCGCTACTCTTCTCATGAACCATTATCTTTCTTTGTACAATACCAAAAAATAACATCTCATAACGAGACCCGGATATACCAATCAGAGTAACCATCGTGTCAAGAAATTATGGATATCTACACTAGATATAAGAGACAGAGAAGATATCATAAATAAGAAACTATCAGAGAATGTACTCGTCTGAATTCTTGTGAACAATATCACAGATGTTCGGTACAGTGCCTCGAAGACCTAGATATGGAATATTACATTAATACAAAATTTTGGAATAAAAATAAGTTAAACTAGTCAACATCTAGATCAAAAAGTCATTTCTAAGTCAAAATATTCAAACTAGGTAAACTCTAAGTCAAACTAGTCAAATTTGGTCAAACTAGCTATTTCTAGGTTGTATGAGTCTAACTCTAGGATGTTGGGTCCATACACTATGAAACTAGGCACACTAGCTAAACTAGGATACTAAGATACTGTATCGTAAGATACACAATCAATTAGATAGGAATATAACATAATATGTATATATAAAATCAATAATATAATATTGCTAATTAAACTAATGCTAGGTGGATACCTTGGCTTTGAACCAATGCGATATCGCACCACTACACCCCCATCTTGAAACTCCAATCCAATCCTTGAGTATTGACCCAATACCTTGACATTTACCTTGGTATCTCAAGGTAATGCGATTCCTAGTATATAGTACTACCCAAAACTAAACTTTATACTATTATGTATTTATCTAATACAAACTACTAGCTATACTAACTACCAACTACTGGTATATACTAATATGCATTTACTTGTACACAACTAGTATACTAACCACTAACTATTAATACATATATACATATCCACATACATATTACCAAGTAATCACCAGCTACTAGATATCAAAATGTACATATGTATATATAACTACTAACTAGTTAAACTACTAATGAACTAGCTAGCCAAAATAACTACTAAACTAAGTAAACTACTAACTTACCTAACTCTAAAACTTGATACCTTGTCGCTGATACTGGAGACTGCTGTTGCTGGTGTAGCTACTGCTGCTGTAGCTCGCAATACTTGCTGAAAACTGATGCTGAGGCTTGAGCTATTGCTGCTGATTCCTCTTCTGTAGATGCTAGCTTGTGCAAATGCTCCTGCTGCATGCTGCCACTACACGCTGCCTTGCTCGCTGCACCTTGCAATGCAACAGCACGCTGCCGCAACTGATGCAACTCGCTGCTGCTGCTACCATTGAACTGTTGCAACTGGGCCACCTCTACTATGCTGCACATTGCTGCTATTTTATGCTGCTAGCTATGCACATGTTGAATCTTGCTGGTGTTCCCGACCCTTCTCTCAACATACAACACACACACACATGCACATATACACAAGCACCTACATATATGTATCAATACACATAAACATATAAGTACCTATGTATATCTATATCTATATATATATATATATATATATATATATATATATATATATATATATATATATATACATGTGAACATATATATGCATACATATACACCTCTCTCTAAATACATATATAATCACCACTAATATATATATATATATCTCACAACTCACCTACATATATATAACTATAAGTACACATAAGTATATACATAATAAACATACATCTATTCATATATATATATATATATATATATATATATATATATATATATATATATATATATATATATATATACATATACATATATAAAGACCAACATATATATATATATATATACACATAACACTATATATACACATATAGGGAAACATATATCACTATTACCTATGAACAATACAAATTGAATCTAGAAAAGCAATGCAACAAACACGTGGAGTGCATCACACCAGTATCACACTAGATCTATGATACGCTTATGATACAAGTCCACCACATAACCAAACGTACCCTGAAGGACAGAAGCAAGTCTAAAATAGTATATATAAACAATACGAAGAACCAATTACATATTTACGTGTTTGTATCAAAATATGACATACACAAAGTCCCGTATCGGAGAAAAAAATCCTAAATTAATCCGTATCTCCAAATTATTGGGATACAGCCAACACGTATCCAATTATTGATACAACACTAGTAACAAATAATCAAACATATAACAATTTGGTCTAATTGACTAATTAACAAACACAACATGTGTTAATCTCGGAATTTCTCCAAATTGACACAAAATATACCATAACTTTCTTCATAGGCCTCCTATGAACCTAATTCCAATTCTTATTGGTAGTCTTATCATATGAGGTGGTTCCTAATTATTAAAACACAGATTTAGAGTTTACACAAAGAGAAAAAACTGAATTTTACCTATTGGGAGATGGACTCCCAATAAAACTTCCAAAGTAGGTAAAATGAGCCTCCAACTTGTAGATCCTTGTTCCTTCTTATAGATCCTTGCTTCCTCCTTGTAGATCCTTGCTTTCTCCTTGTAGATCCTTACTCTACTAGCCTCCAATGGTAATTTGGTAAGAAATTATGATAAAATTTGGTATGGGAATGATGAAATTGGAAAGAGGGAATTCTAGACTTAGAATTATAATAAAAAAGAGGAGAGAATTTTCCACCCCCTTTTTTAATTGGTCGGCCCCCTTAGCCCTTCACCAAGCTACTATAAAATGTCAAATATAACCCTTGGGGCCTCTCAGGAAGAAATAATTTAGGAGGAAAGGTTCTAGTCCAATGGGTTTAATTTAATTAATCATCCTCCTAATGAATAAGCTTCTAATTGGGCTCAATTCTAACTAATTATAAATATTGGTCCATGGATCTAGTCTAAACTAGTTAGGTCTACTAACACAAGTCCAAAATAATAAACTAACATGTAACAATAATTAAATAATATAATAAATAATTATACAACATATACAATATTTAATTAATTATGAAATAATCGAAATACCCTTTCCTAAAAAATATGGTAGTGACAGAATTGTCTAAGTTCAATATTTTGATCTGGGGTGTGACGATGGAGACTGAGAAGTGTAGCGACTCTTTTACTCTATTGACGTTCGGATGTAGGGTGGAGAAGCTTATGTTCGCTATTTGGTCGTCTCTGCATGCTCTCTCTCTCTCTATGTTGGCGACCCCTGCCTGTCCGTCCTCTTTGTTTGGGCAGGCCAGCCAAGTATATATAGTCATCCTTGGGCGGATATATGTTAGGCTGCATGGATGCTGGAGGGTTCCACGTGTGCCTTCTTAACAGGGTGCAGCTATAACCGTGAGCTAGCTAGGCTGTGACATAGGCGCTTGTTGGGATTATATGTAGCTAATGATCTGGAAGTTTCTCGTCCTTTGTGGGCATGACTTGGTCAACTTGACACATAGTCCACACTTGGTTGGAGAGAATCACTCATGTCATAACAACAAGATTTGGTCTTCATGGATTCTGAAACATATATGGCCAGAGACGCATGAAACACATGCGGTCTGGGACTCATGGGGCCAGAGATGCCTGAAACGCATAAAGACTGTGACGCATGGGGCCAGAGACGCATAGGATGCATGGAGCCTGGGAAGCATGGGACCAGAGACGTATGGGAGTCATGGAACCTGGGACGCATGGGGCTAGCGATGGTTGGGACTATATCGATCTTGGGACGCATGGGGCCAAAGACACATGGGACACGTGGAATCTACGTTGCATGGTACTAATTTTGCTGCATATTCATCGAGAGTAAATTTCTGTGTGAACATGAGATATATGTCGTTTAGTATGTTCACATCTTTTGAGCCATTCAAAAAATCCTCTTTGTCAGGATTCTGTGTTAGAGACGATCTCGTTGCTAGGATGCCCCGTCAGGTCCATCTGCGGCCAAAGCTGCTTCGACTGACTGGGACGCATGGATGTCGCCTTTTCTGGGCTGCATGGTGACTCTGTGACCCCATCACTTCTGATCTTGTACTTTGAGGCACATGGTTGTTGGACTCATGGATCCATATTTTTTATGCTTCTACAGCTAGCCTAATAATTGTTGTTGTAAAAGAATTCTACTAAGTAGAGATAATCTTCCCAAGACCCACTAAAGTCTAAGATACAAGACTGCAACATATATTCCAAAGTCTGGATCGTCCTCTCTAATTTCCCATCTGTCTAGGGATGATACGCGGTACTGAATTTCAACTTGTTACCTAAACTATCGTGCAAGCTTTTCTAGAAATGAGATCTAAAGCGAGTATCACGATCTGACACTATACTCGCTGGGATTCCATGCTACCTCACTCTCTTCCGTATGTATATTACTGCTAACTGCTCTGTGGACTGCCCTATTCGGAAGATGATAAAATATGCCACTTTAGTGAGTCGATCTACTACTACCCAAACTGTATCACATTCAGAATGATATCTAGGTAAACTGTCACAAAGTCTATCATAATATGTTCCCACTTCCACTCTAGAAAAGGTAGGGGTTGTAACAATCCTGCTTGTCTTTGTTTTCTACCTTTACTTGCTGATACATGAGATATCGTGAAATGAATCGAGATATTTTCCATTTAATTTTGTTCTACCAAAAATATTGCTTGACATCATAGTACATCTTCGTGTCTCCGGAATGAATTAAACACTGGAAACTGTGTGTCTCAGTCATCACTTCTTGTCAGATATCTCCATTTGGCACACAAAGGCTATTTTTAAATTTGAGTGTTCCGTCTTCATGAATTATTAATTCCTTTCTAAGATCTGACTCACATTCTGTTTTGAGCTTCTGAAACTGAGAATCGTCTGCTTGAGCGGACTTGATCCTCTCCACCAAAGTTTATGTAGCTGAAGACCAACTAACACTCTCCTTTCTTGAGGTAACACTACCTCGATGACCATCTCTTGATCATCTTCTAAAATACATTTCTAAGTTGTCAAGATGAGTGCACTACCTCTCCTACTTAGAGCATCTGCCACCTTATTTGCCTTGCCTATATGGTACTGAAGTATCATATCATAATCACTAAATAACTCTAGCCACCTCCTCTGTCTCATGTTCAATTTCTTTTGAGTGAATATGTAATTCAAACTCTTGTGATTTGTAAATATCTCCACCTGATCACCATATAGGTAATGTCTACATAACTTGAGAGCAAATACTACTGCTGCCAATTCCAAATTATACGTTGGATAATTCTTCTCATGATCTTGAAGCTGCCGGGACGCATAAGCTATTAATTTTCTATGTTGCATCAATACATATCCAATTCCTCTTCCAGATGCGTCACAGTAAACTATGAATCTTCCCGATCCTACTGAAAGTGTAAGGATCGGTGTTGATATCAATTTCTCTTTCAACTTTTCAAATGATGCTTGGCACTCAACCGACTAAACAAACTTCACCTCCTTGTGGGTTAGACGAGTCTTTGGTGCTGAAATCTGTGCAAAGTCTGCCATGAACCTCCTATAATATCTCGTTAATCCCAAAAAACTTTACACATCTGCTACTGTCTTCGGGACTGGGTAATTCTCTACTTCTTCAACCTTCTTGGATTCAACTAATACTCCTTCTCCTGAGATGATGTGCCCCAAGAATGACACATAATCTAACCAGAACTCACACTTAATGAGTTTAGCATATAACTTATGGTCCCTACGAACTCGTAACACTTTAGGAAGATATTTTTCATGCTTTTCTTCACTCTGGGAGTAGACAACAATGCCGTCTATAAATACCACTACAAATTAATCTAGGTATGGCATGAAGATACGATTCATCAAATCCATGAATATTGCTTGTGCATTAGCCGATCCTAACGGCATAACTAAGAATTTGTAATATTCATATCTAGATCAAAATGATGTCTTCAATATATTTTGCTCCCGGACTCTCACTTGATAATATCCGGATCGAAGGTCTATCTTGGAGAATATTTTTGCTTCACTCAATTAGTCAAACAAATTAGCAATAATAGGCCATGGATACTTATTCTTTAATGTTAAGGCATTTAACTGCCTATAGTCGATACACAACCGTGTCGACCCATCCTTCTTCTTTACTAGAAGCACTGGTGCTCCCCATGATAATCCACTTGTCTGAATAAACTTCTTTGCCTTCAGTTCTTTCATGTGATAAAACAATTGGTTAAGTTCTATCGGTGACATCTGATAGACCTTGTTGAAAATTAGTTCTGCTCCTGGTTTCAACTCTATGCAGAACTCTACTTCTCTTACTTGGGGTAATCCGGGAAGATCATCCCAAAATACATTAAGAATTTTTTAAATTATTCTAGGTAACTGACCTTCAACTCCTGCTACTGCTGTAATGCCAAATTCATGCTGATCTTTCACCGTCTTGTTGAAGATAAATTCTTCCTTGTCCGGGATGTTAATCAAAACTCTACCCCTATGGCAATCTATCGCCGCATGACTCTCTCTCAACCAGTCCATGCCTAAAATAATGTCGAAGTTACCCATAGGGAACTCGATCAACTTCCCAGGTAATAAATGCCCGCATACTATGATTGGACACGCTACACATACTCTGCGGACTCCGAGTCCATTACTAGTGAGTATATTCAGCCTCTTTGGTAATGCCTCAAACTCTAATCCAATATGTGTCACAAATCGTGTACATACAAATGAATAGGATGCCCCGAATCAAATAATGCTATGATAGGAAAAGATATAACAAGAATATTACCTGCCACCACATCAACTAATGCCAAGACCTCCTCCAGAGATAGGGTAAAAACTTTCCTTTGGCCTTAAGGTGCTCCTTGAATATGCAGTTGTTGCCTATGCTGCCTATACTACTAATTTCTGTGCTTATTGTACATCTGAGTTTATGTCAGCAATGGATACTGAGCCAATGGCCTGATCTCCAGTACTGGTTCCCTATACTGAGTTATTCCTGGTGCTGGCAGTGCTAACAGCTGTGCCGGTCCTTCAATCCTCCATATCATAGGACAATTGGCAATCCAATGATCTGGATTTCCGTATCACAAGTATAATCCTTGTTCTACTCTACACACATCTTTCGTATGGCCACCTTGCCATAATACGTACATTCAACTCGGGCTCCCAATTGTTGTTGCTGCTGCTGCCTCGGCTGGTTCGAACGAGCTAGTATTGTTGTTGTCGATGCTACTGGCCTCCTTAGCGTTGTGTCATTAATACGAATGCCAGAAGATGGTACTGACATTCGTTGTACTTTTCCTCCTCCTCTTTTTTGTGTAAGAGACCGCTTCTGGACTCATGTCCTTGAAGCTAACCTCTGCATCGTTATCTCTTGTTGCTAAGATGCGAACAATACTTCATCGAAAGTTTGGTAGTTATGCCCCTCTAGTAGTTGCTGATTCTCTAGATGGAGTCCATATTGGAACCTCATCACCCTCTCTGTTTATGTTGCTATTATCGTCAGAGAAAATCTGCTAAGCCTACAGAACTATGTCACGTAACCATCCACTGTCCTTCCAGACTGTTTGAGATTGATAAACCTCTGTTGTAGCTCATAATGTGCTACCACTCCGAAATACATAACCCTGAAATGGGTCCTGAAGTTGTCCCACAAAATAGGTTATCTTAACCCAACTTTTTCTGCTGCCCACCAATCTCTACCAAGGTCCTGGAGTTGTAATCGGACCTGATCAACTTATTGCTCAGCTGGAATATTTGCCGCTGTAAGTATTGTTTTGATGTTTTTCAACTAAGCATCTGTGGTAATGGCATCCTCTGTTCCATCAATATACTTATGGTTAAGTCGACAGAATCTCATCGATGCCCCTGAATCTGTTATAATACTTCTTTCCAAGGCTATCTGTAATCCTTGATTCAACAACACTTTATGCTTTTGTTGCTGAAGTTGTTGGTATTGTTGCGTTACCATTATTCCTCATATAATTTTCAGCAATATCGATGTATCAAGTGCTACTGGCACTATTGGTACGATCGGAGGAACTGGAACTTCTGGTATATATTGTTCCCTATGCTCCTCTGCTGGTTCTATATTGATCCCTCTAGGTACAAGTATTGCCTCTTGCTGGGGGCCAACAGATCCTTGTCCGACTGAAACTGTTGGTGGTCCACCCACCAATGCTGAAGAATCCCTAAAGAGAAGGACATAAGATAAATCAAGAACTGGACAAGAAATGATCGAGGAACCAATGGTATATAAGAATTTGAGTTTCGAGGAGACGAATTAAGGATTTTAAGGAGAAACATGTTTGATTGAGAGATCATATGATCAAGCTACTCCACAAGTCTGAAATGAAAGATAGACCTGTATGGGCCACCACTAAAACCTTGTCAAGCCCGAGATCCAGAATACTGGAGAGCAAAAAAATGACTCAGCCAACCGCACCTTACGGAATACCAAGTAACATGTAATGTGTTAGGATTGTCTAGAGTTGAGGGGGCGCATACTACAATCAAGTCTTCTAGGGTCAAGAACTTTTATATCTTAATCATTCGATCAAGTATCAATAACATAAAATATTTTAGAATAAGCTGTAGGGCATCCTAAATGCGGTATTAGAAGGTTCTAGAGTTCTAGCAATACAAGTGGATATGCCAGATACACAATCAAAAGTATACATGACAGTTAGTCAGTTGTAGTCTGAGTATAAATATAGTCATGTAGGAAACTAGTATCCAGATTTTTTTGGCTAACGGGTGTCGGTTGGCTAAACGCCCAAAAGAATATAGTTTACAAAAGACGAGCAGCAAAAAAAGAAACCCACTCGTGACCCTCAGCAACCATCCTTCTAGTGCGTGCTATCTGTAAGTAAGAAGTAAGCTTGATCCTCCGGTACTGTCTCTAAACCTGGCTGCAAAACCAGTGGGGTTAGACCCCAATTAGAAAGTACCACAAAGGAAGCACGAAATAAAAAAACTAAAACCAGATCTATAGTATGAGATGCATGAGCCAATAATCAATAGAATATATCCCATCCATGACATGATACGACAACCCTTCACCAAACAAGGATAGGAAGTGCCCTATCATATCAAGATAGAATACATCCCTTGATTATGGTCAATCTAAAATATTATGCGTCGTAGTTTTGGTCTACCGTTTATTGTAACACAACAGTGTAACCCAACAACCAAACAAGGACATGAGTTGAACTATCATGCCACAACATTATGTGTCCCTAATTCTACTCGACATAAGTCACAATACACAAGAAGAGATACAATAAGGAGAAATAATATAGCTTTAGTACATGGAGGATCATAATACGACGACGAAATACAACAACCAAAAAAGGACATGGGTTGAATTATCATGCCGCGATAGCCCACTTTCTTGGCTAGGTACCTATACAATCAAATTAGATGACCAATCATGTATTACAACTTGATATATGAACTCTGGTTTATCCAAGTAATACAATATACGAGTATCCTTATATCGTGCCATAATCGAGCAGGGCTGGCTGAACCAATAGTATACAAGCAAGAATATATGTAAATGATGCACTAGTCCCACGCAAAGGCCATGGGCTAATTAATAATCAGTAACGGTTCCAGGCTTTCTGTAGGAAAGATACTGGCTTTGTCTTATATTTAAATCAGATATTGCACTCCACTAGGGTAGATGGTATACAATATCCGTGGTGGCCAGCCTTTACTCTCAGCTAATTTAGGGTGGTTCGACATGCACGATCATAAGATATCGTTCCCTCCCAATACTCTATAATTAAGTTGCCTATTTAACCCTAGTTTAGCTAGAATCTCATGCTGTAGTCACATAAATATTCCTTCTTAGATATCGTACCTTAAGTACGGGCACTCTTGATACAAATCCATATTGTCATTCAAAAGTTAAATCTGGATTCCCAATGTATGATGCAACAATCAATACTATCTAGCCACGGCTAAGGTCATTGTCCAACTACCAGATCCGTGCATGGAAAGAATAACATATATCATGTAGTAGGAGTATGTGGAATGGTGTCTCACTCTATGCATATCAAGTAGCACTTTCGGTGCAATCAAGTGTACCAGCACAGATATAATAGTCAGGGCAGGAACAAGTTCTAGAATCAAGATCATGGACAAGTTATCAGGTAGCAAGTTATTCAGGACAGGATAGTCTAATACTGGTCACATTAATTTATTAATTTATTAAATCGAGGAATAAGCATAAGAGTAGTGCAAGAACCCCTCGAGATCAGATCCATAACCCTTAAACCAAACAAGGACCGGGGTGACAGAACGTCACCTGAGTTGAACTATGTCTCTTATTCTATCGAATGTATAATAAGGTGATCCAGAAAAAGTAATATAATTAACAAGTAAAATAACAAGTGCATATAGGGCTATATCTACAGGACTCAACATGCACATGAAACGATAAGCACACAAAGCAAGTTGGTGCACAAAATACATAGAAGTAAGGTTGGCGCACAAACGACCAAAATTGGGTAGTGGCACACAAATGACAAAAATTAGGCAGTGGCACGTAAACTATTAAAACTAGACAGTGGCACGCTTTGTCAAGTTAACCAACACGCGCACTTGACAAAAGTGCACAGGCAAGAATAAAGCGCGCTTTCTGGAAAAGTGCACAAGCAAGCTAGCTACAAGACAAAATACATAATCTGAGGTCAAAGCTCGACAGTCAAAATACTTGTCAGTCAAGGAGCACACAAATCAATAACACATAATTCGAGAAACCAATCAAAGCTTCGTCCCTCAGGAAACAAAGAGAAAAAAAGTGTGCGAGCTACCCAACGTAAGCAAAGTGCACCGGCTGATGAAACATAGAAAAAGTGCGCTAGATGGCCAACTCGAAGAAAGTGCGTGGACTGGCAGTGGCACAATTTTTTTTGCTTTTCCAGGAAGAACTTTGATAGAATACACACCAAAATATGCCAACTCAATTTTTACCCAAAAGTGCGCCACTAATTCAAGGAGTGTGACTAGTGCACTTTTGCTAGGCGACTAAGTGTAGTATGATTAGTATACACGAAGAGTTGGGACAACACACCAATACGCCCAAAGTGGAAATATATATTTCTATACCAAAGGGGTTCTCTTGCATAATCTTCATTGAGCACTGTTCTTATTATCCAGTAAGCCATTTCCTACAGGTATTGTATCAAGTTGCAGCATTAAACTTAGCTGGAATCGAAAACAAGTACGGCAAAAAGCAAAGTTACAAAAAATATGGTGCTCTACTCTATGAGCTAATTAGTTTTTGTAAAATATAAAGTTTTGGGAGATTAACCCCCAAGAAAATAAAAGTGAACCCATAGACCCAAACACCAGTCCATGCAATTCCAACCTAGAAAAATCAAGAACAAGTATTAAAGATGAAGAGATGCTCGATCCCAACAACATGAGCTAGAAACAAACAAAAATTATTAAGAATTAAAATCACGCATAAATCTATGATTCTTCTCTTGTGCAAGATGTATTTGTCGATGGACGGAGAGAAAATCTAAGAAAGAAAAATGATAAGAAAATAATGATAGAGAGAAAGAAATGAGAATATATAGGTTTATGTTTGAGATGTGGACCATTGGATTACTTAAACCCATCTAAGCCATACATGCCACCAACCCAACCAAACCCACTCTTCTCTACAACTCACAGGTATGGCGGGAAAAGGGGCTGACACTGGGGTAACGAGATCGTTGGGCCATGGAGAAAATATTTGAAAGTCCTCTTGGAGCATAGTATAACAAGGCATACAACTTAGGTATTGCAACATTCGAATGGATGACACATCGCTTACTTGAACTTTTATTTCGGTATGAGGTATTTATAGGAACTACAGTTAAGGCATTACAAACAAATATACTGGAAGGATACCCGCATTTGTTATATGTATTTTATGGCTTGGCTAGTGACATTCATATATATAGGAATCGCTTCAGATTGTTATGTTTGAGTATGCGGCGGGAGGCCACCTTATCTTGGGCAAGAGTGTGCATATCGAGTTTTGATTGGAGATAGGATTATGATGTGGTTCGATAGGCTCATGCGTAACTTACGGTATTTGAGTAGAATAGATTATATGCTTAGTTCCTTTGTGATAGAATATAACATGCTAGTATATTTATTACCTTCAGGAATATGCTTTACTTTTTTCAAAACATGCGTTGCCACAAAACGAATCTAGGTTTGTCAAGACCCGCACCCGGTGTAGGGATGCAAGTCGGGAACAATGTCCAGTCTACGTCGAAGAATCAGCGGTAGAACGCTGTTCGGGTAATCTTTCTAACAATATAATAAGCCACCAACAATATCAATATACTCAATCACAGATCTAAGATGGAGAATACCATGAATATGATAAAAGAATAGAATCAATGAGTCAGGAAAAATACTAAATAATAAGCTGGAGACAAATCAAGTACAAAAAAAAACTAAACATCTAAACTATGAGTCCCGGGTTGTCTGTCTTAGTTGGGATGAGTCCCACCTGAGCCAGGGTCTCTGGCTCTAAGCCAACAACATCCTGAGGCTCATAATGAGTAGGGTACCACTCCTTAGTATCATATGAGAAAAATATATCCAGTCAGAAAAGGAGCAAAGTACATCTCTAATAGCAGTTCTAATCAGTGATATAAACTATGTAATAGTAAATAGATATGAATATACAAGATACAATAATAGATACAAGAGATATACAATAAGAAAATAATGGAAATAAATACAAGAATGAATGATATGACAATGAACAAGAATACTAATGACTAAGTGAGTGAGTACTAGCTTTAACATGTTATCGGCTTGGGAACTTGCACAAGGATAAGGGCCTGGCTAGTCATACTTACGGTGTATGACCAACACTCACAAGGATCAAGACATGCACAAGGAGGGTATGATCACATATATACACTAAAATACTCTCTACCCCCGACTGGTATAGTGGATCCAACCATGGTACATTATGGCACAGAATTCTCTAGGAAGGTAGAAAGTCTCCCTGAGAATCAGTGTATGTACATATACAAGAAACAATAAAACAAGGCTTGTACAAGATACACCATAAATACCAAGGAATAACATCTCATGATGAGATCCGGATATACCAATCCCTGTAACTATCGTGTCAAGAAATCAAGGATATCTACACTAGATACAATGAACATAGAGGATATCATAAATGAGAAACTATCAGAGAATATACTCGCCAGAAACCTGGTACACAGTATCACTGATGTCTGATATGGTGCCTCGAAGACTTAGATAGGGAATATAACATCAATACAAGGTTTCAGAATAAAAATAAGTTAAACTAGTCAACATCTAGGTCAAAGAGCCATTTCTAAGTCAAAATAGTCAAACTAGTTCAACTCTAAGTCAAACTGGTCAAACTTGGTCAAACTACCTATTTCTAGGTTGTATGAGTCTATCTCTATGATATTGGGTTCATACACTATGAATTTAGGTCATACAAGCTAAACTAGGATACTAAGATACCGTATCGCAAGATACGCAAATAAGAGATATGGAAATAGCATATATGCATACACAAGCAATAATATATACACTAATCCTAATTATAATTACTAAATAGATACCTTGGCTTTGAACCAACGCGGTATCGTACCACTAAACACCCATCTTGATATCCAAACCCAATACCTTGAGTATTCCTCAATACTTGACACTTACCTCGGTATCTCAAGGTAAATATGATCTTAGTATATATTAGCTACCCAAACTAACTATATACTAATAGGTATATATCAATACAATATCACCTACTATACTAATTACCAACTTCTAGGATATACTACTAACTATCCAACTAATCTCTAACTACAAAGCAACTAATACACACATATGCATACCTACATAATAACTTACTACTAAATGCCCTCGTACAACATTGATACATATAGTTAAGAATCTAAATAATACACCTATCTATATAACTATTAACTAACAAGCATTTAACTAACTACTACTAGCTAAACTTATTACTAACTATCTGAACACTCACCCATCTACTAATTAATCTTACCTGAGCCAAACCTCGCTGATACACCTTTGTTGAAGCTGTTCTTATTGCTCTTCCTGTGTAGTTCCACTGCACAGTTCCTGTAGTGGCTCTCCCCTTGCAGAACTGCAGTGCTCAAAGCCTCGGCTGTGTACACAGAGTTGTACGGTGCTGCAACTTTGTTGCTAGCTGCTGCCTGTGCAGTGTATTGCTGCTGCTGCATTTTCTTTGCTTGCTGCAGAGCATTCTGCATAACCCACTGTTGGCTAAATCATGCTATTGCTGCTTGTTGTTGGGACATTGCTACCATTGTGCCGTGCCCGACTGATTGTTCACTGTACTGAATGATGTTTCTGATAGCCACTGTGCAGTACCAGATACTGCTCGCTGCCTCAAAGTACGTGGTTCATTGTAAGTGCCCCACTCTATACACACAACACTACACACCTATATATGTATCTATATCCATATATTATCTAATACATATATATATAACCACTGTCACTAGCATATATATATATATATATATATATATATATATATATATATATATATATATATACTTAAAACATAACATATCAACATATATATATAACTACTTATGTATATATATCTAAATCATAGTACACCTATATATATATACACACATTCATAGGTACACATATAGTGTTACATTCACCTCAACATCTATATACATACATAGCTACATATATAACTAGTTACATATAATTATGCATACCATATAATATAGATACACATAAATAACAATATATATATAAACACACAATCACATAGCCATATGTATATATACATAACTATATGATATCATATATTTACATATACATATACATATACATATACATATACATATACATATACATATACATATACATAATACTATATCTATACACATATGTATATATATATTACAAATAGCTAAGAACAAAGAAAATTGGATCTAGAAATGCAACATAACAAACACGTGGAGTGTATCAGACCCGTATCACACTAGATCTATGATACGCTTGCGATACGAGTCCAACACACAACCAATCATACCCCGAAGGACATGAGCAAGTCTAAAATACTATATATGAACAATACAAGGAGTAAAATATATATCTACATGTCCGTGTCAAAATATGACATACACAAAGCCCCGTGTCGGAGGAAAACCCCCAAATTAATACGTATCACCAAATTATTGGGATACGACCTACACGTATCCAATTATGGATATGAACTATCCACAAACAAACAAACAAACATATATCAATTTGGTCTATATGACCAATTGACAAACACAAGTGTTAATCTCGGAATTCCCCCAAAATTGACACAAAAAGTACCATAACTTTCTCCATAGGCCTCATATGATCCTAATTCTAATTTCTATGGGTAGCCTATGCATATAGGATAGTTTCTCATGGTTAAATCTCAGATTTAGAACCTAATTAAAGGAAAAAAAATTGAATTGTATCTATTGGGAGATGGATTCCCAATGCAACCTCCAAATTTGATGAAATTGGCCTTCAACTTGTAGATCCTTGCTTCTCTTTATAGATCCTTGCTTCCTCCTTCAAGATCCTTAATCTACTAGTCTCTAATAGTGATTTGGGAAGGAATTGGAAAGAAATTTGGCAGGAAAATGATGTGAAAATGAAGGAATTTGGTTGAAAAAAATTCTAGATCTAGATTTGAAATGAAAATAGGAGAGAGAAACTTTCTCCCCTCTTTCATATTGGCCGGCATCCTTTGGTCCCTCCCTCAAGCTACTATGTAATGTACATTATACCCCTTGGGGCCTCTTATAAAAAAATAATTATAGAGGGAAGGTTCTAGTCTAATGGTTTAATTAAATTAATCATCTTCCTAATAAATGGGCTTCTAATTGGGCTCAATTCTAACTAATTATAAATGCAGGTCCATAGATCTAATCTAAACTAGTTAGGTCCACTAACACAAGTTCAGAATAATAAACTAACATCTAACAATAAAAATATAATACAATAAATAATTATACAACATGCATAATATTTAGTTAATTATGAAATAACCAAAATATCCTTTTCTAGAAAATATGGTAGTGACAAGGTTCAAGTAGAAAGATCACCATGTAACTGCTTACATTTCACTATCTACTTAGTTTCGGTTTAGACGAGTAGGTTACCCCGCTCACCAGTATGACTGTGTACGGACCTACATTTGTGGACATTATTTTCAGGTACGCAGGTATAGTTGCTCAGCTTGGATATACGGGACATAATGTATGGAACGATAAATACCTTTGAGAGCAAGAGAAAGAGCAAGAGTGTTGCAAGCCATTGTGACATTTTTATTTGGACCCTTTAAGAGCTTCGTTACATATACTTTGATATGATCTTATTTATAATAATACTTTCTTTTTGCTGCAACTTGGTCATTTCGATGATAACCTTGATGTCTGACGTCATTATATTGTATGAGTGCAACTCCAGGCTCGTACGGTATCACGCCCCGATGAGAACGATTATTTTGTGGGAGCATTGGCATGGTGATTGTAGGATCGAATAAGAAACTCTTGATGGGGGGGGAATAGACTTCGTATATATATGCAGCAGAATAAAGAATATTACACAATAAAAATTAACACAGTTAGCTAACTATATAAAAGTAAACTGGCAGTAAGTAGAGAGAGAGAGCAGCAGCAGTCGCATACACAATAATTTATTCCGGTTTCCCTCTGAGAGGACTAGTCCAGTCCTGAGAACTCTAGCCGGGAGTTAAATCCATTATCCAGTGAAATACAAGTTTTGATTCGAATTGTAACTTTTTACAGACATGAGCTTTTAATTTCGAATGGCTCGAATACTTCTCAAAGTGTTAAACTTCTTGACATGCTCCATTTTACAACTCTTGCAAACTTCTAACCGAGCACGCACTAGCACTAAAAGATTAGGAGTTATAAAATAGCTTGGGATAGAAAATTTGCAAATCTCTTTAGAATAAAGTAATAGAGATGAAAAGATAGAATAGATCGAAATGATAAGAATGTTGTGTCACGGCCCAATCCCAAAATATGTAGTACTAGAAATACGTAAATATGCCAACCGTATGTATATAGCACCTCCAATATATGGAAACAATAACACATACGTACGTTGTATTATGAATAACAATTCATAAGTGGTATAGATTTATGTCATAAGTCACAGGGCATAACTAGATCTCATCCACAGAATCAAATAGAAATGAATAACCAATCAACTATATAACTGAATCAAGTATAAAAGGCTTGATAAGAATAATTAGTTGGGTGGAGACAAATCTACTAGCAAACTAGAATATAAGAGAAACAAAATAAGTACATCTAATGAGCAATGAGGCTCGAAGGGAAGACCTCATCGAAAAAGAGAGAAGTAGCAAGTCCTGGTCCATACTCCTACAAATAATCAAGATTTTTTATACCTGGAAAGGGACCAGGTCCTCAGAAGGATGTAACAAGATACATAGAAGCAAGCTATATAAACTGTAGTAAGTAATTAAATATGTAAAGAATTTTTGTCACCTAAAGTGCAAATTAGAGGACAACTTTCATACGCATGGGTGGGATTTAGGCTCATATACATACAATAGCAGGGTATCTAGTAATATCAAGGTATCTCATAAATATATAATAGCAGGGTATCTAGTAATAGCAAGGTATCTCATAAACATATAATAGCAGGGTATCTATTAATAGCAAGGTATGTCATAAACATATATCATCACACCAAGTTCCATCCGAAGACTTGGCTTACCTATTTGGCTTCCCATATGCATAGTCATTATCCTCCCCCTCATCCCCATGCTCCTATATATGTTTCATCAATAACATAATCTAGCTACCATGTCGAGACTGAGTGCAAGTATCGACATCGTAACTTTGGTTCGTAGCCTATCGCAGCACAATAGCCCAACCCTATAACCAAACAAGGACAAGGATTGGACCACCATACCATAATAGTCTATTTTCCTGGACTAGTAATAACTGCTAAGTCTTCTAACATGCAACGCTATTAGCAGTTATATCCTATCTGTCGTACGTCCCATACGTACTAGTGGCCAGCCGAATACACAAGTCAGTGTCCTACATGAGACTCACAACTCGTGTGAGAAATGTGTCATGGCCAAATGAAACATAAAGATATCTCAAAATCATGGGGTAGTCTCTTAACTCTAGGTCAACATGCGTAGTAAAAATAATAACGAATAAGGACACATATAGTCGTTGCACCCAAGATTTCTTGGACGCACAGTTTATATATAAAAATAATTTAGGCAATAATAAAATAAAATGCTAAATAAAAATAAATTGACAGTAAAAATAGTAAGGTATCTTACCTGCTCTGAAAAAGGATAAAGTCGCAACTCAAGGCATCATCCGATCTACTAGTCACATAAATTAAACAAGTTAGGTTGCAAAAGTGGCTGAATAGGTTCCTGCATATTAATTTATTTTGGTTCTAAATAAAATAACCTAAAATAATATTTTAATCTTATTAGAATATAATTTTGTTGTTATAACATAATTTTCGTCCAAAGAAAGTTAACATTATGGATTTGGGATTCGTAGCACTCAAATCGAGGCAATTCATTGACCAAAAAGTCAACCAACTCAAATACTGGATTTTTCTATGGAATCCTATAGATTTCAGTTCTACATGAATGTTAGAATTGACAGTTTCATAAAATCACAAGTTGGTAAAAAGTTATGGCAACAAGGGTGCGCATATGATAGTTTTTGGTAGTTTCCTTGTTATGTCTACATTGCACAAATTTTATAGTAGATTAAACTTGCATCTTAAATTATGGAAAAATAATTTTATGGAAGTTTATCATGTCAGCTTTCCAAAACTTTAAACGGCTTATAATTTTGAGTTTGAAATCTCCCAAAATTTTGAAAACACCAAAATGCGTCTGATTTCAGATAGTTGGCACTTTTAGACTTTTCTTGAAAAATAGGTTCAAAAATTATTAAAATAATTTATATATTCAAAAAATAATTTATATACTCAGAAAACTGGAGCCCATTTGTGTGGTGCCCCGTTCCCCCTATTAGGGGAGCGCAGCTTGGAAATACATAGACGGTATCGTTCGATCGGAATAGATTGAATCAAGAACTCATCCACGTTATGGATTTGCTTCTTCGGAATCGATTCCTATATTCAGTAGATCGTGCCCCCAGGATCGACTTAGCGGCAGAGTCTGGAGGGACCTCTCTGCTGCATCTTTTGTTACATCAATTTTTGCTGTCGCTTATTGCTTTCGTGACTTGAGTTGGTTTTCGGATTTGCTTGTATTTTCTTGAACGATTTCGATAGATTTTATTATTTTTGTTTGTTGAACTGTACATCAATTTCGATATTGGAAAGAGTGGAAGAGATATTGATCAGCTGTTTGTGGCAATGCAGGTGAGCAAGCAGTAGGCAACGCGCGAGCGGAGTCTTAAATACTTCTTTTCTTCTCCCTTCCAACCAACTAAGTGAGTGGCTTATATTAGATTCAGTTGGCCCTTCTTCCAAGTCTTCACACCTAAAAATCTTGTATTCTTGTTTTTCCCGATTAAATGATACCAAGTAATAACTAAAAGATGTCAAGATAAAAAAGGAATATACTTGGATTATTATGCTTGGTATTCAACTTAGGAACAATTACTTATATTGCATGCTTGTTCATTTGAAAATGTTCATCATATGCATAAATACAAGTTAGAATGCATACTTCTTGTTTAAAATGTGCTTGGTATAGAACTCATCTTGCCATACAATAAACTGTTCAGGAAGACTATGCAAAATAAATTATGTAAAATACTACTTGTCTTGTACTTGTGTTGCCTCAACTACATGAATGGTTAACTTAATATGAATGTCATTTGATCACGGACAACTTATGCACAAGGTCAATGGTTCCCGCGGACAGTCGCTGGGGCATTAGCACCGATCTGATCCAGACGGAACTTCACGATAGTCTCACGTGCTGGACAGGATGGCGTGTAGCGCCTCACGTGCTTTCGTTGCATACCATCCTTTTTCAAGACTATAAATCATCCCTTATAGCTTTTATCCAGTAATCGCCACATGTATTTAAACCAGTTGTAAGCTAACTTGTGTCTTCATGGCAGGGAAGGACATGGTAAGTTTTGTGCAGGTAATTCAGGGGGGCAGGTAAACGTCACCGAACGGTAGCAAGTTATTTTACTAAAAATTCTATGTATATTGCCTGCTTGTAAAATGTACTAAGGCAAGATAGAAAGACCATAAATAATATGCATGCTTCATATAAATAACGTGTTGATTGGTATAGTTGGGTTAGCTCACCTTCACCAGTATATTTCGATATACTGACCCTCATTAAAATTGGTTCCCCACACTAAGGAGATCCGAGCGAGGAGCTAAAGTCGTCTTCCTGATCAGTCTAGCTGTCAGTGTGTTCATATCGTTCCACCTTTGTAGCATTTGAAGCAAGAGCTAGCTACCCAAACAAAATGCAGCTCAGAAGGAAAGTTGTCATCCCTCCAAGAGGTCTTTACCTTTTAAAGTTTAGTAAAAGGATGTAATGTACAGGACTGCTATCTTATTTTGTGTCAACACAGTGTAAGCCCGTACGGCAATCCTTATAACTCGTTTAAGAGTTTTTAATAGATGTTCATTATCAATAAAGAGATTTTTTTCAAGTTTCAACTTGTGTTTCAATTTATCTGCGTACTCTGAATATGTGCTCGCTATGCGAAATAACTTAGCCTTGCACGGTGCGCAACCTAGGCCTGCACGGCGTCACGCCCGGGGGACGACTATCGATTCCATGGAATTGGGGCGTAACATATTGGTATCAGAGCACAGCTTCAAGTTTCTTTGACCCTCGTACTGGAAAAGTTTCTTTAACGATTGTAGAACCATAAAAATACGCTGGAGAATTATACGCGTAAAACCCCCAACATGCATGAAGCCGGCGTAAAATAGAACTCCAGCGCAGTGCGGCGTAAAATATGACTTCAGAGCCATTGGCGTACAATAGAGCTTCAACGCTATCCAGCGTAAAACAGAGCTCCAAAACAACCCGCGTAAGGCGGCACTTCCAGGCTGTTTTGGCATAAAAAGGTTGCTACACCTCCCTCCGGCGTAAAATATGTCTGCTTTTAATGCAGCGTGAAGTTGTATGAGAAACTTTTCGTATTCCTCGAATGAACCTATCAGACAAAATAGTGAACCTGACCCCTAACAAAGAGTACTGCACGATGATCGAGAGGACGGCTGTAATGATGATTCTGCACAGAGGCCCAGACTGTCGTTTAGTGACATATCCTTGATACAAGTTGTTTTTACGCATTCAAGGAATACACTGCCTATTTTACACAGGCAGAGATGAATTTTTACGCTCAAGATGAGACGAAATCAGATGCCACGTCAAAAGCTGTTCTCGTACAGAGCTCGAGGCATATCTCTGCAGTTAATGCACGAGATGGGGGCAGATCTCTGCATTTAATGCATGAGATTTTGTTCTATTTTTAATGACTGGGAGAGCTAAAACTAGGGCTAATACGCTCACGTCACCATCCTGGCATTTTACGCCAACCAGGCTATTTTCAACTAATGGAGTATGCCGTATGCTATCTCCTCGAAATACGCCAACTCAGGCTATATTTGCAAAGGTACGTGATAAGGCTATTTGGCCCAGAATACGCTCAAGACCTCAGTCAGGAAAGATAATTGGCTAGTTTACGCTGGTTACCTATTTTTGCAGCATCAAGCTTTAGACAACTACTTGGCTTTTACGCCAACAAGATAGCTACGTGGCTTTTACGCCAACAAGATAGCTATTTGGCTTTTACGCCAACAAGACAGTCATTTGGCTTTTACGCCAACAAGACAGCTATTTGGCTTTTACGCCAACAAGAGAGCTACTTGGCTTTTACGCCAACAAGAGAGCTACTTGGCTTTTACGCCAACAAGACAGCTACATGGCTTTTACGCCAACAAGACATCTATTTGGCTTTAATGCCAACAAGACAGCTACTTGGCTTTTACGCCAACAAGACAGCTATTTGGCTTTTATGCCAACAAGTCAGCTATTTGGCTTTTACGCCAATAAGACAGTTATTTGGCTTTTATGCCAACCATCTCTACGCGAAGGGCAGTTACCTATGTAGCTTGCATGCCGTGATCTTCGATGAGCGATTATATCTGTTACCTCATAATGGGACACTCGTCACACACAAATTCAGGAGATCATTCAGACGTAGGTAGCAGTTATTATAACTGCCGCGTAAAGCGTGCAACTCTCTCCATAATTTGGCTTCTATGCCGACTGGACAATTATTGTGACTGAGCTCTATAAATAGAGACCCCTAGTCACAGAGTAAAAGGGGCAAGGTCAGAAAAAAAGAGGAGCAGAGAGCACAGGCAGAGAGCATCGATTGACAACTTCGGCAACGAGAATTTAATCCCTCTTGCAACCTTTGAAGCTCCTTCTTCTTCTACTGCACTTCTTCATCATCGTGTGGTCCAAGGGACAAAGTGATCGACTACAGATTAGACTCCTATAGCAATTTTTCTCCAGAATTATTTTTATTGTACTTAACATCCTCGTACAGGATTAATTGTACTCTTTTTTTTCTTGTTTGTAAATAAAGAAAGAGTTTCATATAAACCTAGTTTTATTCTTTTGTTTATCATCAAACACAAGATGGCGACTCTGCTGGGGACTACTTTCTCATCTGACG
Organism: Iris macrosiphon; assembly: GCA_036927795.1. NCBI lineage: Eukaryota > Viridiplantae > Streptophyta > Magnoliopsida > Asparagales > Iridaceae > Iris > Iris macrosiphon. The sequence goes on along the minus strand of JAYESA010000003.1, from coordinate 59,523,236 downwards.
AGAAAGCCATTGCTCAACACGATGCTGTATCCGTCGGATCAACGAAGAAGACTTTGGTCGTCCAATTCGACCAATCTTCTTATGAAGACATGCTTCGGGCAGGGGGTAGCTCTCATTCCCTCTCTGTCCAGGACAACATGAAGCTGCGTAAAATATGGATGCCCCGGACATCCTCTACCCTTCCTGTAGGCTCTCTTTCTCCTATCAACAAGGTTGTGACAACACAGCCTATGCGCTCTATGCGTAAAATTATGTCTCTCGTCTGTGACGTGACAGACAAAACTTCTGGCAATGCCCCAGTGCCAATCTAGAAGTCTAGAATGCGCACTGCGCGTAAAACTTCGTCTCCCGTCTGTGACGTGGCAGACAAAATTTCTGACAAGGCCTCAGCGCCAATTCAGAAATTTCAAACGCACCCTGCGCGTAAAAATACATCTTTCATCTATAAGGAGGCAGATGGACCCTTGGATCACATCAAGGGAAAACAAGTGGCGAATCTCCCGACCTCTGGGTTTGTATGGCCCCATGAGAAGAAGTTGCCCACTCTTCAGATTATACGTGACGCTGGAGGCCGTTTGAGGACTTCCCCCATTTTACGCGAACCTGTGCAAAGCTCCAGATTATGCTAGGATAAGCCCGTCCGCGTAAAGAAGACCCGTTTCACGGGAATATACGCTCCTCAGAAGAATAATGGATTGTATGCTACTCACATGGCTGAACTGCTGTATTCTTATGGCAGAGAGAGGGTCATGATTCCAAATCTCCACATCCCTACTGATGTAAAAAGGCATAATAAGCTTTCTTCTTCTTTAGTTAATCTCCCCGATTTGCATAATTTCTTGATCCAGAAACGCAAAGACAGGGGCCAAAATCAAGATTTAGTGCACCTAACTACCAAGCGTGGGGAGATTATGTAGGAAGATGAGTCAACATCTAATGTCGTCATGACATATGGGCCACATAAAGAATTTGTCTTTATTTTTCCACCTACTCCCGACGATCAGCATCAGATAATCTTCGGTCGAATAAGGAATAGACCGATTGTACAAGAAGGATCTTATGAGTCTGATGGTGGGAAAATGCAAATCCACATGTATAGCCCACAGGCTTTAAAGATTATGCAAAATATAGGTTATGATTTGAAGTTGAAGCAAGGCCTCAATTAGGGAAAAGGCAGACGAATACCGTTGCATGGTGATCCTTACTGTCAACGAACTCATTTTGGGTTGGGGTATACCACATCCCCTGTAAACTCTAAACCTCCACAGTTAGATCCTGTAATACCAGAGCCAGGTCCTTCTAAATCAACTTCTGTGGACAAACGCCAGGACATGTCTGGGGGTAGTCTCCCTCGACAAAACAGAGCAGCATCTAAGGCTGGGGGTAGAATTCCCTCTGTGTCCGAAGATGATGCAACTATGACCATCTTCCCTGAAGACCGTACGACTCGGGTATCGGGAGCCCGAAAGCCAATGGGGACTTTCTCCTTCAATGAGGATGACATCATGGAAATCTTTCATATATTGATGAGGGAAAACAAACTTCAGCTACCCAACATCAGATACCCTGAAAGGGCTGGCAAGATCGATGACCCAGAATATTGTCTCTTTCATCGATACATTCATCACCCCACAAAGGTGTGCTATGTTCTGAAAAGGAGAATCCAGGAGATGATCGACGTCAAAGTCATCACTTGGCATTTATAAACAAGATGACGGTCACGACAAATTGATCTCACTCCAAACGTGTCAATTTGCCCCTCCAGAAATACCGGATGATGAGTCCCTAAAATCTCCCCAGAGGAACAACATTCAGGTCTATCCCCACTCAGTAAATCACTCTCTAGTAAATTTTTCGGACATGGGTTCACGTCCATATCACCTCTGAACGGTTGTCCAAATATTCTCTTTTTCCCCTATTGAGTTTGCCATGTCCAAGTGACCTCTGAGCAAACCTCCCAGGTTATTTCTATCGATCACTTCACGTCCATATTACCTCTGAACTACGTCTCTCCACTTTCTCCGACAGGGTAAATCTATCACCACAAAAAAGGTCACTTTCATATTACCTCTGTCCTGTTTTTCTTTATCCCTATAAAGTCATATCTTACCACGTTCACATTACCTCTGAGTAAGATATTTTTTAGAACTTTTCCATGTCCATATTTCCTCTGAGTAATATTCTTCTCTTCGACTTTCTACTATTACGTTCACATAAACTTGGTAGTGCTAGTCATTTCAGCTTATTATCTGTACTTAAGGTACGCCATTAAGTCCACAGCCCAGATGTACAAACCAACTCTTAGTTTTTTCATCCCCAGCAAGTGCCTATGTGCGATATTTCCTCCTTCGCTACAAATTCTTGTAAAAAAGCCACCATCCATGACCAAGAGTCTTGGATACACAATGGATGATGGATCCTCAAAATTTCTCCAATGAAGCAATCCTTAGGTCTACTCGTACACTCCCGTAGTGACTATTCACAACCAATCTCGCTAGACGCTAGCCATGTTCATACTACCTTTGAGCTATCACCCCATCAATCTCCCCAGCGAAATGATCCTTTGGTCTATCCTCATGTTCGGATAGACTAGACTTAATGAATCACCCCTCAAATGAATTTTCTGAACAACTGTTCATGTCCATATTACCTCTGAACTGCTGTCATAATTTTCTTCGATTGAGTTTGTCATGTCCATATTATCTCTGAGCAAACCTTTCAGATTCGGCTATCGATATCATGTCCATATTACCTCTGATATCGGTCATCATCTCCACTTAGCACCCGTACTTAACTCTAAGTATGCTAGTGGTGTTAAGTCCACAAAAACTGCCATGTCCATATTACCTTTGGCAGGGCTTGTCTTAAACTTATTACTTGTGCACAAGAAGGGTCACGACCCGCACCCAAAAATTGGGCATGAGCCGTGGGTACGTCCAGCCTACGTCGCAGAATCGACGGTAGAACGCTGTAAAGGTCCGTTCTAGGTCAACCATATCTATCTATATCTCACAGAAAAATCCGGCATGACCTCTCCAAAAAGGAGGGCAACCACGCAATATATATGTGAATAAAATCCTCTCCAAAAGGAGGGCAACCACGCAATATATATATGTGAATAATCTCAATCACAAAAATCTAGGGAAAGAAATAAAGCACGATATGATATAAACAAGAAAACAGAACCAAGAGAGCAAGACAATCCAAAATAATACAGTCCAAGTCTACAAATACCTACAACATCATACAGCATCAAAAGAATAAGTACAGTCATCCAAAATACAAACCACTGGAAACAACCCAGGGTGCTATAGGCGTCTCCTCGGCGCACTCCTCCTCGATCTCGGGGTCACAACAGTCGTCAACACCCGGCCCGTAGATCGTAGGGCAATAGTCCTCAGGATCCTCTGGAAAAAATATGCCCAGTCAAGACTGGAGCAAAGTACATAACTCTGAAAGCAACTCCAAATGCATGGTAAGGTATATATGACGAGCAATAGAAAAGTAATCAAGATGCACAGGAAATAAATATATGTTGGAGCACAATAAGTAGCTGCAATGTAAACTGGAGAACAATACAAGTACTAGAAAAGTAACTGCAGGTGAGAAACATGAATACTAGCTAAGTGCCTTGAGCACAAGTTCGTTATGTGATCGGCTTAGGTTGCACATGAAAAACACTACGATAACTCCGTTATGCGTGAGTTGCATAACCGACATACACATGAATACTGTTTGGCTTTGATCACATAACCAACTCCTACTCCCCTTCCCCACTAATACCATTGGATCCAACCACAACACGCTATGTACATGATAATAGCTCGCGCACACGAAGGCGAGAGCACAATAAGCACATGATAGCACATGAGAATCAATACCCGAAGCACATGATAAAATACACGTGATAGAGTACCCGCTGAACACGGTAAGGGGGATAGCATCTCATGACGGGATCGACTAGTACCAGCTCGTATAATAATGTGTCATAATCAAGTATTACAATTCTAGAACAAGTGATATAAATGCTATCATGAAATGGAAACTATCAGAGGTAGGTACTCGCCTGATGTCCTGAGCAACTGATGAGGATCGAGATCCGGACCGGTGTCTCAGGGACCTAATGCAAAAAGCAAGGATTAAACAGGGTTCTAAGCATTTAAACTGATATAAAATAATTAAAAACAGGCTTCTAGGGCTATTCTAGGTCGAACGGGTCAAACCGGTGAAATTCGGGTCAAAAAGTCAACCTGGGGTCCGAAAAGTCAACTCTAGGTCAAAACTAGGTCAAACGTTGACTTTTACGGTCAACGGGGACAATTATGGTCAAAGCTAGGTCAAACAAGGGTGCCCCTAAAATTCTAGGTCAAACCGAGCTCATTAAGCTACTAAACTCACAAACTCACCTAATCGAGATACCGGGATACCCTCGGTATCCGATACCTCGCCCTAGGCCACGCACCCCGCCTAAACCCGCTAAAACCTAAGCTAGCACGCATAATTATATATATATAAGCATATAAAAATCACTCCAAAGCATTTTCTAGGCTATTGCTCAAATACCCCGCTCGAAACTCAATACCTTGAATATCTCAAGGTATCGAGATACCTCGGTATCTCAAGGTATTGAGGTTTCGCTCTAAAACCCTCTAACTAGCTATCTAGCTATTAATTATGCACCTAGTTATTAATCTAGGCTAGGTAATATAGATATCTACCATATTTATATATATATATCTAAGTAGGTATCTACCTATATATATAGCTATCCACACACATATGCATATATACCCTTTACCTTACCTATACACATATATACATATATAACTTATAGGTATATAGATATCTATATCTTAGATAGGTATATCTAAGTATCTAGTTATCTACCTATCTAGTATCTATCTATCTAAATACCTAGCTATCTATCTATTAATCTAGCCATCTATCTATGTATCTAATATCTTATCTATCTATAATACTAATATCTATATAGTTATCTATCTATTAACTTATCTATCTACAATATACTCTAACTATTATCTATTACCTATCCCTCGCTAACACTCACCACTGCTACTAGCCTCGCCAACGCGCTGCTGCTGCTGGCTCTACATGCTGATGATGCTGCTGCTGGCTGCTGTTATTGCTGCGCTGCTGCTGCTCCTCTTGGTACTGCTCCTGCTGCAGCCCCCTGCTGCTGCTGTGCTGCTGCTGCAGTGCAGCAGCAGCTGCAGCCACTGCTCTGTTGGTTCCCCCCCTCTCTAACACCCAATCACACACACATACCTATATACATATATATATATATATATCACTATCTATATATATATATACATACATATATATCTATATATATATAACTAGATACATATATATATATATATATATACACTTATATCTATTCTAACACACTCACTAACACACACACCTACACACTCACAAACACACTAATACACACACACTCACACACAATATTAACAACACACACACACATAAATATATATACATAGCTACATATATATATATACACTTAATATATATATATATATATATATATATATATATATATATATATATATATCTACACATACTCTCAACTATATATTTTTATATACATACACCCAAAATATATATATACATATACACACACACAAGCACACTTACACATATACATATATATATATACATAGACATATACACACACAAGCACATAGATATAAATACACTCATATATATATAAATATATATATATAAACACACATACATATATATATAAATATATATATATAGATACATATACACTAACACAACACAACACACAACAACCCCCAAACCACACGCCCCTCTCACGCCCAACGACCCCGACACTCACCAATACCCTAAAATATATAAAATATAACTCAAAAACTCTAGCACACACTCCCCGATACTAACCCAATGCGCGCACAAAGCCGAAACGAGGAAACCAAGTCGAAATGGCCGTTCGGTCATTTCGACGAACACGTGGTGCGCGGCTCGGAAAATCTCCTGAAACGTACACCAAACGAACTCAAAATCGGCCCAAAATTTACCCACGCGCTCTACACGATGTCTAGATCCTAGAAAATGTACTTCCGCATCGATTCTAGGCCCGTGGCGGAAATGCGCACGCACTTAGAATCGGCGACGACGAAAAGCCCCAATTTTGCCCGAAACGCCCATTTCTCCGCGACACGACTTCCCGTGTCCAAACGGAGACACGCACTCACCCTCTAGACACCCGACAACGTCTACCTAGGTCCATCTAACCTAGGGCATCACCCAAAATTGGTCCAAATTTGGATTCCACCCGAATTCGACACAAAACCTAATGTCAAAGTCTCTAAACTCACCCAAACTAGTTCCAACTTCCTCCTACGGGTAGGGTTAGGGTCTATGAAGGTTCTACAACACTAATTACACTACATAAAAATAATTAGGAAGGGAAAAGTTAGGTTTTATCAATTGGGAGTTGGAATCCCAAGGCCAAAGTCTCACAACCCCTAGAAATTACCTCCCTCAAGCTCCAAGCCACCAACTCTAGCTCCCACACTAGATCTAAGCTCCTCACACCTAGGTTAGAGAAAATGCAAGGTTAGGGTTAGCATAAGGAGAAGGAATGGAAGAAGAAAGAAGAAAAATGGAAGAGGGAACTCACCTTGGAGAAGAAGAAAGAAGGAAGAAGAAGTGGAGAAGAAGAAATAAAGAAGAAGAAGTGAAGAATGAAGAGGAATGAAGAAAGAGGGGGCTGCTGCTGGCTTCACACGGAAATGGTAGGTAGGGGGGTCCGGCCACATGTAAAAAAGGGTTCTCCAAAGCTCCAAATGCCCAAAATACCCTCCCCTAAATTGGTTTTGGGTTTCGGGGTCCAAAAACACCCAAACTAGCTCCAAATCTCTCCAACTAACCTCCTAAAAATAAAATAATAAATTTAAGCCCCAAAATAATTCTCACAAGGGTGTGGGCTGGGTCGGACATGGGTCCACTAGGGTCTGACATGGGTCCAGGCTAGCCAAAACCCTAAAACAATCATTAAAAAAAGTAAAATAAGCACTAAATAAATATAAATATAATTAATTAAATACAAACCACTATTTATCAAATAAAAAAAAATACCCTATTTTCTAGAATTGGGTAGTGACAAGTCTATCCTCCTAAAAATAATTTCGTCCTCGAAATTAAAAGACGAAACTAGGACATGAATACAAGAAAAGAACCATACCTCAGGGCTCGAAGAGATAGGGGTATCGCTCGCGCATTTCATCCTCCCTCTCCCAGGTCGACTCCCTTGGAGAGTGATGCCTCCACGCGACGCAAACCAAGGGAATAGTCTGGTTCCTCAACACCTTCTCTCGCCGATCCAGAATCTCCACCAGCTGCTCTGGATAGCTAAGAGTAGGGCCCACTGCGATCTCCGAGTGATCCAATACGTGACTGGGATCCGCCACGTACCGTCTTAACTGTGACACGTGGAACACATCATGAACTCCCTCCAGCGTAGGCGGCAACTCAAGCCTATACGCTACGGCGCCGACCTTCTCAAGGATACGGAAGGGTCCAACGAAACGTGGGCTAAGCTTCCCGCCTCCACCGAAGCGAATAGTGCCCCGCGTCTGAGAAATCCTCAGGAACACCAGATCTCTAACCTAGCACAAACAAGGTCTCTGCACTTAGTCTAAAACAAGCAATCACAAGCAAACACAAGAATAAATTCTAGATTCTAAGCTATACCTCGAACTCCAAAGGTCTCCGGTGGCTATCGGCCTAATGCCGCTGCCTGTCCTGCGCCACCCGAAGTCTATCTCTAATGAGCTTGACCTTCTCCGCTTCATCAACCACCATCTCCGGGCCAAGCAAAGCTCTCTCACCTACATCATCCCATGACAACGGAGTACGACACCTCCGTCCATACAATGCCTCAAAAGGTGACATCTCGATACTGGCTTGGTAGCTGTTGTTGTAAGCAAACTCTACCAAGTGTAAGTGATCCTCCCAAGAGACTCTGAAATCCAAAACACAAGTCCGGAGCATGTCCTCAAGTGTCTGAATGGTCCTCTCTGACTGACCATCTGTCTGCGGGTGATACGCACTACTAAACTTGAGCTGGGTGTCCAAGCTAGCCTGCAGACTCCTCCAGAAATGCGAAGTGAAGCTACTGTCCCGATCTGATACTATGCTCACTGGAACTCCATGCAGTCTGACTATCTGGCGCACATACATCTCTGCTAGTCTCTCTGTAGACGTACCCACTTTGAATGGTAGAAAGTGGGCCGATTTGGTCAACCTGTCCACGATGACCCAAATTGCATCCTTTCCGCCTGGAGAACGAGAAAGTCCAGAAACAAAATCCATGGTCACATGCTCCCATTTCCACTCCGGAATGGGTAACGGCTGGAGTAATCCTCCTGGCCTCTGCCTCTCCGCCTTCACCTGCTGGCACACTAAGCATCGGGATACGAAGCGTGCTACCTCCCGCTTCATCCCGTACCACCATACATGTTGTCTCAGATCTCTATACATCTTGTTGGCACCGGGATGCATAGAGTACTGGGATCGATGCGCCTCCTGGAGAACCTCCTCGCGCAACGACCCACTCGGCACACACAACCTGGTACCATACCGCAATGAACCATCATCAGCAATGGTGAAGTCGTCTGCTAATCCCATCTGAACCTGCGCCCTGATGCTCCTCAGGGACTCATCCTCAAACTGTGTAGCCCAAGATCTAGAGAGCTTGGGCATTGAGGTGATAGTGCCTGGAGTTGAGATGCTCCTCAGGGACTCGTCCTCAAACCTGGTATAAACACCACCACAAACCTGTCCAGATGCTGATGGAACACCTTGTTCATCAGATTCATGAACACTGTCGGGGCATTAGTCAATCCAAACGGCATCACCAAGAACTCATACTGTCCATATCTGGTCCGAAAAGCTATTTTCGGAATATCCTCCTTCCTGACCTTCACCTGGTGGTAGCCTGTCCTCAGATCAATCTTGGAAAACACCCTCGCTCCGCTCAACTGGTCAAAAAGATCATCAATACGCGGCAGCGGATACTTGTTCTTGATTGTGAGGCTGTTCAGAGCCCTGTAGTCGATACACATCCGTATCGACCCATCCTTCTACGGCACAAAAAGTACCGGAGCACCCCACGCAGAAGAACTAGATCTGATAAATCTTTTGTCCTGAAGCTCATCCACCTGCTTCTTCAACTCTACCAGCTCACTGTTGCTGACTCTATAGACGTACTGGGATATCGGCTCTGAGCCTGGCACCAAGTCTATAGAGAACTCCATGTCTCTGTCCGGAGGTAACCCTGGCAACTCCTCCGGAAAGACATCCATATACTCCTCTATCAGTGGATGTAGCGACCTCGGCTCTACCACCAGGGCTCCGCAGAAGACTCCCTCGGTCTGCTCCACTGCTCCTCTGGCAAACTGAAACTCTGGCTCACCTGGCGGACTAAACAAAACTCTGCCTCCACGATAATCTATACTATCACAATGCATACTCAACCAATCCATCCCGAGTACAATATCGTAGCTCGGAAGTGGCATTACGAGTAGGCACACACTCAACTCCCAGCCTCCCAAGATAACTCTCCGGTCTCTGCAGACATCACGGACTAGGATGATACCACCCCCGGTCGTGATCTTACAGAGTCTAGCTAAAGGTTCAGCAACAAGATGGTGTCTAACAGCAAAAGATACAGACACAAAGCTATGGGAAGCACCGGAATCAAATAAAGCAAGTGCTAGAATAGAATCAAGGAGAACAGAACCTGAGATAACGTCACCAACTGGCTCGGCCTCGTCCACTGTCAGGGCAAAAGCTCGCCCCTGCTGTCCTCCTCGGTGCTGCTGCTGGTGCTGGGCGAACCTCTGCTGCTGAGTCTGCAAAGGCGGTCCTCTCTGCTGCGCTGCAGGTGCTCTGGCTGGTGCCCTCTGAGCGGCTCCTCCGCCCTGAGCTGTACGGGCAAGCGCTGAAGGACAATCCTTCACCTGGTGGTCTGCGATACCACACAATAAACATCTGCCCAGCCTCTTTCTGCATATGTCCCATCCATGCCCTGGCTTCCTACAGAAAGGGCAAACGATGGGCTGCCTCTGGCCCTGCTGCTGACCCTGCCTCTGCTGCTGGGGCGCCTGTCGGAAGGGCGCCCGACCCTGACCCTGGTGCTGTTGGGTCTGCTGGAATGGCCTTTTGGCTGGGCCTGTACTGCTACCTGCTCCGGAAGTGTCTCTGCCCCTCTTCGTCTTCAGCTCTAGGTCATCCTCAGCTCTCTGTGCGTCGCTGACAATCTGCTCGAAGGTCGCCTCGTGGTCGCTCCTAGTCAAGGACTTGACCGCCATGACCAAGCCCTTGCGGAACTTCCGCGCCTTCGCTGCCTCAGACAACCCCTCAACAAATCTGCCCAGACGGCAGAACTCCGCTGCATACTCGTCCACTAGCACACTCCCCTGGACGAGCGCCTCGAACTGACTCTCTAAGGCACTGAGAGCCACGTCCGGGAAGAACTTCTCCTTGAAAAGCTTCTTGAAAGCCTCCCAAGTCAATCCCGGAGCTGCTATCCGCGTATCCGTGCGGAACCAAGTGAGGGCAAGGTCGAACATCTGGCTGCCCGCTGCCTCTATCTGCATGCTGGCTGGGATCATCGCCAACCTAAAAATGCCCTCTATATGCTCGATCCAGTCGTCGGCGTACAGGATCCCCTCTGTGCCGCGGAACTCCTTAGGCCGCATCCTCTGAAAATCGATAATAGTACCCGGCCTAGGATACTGAGCCTGCTCTGGCTGTGGCTGGATCTGAGCCACCCTGTCGACCGCTGTCATAGCCACCTGATGAGCATTCTCAATGCCCATCCTCATAACATCTGCCTGGCGGTGCTGAGCATCCATCATCTCTCGGAAGAATGCGAACAACTGCGTAGCATCCACTGGCGCAGGCGGTGGTGGAGGAGGTACCACCGGGACAACTGGGGTGGCTCTCGGATCAATGGGAGTAAGGGTATCTCCGAGAGAAACTGACGCTCCCTCAACCGCAGGAGTGGCGAGTGGAGCGGTAGCGGCTGTCGGAAGTCGAGCAGGTCGAGAGGTGGCAGACCTCTCGGTGACAGCTGCTGGGGCGATGCGCTGAGATCTGGTCTTCGGAGGCATCCTGAACATAGATCAAAAGAAGTCAATATAGTGTAAGAAACGATAACATCAAAGAAGGACAGTAATATTGCAAAAGAAAACAATTTCAGGAAAAATTAAAGATAGCAAAAGGAAGCAGGAAGGGTCCTAGTTGTGATTGAGCACACTCTCTCTCAGCCTATCTCTTATATCCTATTGCAGGTAACCTAAAAACTAGACCTGCATGGGCCACCACCAAAAATGTGTCACGACCCGTACCCGAAAATCGGGCATGAGCCGTGGGTACGTCCAGCCTACGCCGCAGAATCAGCGGTAGAACGCTGTAAAGGTCCGTTCTAGGTCAACCATATCTATATATATCTCACAGAAAAATTCGGCATGACATCTCCAAAAAGGAGGGCAACCACGCAATATATATGTGAATAAAATCCTCTCCAAAAGGAGGGCAACCACGCAATATATATATGTGAATAATCTCAATCACAAAAATCTAGGGAAAGAAATAAAGCACGATATGATATAAACAAGGAAACAGAACCAAGAGAGCAAGACAATCCAAAATAATACAGTCCAAGTCTACAAATAGCTACAACATCACACAGCATCAAAATAATAAGTACAGTCATCCAAAATACAAACCACTGGAAACAACCCAGGAAACCCACCTAGCTAACTAGGGTGCTATAGGCGTCTCCTCGGCGCACTCCTCCTCGATCTCGGGGTCACAACAGTCGTCAACACCCGGCCCGTAGAACGTAGGGCAATAGTCCTCAGGATCCTCTGGAAAAAATATGCCCAGTCAGGACTGGAGCGAAGTACATAACTCTGAAAGCAACTCCAAATGCATGGTAAGGTGTATATGACGAGCAATAGAAAAGTAATCAAGATGCACAGGAAATAAATATATGCTGGAGCACAATAAGTAGCTGCAATATAAATTGGAGAATAATACAAGTACTGGAAAAGTAACTGCAGGTGAGAAATGCCTTGAGCACAAGTTCGTTATGTGATCGGCTTAGGTTACACATGAAAAATACTACGATAACTCCGTTATGCGTGAGTTGCATAACCGACATACACATGAATACTGTTTGGCTTTGATCACATAACCAACTCCTACTCCCCTCCCCCACTAATACCATTGGATCCAACCACAATACGCTATGTACATGATAATAGCTCGCGCACACGAAGGCGAGAGCACAATAAGCACATGATAGCACATGAGAATCAATACCCGAAGCACATGATGAAATACACGTGATAGAGTACCCGCTGAACACGGTAAGGGGGATAGCATCTCATGACGGGATCCACTAGTACCAGCTCATGTAACAATATGTCAGAATTAAGTATTACAGTTCTAGAACAAGTGATATAAACGCTATCATGAAATGGAAACTATCAGAGGTAGGTACTCGCCTGATGTCTTGAGCAACTGATGAGGATCGAGATCCGGACCGGTGTCGCAGGGACATAATGCGAAAAGTAAGGATTAAACAGGGTTCTAAGCATTTAAACTGATATAAAATAATTAAAAACAGGCTTCTAGGGCTATTCTAGGTCGAACGGGTCAAACCGGTGAAATTCGGGTCAAAAAGTCAAATCGGGGTCCAAAAAGTCAACTCTAGGTCAAAACTAGGTCAAATGTTGACTTTTACGGTCAACGGGGACAATTATGGTCAAAGCTAGGTCAAACTAGGTTGCCCCTGAAATTCTAGGTCAAATCGAGCTCATTAAGCTACTAAACTCACAAACTCGCCTAATCGAGATACCGGGATACCCTCGGTATCCGATACCTCGCCCTAGGCCACGCACCCCGCCTAAACCCGCTAAAACCTAAGCTAGCACGCGTAATTATATATATATAAATATATAAAAATCACTCCAAAGCATTTCCTAGGCTATTGCTCAAATACCCCGCTCGAAACTCAATACCTTGAATATCTCAAGGTATCGAGATACCTCGGTATCTCAAGGTATTGAGGTTTCACTCTAAAACCCTCTAACTAGCTATCTAGCTATTAATTATGTACCTAGTTATTAATCTAGGCTAGGTAATATAGATATCTACCATATTTATATATATCTAAGTAGGTATCTATCTATATATATAGCTATCCACACACATATGCATATATACCCTTTACCTTACCTATACACATATATACATATATAACTTATAGGTATATAGATATCTATATCTTAGATAGGTATATCTAAGTATCTAGTTATCTACCTATCTAGTATCTATCTATCTATCTAAATACCTAGCTATCTATCTATTAATCTAGCCATCTATCTATGTATCTAATATCTTATCTATCTATAATACTAATATCTATATAGTTATCTATCTATTAACTTATCTATCTAACATATACTCTAACTATTATCTATTACCTATCCCTCGCTAACACTACCCGCTGCTACTAGCCTCGCCAACGCGCTGCTGCTGCTGGCTCTACATGCTGATGATGCTGCTGCTGGCTGCTGTTATTGCTGCGCTGCTGCTGCTCCTCTTGGTACTGCTGCTGCTGCAGCTCCCTGCTGCTGCTGTGCTGCTGCTGCAGTGCAGCAGCAGCAGCAGCCACTGCTCTGTTGGTTCCCCCCCCTCTCTAACACCCAATGACACAAACATACTTATATACATATATATATATCACTATCTATATATATATATATATATATACATACATATATATCTATATATATATAACTAGATACATATATATATATATATATATATATATATATATATATATATATACACTTATATCTATTCTAACACACTCACTAACACACACACCTACACACTCACAAACACACTAATACACACACACTCACACACAATATTAACAACACACACACACATAAATATATATACATAGCTACATATATATATATACACTTAATATATATATATATATCTACACACACTCTCAACTATATATATATATATACATACACCCAAAATATATATATACATATACACACACACAAGCACACTTACACATATACATAGACATATACACACACAAGCACATAGATATAAATACAATCATATATATATAAATATATATATAGAAACACACATACATATATATATAAATATATATATATATATAGATACATATACACTAACACAACACAACACACAACAACACCCAAACCACACGCCCCTCTCACGCCCAACGACCCCGACACTCACCAATACCCTAAAATATATAAAATATAACTCAAAAACTCTAGCACACACTCCTCGATACTAACCCAACGCGCGCACAAAGTCGAAACGAGGAAACCAAGTCGAAATGGCCGTTCGGTCATTTCGACGAACACGTGGTGCACGGCTCGGAAAATCTCCTGAAACGCACACCAAACGAACTCGGAATCGGCCCAAAATTTACCCATGCACTCTACACGATGTCTAGATCCTAGAAAATATGCTCCCGCATCGATTCTAGTCCTGTAGCGGAAATGTGCACGCACTTAGAATCGGCGACGACGAAAAGCCCCAATTTTGCCCGAAACGCCCGTTTCTCCGCGACACAACTTCCCGTGTCCAAACGGAGACACGCACTCACCCTCTAGACACCCGAAAATGTCTACCTAGGTCCATCTAACCTAGGGCATCACCCAAAATTGGGCCAAATTTGGATTCCACCCGAATTCGACACAAAACCTAACGTCAAAGTCTCTAAACTCACCCAAACTAGTTCCAACTTTCTCCTACGGGTAGGGTTAGGGTCTATGAAGGTTCTACAACACTAATTACACTACATAAAAATAATTAGGAAGGGAAAAGTTAGGTTTTACCTCTTGGGAGTTGGAATCCCAAGGCCAAAGTCTCACAACCCCTAGAAATCACCTCCCTCAAGCTCCAAGCCACCAACTCTAGCTCCCACACTAGATATAAGCTCCTCACACCTAGGTTAGAGAAAATGCATGGTTAGGGTTAGCATAAGGAGAAGGAATGGAAGAAGAAAGAAGAAAAATGGAAGAGGGAACTCACCTTGGAGAAGAAGGAAGAAGGAAGAAGAAGTGGAGAAGAAGAAATGAAGAAGAAGAAGTGAAGAATGAAGAGGAATAAAGAAAAAGGGGGCTGCTGCTGGCTTCACACGGAAATGGTAGGTAGGGGGGTCCGACCACATGTAAAAAGGGGTTCTCCAAAGCTCCAAATGCCCAAAATACCCTCCCCTAAATTGGTTTTGGGTTTCGGGGTCCAAAAATACCCAAACTAGCTCCAAATCTCTCCAACTAACCTCCTAAAAATAAAATAATAAATCTAAGCCCCAAAATAATTCTCACAAGGGTGTGGGCTGGGTAGACATGGGTCCACTAGGGTCTGACATGGGTCCAAGCTAGCCAAAACCCTAAAACAATCATTAAAAAAAATAAAATAAGCACTAAATAAATATAAATATAATTAATTAAATACAAACCACTATTTATCAAATAAAAAAATACCCTATTTTCTAGAATTGGGTAGTGACAAGAAGTAATAGGTCCAATAGAAACAAATTATTCATGTCCATATTACCTCTGAACTATTCTTATTTTACCAGCAAAGAAAGATTCAGTCCATGTTCATCCCCACAGAGTCATGTTTTACAAAGCATCCGTCAGGGCTTGTCCCAAACCCATTACTTGCACTAACGTGTGCAAAAGGTAGTGGGTCCACAAAAACTGTCACGTCTATATGACCTCTGTCAGGACTTGTCTCAAACCTATTATTTGCACTAACATGCGCAAAAAAGTAATAGGTTCATAAAAAATCTCCCAGCAGGATGTCTTTACTAGTCCCAAAACCTATCATGTCCAAATTTCTGATTGGGCTTGTTTCAAACTTATTATTTGCACTTAACATGCGCAACAAATAATAGGTCCACCCAAAGATCCCCCAATGGGATATCCTCAACAAATACAGTATTGTACTACGTCTATGCTACCTCTAGTATAATATTCGAAGTTCACACAAACAATCATAAAGAAATAGAGGGCCCTTATGTGATTGAAACAGCATGACACATACAGATAAGCCAAAACTTATAGAGATTTGATAATGGCTCCTATCAATAGCAAATTCCTGAAGAAGTACTATACTTGATCTCCTTTGCTTAACAGAATATGATGAAGATCTTATTCTGACAATACTAAAATACCAAGGTTAGCTAGATCATATTCTATCAGGTTCATATGACCTCTGAATAGATATGTTTAACTAGTTTGAAACCTATCATGTTCATATTATCTCTGATAGTATTTTGTATAAAATTTAGTTGGATTATATTCTATCGGGTTCATCTTACCTCTGAATAGATTTACATTCAACCAAACCTTACCGAAAGTATATCATGTTCATATTACCTCTGATATCACTTTCATCTTAGCCTATCATTTAAAAGTGGTGAATCCACAAAGTCAGAAAATGTACCTTTATTATCTTCGAAAATAGCAAATTACAGAAGAAGCAAAAAAGTACATCATTGGGGAGGAGCAGTTAAATCGCGGATCTGTTACGCCAAAGCAGCCATTCTCTCATTCCTGGAGTTCAAAATGTTAGCACGAGCCTGTTCCAGCCTTGCCTCATCATTGCTCAAGTGAGATAGTTCAGACAGAGAATCAACAAAACTTGCATGGATGACACCCGGATGTGCCAAGTTCTGCTGAGCTGTCTTCACTTGGCCCTCAAATACATCAAGAACTACCGACTTCTTGAGAAGCCTCTCCCTTGCCTGAGCGAGTTTAGCTTCCAATTCTCGAACCCTCACTTCATTTCCCTCACATTCGGCCTGGCACTTAGCTAGCTGAGGAATAACCTCTACCAAGACATCTTGCTCTTTATTCATCTCTTGCTGTTGTTCCTGGATGGATTTGTTTAGAGATTATATCTGCTGAGCAAGTTCTGCAGTTAGGGAGTCATACTCAGCCTGAACCAGATCATTGATGCTGCCTCAAGATAGTTGCAAATATTCATTAATGGGTTGTTCTAAACTATTAACTATTTGCTCTAGCGCATCAGCTCTTTCAGCGTCATTAAAATTTCTAATCGGCGCTATCGTAAGCTTAGAGGACGTCTTAAGAGCATCAAAGCCTAGGTTCTTCTCCAGCACCATGGATATCAATTCTTACAGAGTGCGGTAGAATATGCTAGTGTATTATTCAACTAGCATAGCAAAGATCGGATGTACGCTGGGAGTGGCCACAATACTGGTAAATCTCCTTTCTACAAAAGATGTTGCCACAGCCGTTGCTTTAACGGATGGCGCAACAAAAGAAGGGACACCAACAACGGTTGAAGTTGGTAGCATACTCAACAAAGGAGGCACAGTCGAGATAATAGGCTCATCCTCCTCTGATGTTATTTGAACTGCTACTGGCGGGATGACATCCGAGAATGTTGCGGATGAAAGATCGGCAGCTACAAAGCATGCTTCTTCGACGTCGGATACCGCCTTTTCATCAGCTGGATCCACAACAAAGTCAGATGTTGTGTCAACTCTACCCTCCCTAGAGATATCTTCGCCGGAAAAGAAGACAAGAGAAAGTTAATATCAATTTGATGTTAATTTTCCTGAAAGAAGCGTAAAGACAATATTTACCCATGGCCGATGGTATGTATGTTGCGTCTGCAGCCTATATAGCTAAATCATTTCTTAATGGTGCTAAACAAGCTGTCATACCTGGAGAAGAGGGTTCACCAACTGACGTTTGAGGGTAGTCATCCCAGTCGTCACCCAGATCCACTCAAGGTTCATCGGGTGGAATCTTGCTAGAAATACTTACAGACGAAGGAGGGGTTATTCCTATTATTTGTCTGGATAAAGGAATATTGATTCTTAATATGCTCGGTCTCGAAGGCGATCTCGAAGCACTACCAGTAGCGATAGTAGAGGCAGCGATTGCGAGCAAAGAATCTCCAGCACTGTCAGCCGAAACTGTGGAGGTTCCCTCTCTAAAAGATGAAGGACCTCTGCTCAAATAATCATCCCCAGTAGGGGAACCAACAGGCTCACTCCTAGAGGCCCCCTTGGTGGAAGCCCTTTTAGGACCTCTGACAGTCTTCTTCTTGCGAGGGGAAGACTCTTTCAGAGTGGAAGCCTTTCGCTTATTGGAGATAACGAGAGGCTCTGCTGGCGGAGCTATTACGCCTATCGGTATTATCAACAAGAAATTGTCTGCCCCGGTAGTGTCTTCATCTTCATCAGAGAAGATGGATGGGATCTCCTCTCTTCCAGTGGACTTATGGGAGGGCATCCTGAAACTTTTATACACATCAAAATCATGATGGAAGGTATTGATGGACACATAAAATAGCGCGTACGAGTGAAGAATGCGCAACTCCATGGAGAGAGAAGTCGCGGGCACAGCAATGATTGCACCAGTACAACCCGTGATAAAATACCGCCATCCTCTGGCTCCATCAATAAGTCCACCTTTGAACTTGAAGCTGGTGATAGGATTCCCCACATGCAACTGGTCGTACACAAATTGCCTGGCGAACCAGCTAGGCAGATAAGGCTCCAAATAGCAGTGGTCCTCACTTCGGTACAGCATGTGGAAAGGTCTAATGCAGACCAACAAGTAAAAGGCTTCAGGATAAAGAATAGTCTTTCCATGGCCTGAATCCTGAAGTTTAGTCCCCTGTTGATTGATATGTATGGGGGGGACGATACAGAAGAGCTTCCAACCATGGGCAAAATTTAATGCTCACCGACAATCTATGACGCTAGTCACATTCCAAAGAAAATTCTTGTAATTCAACAAGAAGTTATTTCCTGAACCGCTAGCAGAGCCGGGAGATATCACTCTGGTGTTGTGAAGGATTAACCATCCCATCAGATATAGGAATGGTAATTCCACTCTGGGATATCCTTCACGCTGTGTATCATCTGCAAGCAGCCCATCAGTAATGGCCCTCAGGCCAGCTTGTACTCTGCATACCATGGCAGAAGGAGTGTATCCCTCAGCTCCCTGTGGGAACGTACTCTTCATAAGGAGTGTCTCCCATTGGCAGCTTGTACTCTTCACTCGGGATGCTGTCCGGCAGTAATCCTCTGAAAGGCATAACAGGGCCTGAAGGACTGCTCACGAAGACTCCTCGGTTCAATCATTTCTTGTATGAGATCTTTCCTGGCCGCCCATAAAGATCTGGAGTCAGAGTCCATACCATCTTCCTGGGATGTGTGGCATGGAAGAATACCGAGATAGGGTAATCTCTGGGCATCCTTGGCAGATACATGACAATGCCCTCAGCAGAAAATACCTAATTTTCTTTCTTGGGCTTAGTCTGGGATTGTTTATCGATAACATCCCCGAATAAGAAACCTGGTTTCTTATATTCAGTCCCATCTATGTATGTCAGGGGCTCCCCACTGATCATACTCAGCAGCATTCGTTCTCCTTAGGACGAGATCAGAGTTTCCCTTTCTTGAGGATACTCGGTTCCAAAGATGGGGAATGTCACATGGGACAAGTCCTCCAGGTAGTTGGAATTCAGCATCCCAGCAGCAGAGCCTATCACTTCAGCCAAAGGAGGGATCTGCAAGTCCACTGTAAAATGCAAGAAAATAAGTCAATTTTACGCTAGACGCTATACTCTTGCAGTATACGCCAAAGACTAACAGTCTGAGCTTTTATGCCAGACTACAAAAAAACTTGAGTCTAACGCTGGAATCTATTTTCAGTGCGTAAACTCAAGGTTGGCAGTATACGCCAAAATCTAACAGTCTAAGCTTTTTACGCCAGACTGCCAAAATTTGAGTTTTTATACTGAAATTTACATCCAGCGCGTAAAACTCAAAATTTGCAGTATACGCCAAATTTTGACAGTCTGAGTTTTTACGCCAGACTGCAAAAATATAGAATTTTTACGCTGACACATTAGAAATATGGGCGTATTATTGTGCATACACGTACAACGTATACGAAAGGTTCTTTATTCCTCTCGAAGTCTTTACTTGTGATGCCCGGAGCGCAGCTCGATGGTGGAGAACTTCGTTCAGATTGGGGCTCGTTCAGCCTAATGGGGGTTGCTCGTGCTTGAGCAGAGGAGCGAGATAAAGAAGCGGCTTTCTTTCCCTTAGCAGTGGAAGCCTGTTTTGGTGCCATGGCGAAGCTCAAAGTTCTCAGAAAAGAGACAAAGACGAACAGTTCTCAAAGAGACAAAGGGTTTTGCAAAGATAGATGAAGGGTTTTTCTCTCTCAAGACCTTGGGCTATTTATAGAGTTCTGATAACTCTTCGAATCCCTAACCAAATCTGATTTTTAATATTCGGTTATGATTGGGGACCACGTCAGCCTATCATTTGAAAAAGAAGACGAACAGTCATGCTGCGTAACAGATCCAGATTTTATGCTAAGAAGCTAACAGATGCTACGGATCTATGACTTTTTGTATATCTTAAAGTCACGCAAGACTGAGTACGCGTATATCTTGACAATTTGGGTCTTATACTCGAGAAGGCCAATTACAAGGGTTTACACAGAAAATGCTCTTTTTTGGCTATAAAATATTCCAAGTGCTTAAAACACACAGATATCAGCATTGAAGATGACTCTTCTTCTTGGGCCATTGGAGGTTCGTTCAAAGTCTAGCAAGAAATCTTTACATCTAAGTTCAAGTATGGCCTGTTCGACGAACATTTCTTGCCCTATTTCGAGGAATTTTTGGGAAGCCATTCTTGAAGATGATATTCTGAACAGAAATCCTTCGTATCAGAGAAGTGACAGTTCAGAATTCTATGTGACTCCTCATCCAAAACAGCATGACAGTTGGATCTTCAAGACAACTTAATGCTAAAAAGCTTTTTACGCATCTTCCGTTATGCGTAAAAGTCGAGACATGACCGGATAACCGTTTATCAGAGTCAGCATAAAATTACTCAGATGTGTCGAAGCTGCACATTATCATACTTTCTCACAGCAAATATGGCAAATCAGCAATGCGTAAAAGAAGACAAGTCTATTAATCATGATTACATATGATGGAAATCTTTTTTTTACAAAGGATTTTTTATTAATATTCATGATCATGATGGGAATCTATTATGCCAGGTTCTCATTTGATGGAGATCTTTTTCTTCTTCTACGACACTTTATCGGCTTCTGCGGTCGATGAACAAGAAAATGGTTAATGGCGGGAGGATACAAAACTGGGCTTGTATAAATTTTTCAAGTCCACCCTCCATACGCTATGGCAGCCACGCCCTAGAATTTTGTTAGGGATTCAGACCCAACACAATACTGGAAGACAGGGCCAAACTGCCTACCTACGTCCAGCTTCATAATAGGAAAAAATACAGCTAGCAAGCTGTGTGGTCCGATGAGACCCTTCCTCTCTCCTGGATGAATCGCCATATAAAATTATTGATTATCACGAGAAAAGAAAGATATGATATCCTTCTATGATCTATCATTGCAGAGGATATTTGCTCGAAGATGCCTCCTTTTACGGCTTCTTACATGCTAGAAGAGCATAATCTTCTTCTTCTTCCTCAGGTTAGCCCGATGAATCTCGGCAACCATCTTTTTGGTAAAGAAAGTGTAGAAAAACAGGTTCACTCGCTTGCCTTTATATAAGCAGAAAAAAACATACCCAATCCGAACAACTTCCTAAATATCTCCAAAAAATTAGCCTCGCAGAACGAGTCAAATTTGACCGTTTCATGCTTCATTCAAAGTATTTCAAATTACGAGAAATTTGAAAACTTTGAAGGGGGTCTTGTAGAAGCATGAAAATACGCTGGAGAATTATATGCGTAAAACCCCCAACATGCATAAAGCCCGTGTAAAATAGATCTCCAGCGCTGTGTGGCATAAAATATGACTTCAGAGCCATTGGCGTACAATAGAGCTTCAACGCTATCCAGCGTAAAACTGAGCTCCAAAATAACCCGCGTAAGGCAGTACTTCCAGGTTATTTTGGCGTAAAAAGGTTGCTACACCTCCCTCCAGTACAAAATATGTCTACTTTTAATGCAGCGTGAAGTTGTACGAGGAACTTTTCGTATTACTCGAATGAACCTGTCAGACAAAATAGTGAACCTGACTCCTGACAAAGAGTACTGCACCATAATCGAGAGGACTGCTGTAATGATGATTCTGTACAGAGGCCCAGACTGTCGTTTAGTGACATATCCTTGATACAAGTCATTTTTACGCATTCAAGGAATACGCTGCCTATTCTACACAGGCAGAGATGAGTTTTTATGCTCAAGATGAGACGAAATCAGACGCCATGCCAAAAGTAGTTCTCGTATAGAGCTCGAGGCATATCTCTGCAGTTAATGTACGATATGGGGGCAGTTCTCTGCATTTAATGCACAAAATTTTGTTTAATTTTTAATGACTGGGAGAGCTAAAACTAGGGCTAATACGCTCACGTCACCATCCTAGCATTTTACGCCAACCAGGCTATTTTCAACTATAGGAGTACTTTGTATGTTATCTCCTCGAAATACGCCAACTCAGGCTATATTTGCAAAGGTACATGATAAGGCTATTTGGCCCAGAATACGCTCAAGACCTCAGTCAGGAAGGATAATTGGCTAGTTTACGCTGGTTACCTATTTATGCAGCATCAAGCTTTAGACAACTACTTGGCTTTTACGCCAACAAGACAGCTACGTGACTTTTACGCCAACAAGACAGCTATTTGGCTTTAACGCCAACAAGACAGTCATTTGACTTTTAAGCCAACAAGACAACTATTTGGCTTTTACGCTAACAAGACAGCTACTTGGCTTTTACGCCAACAAGACAGCTACTTGGCTTTTACGCCAACAAGATATCTATTTGGCTTTTACGCCAACAAGACAGCTACTTGGCTTTTACGACAACAAGATAGCTACTTGGTTTTTACGACAACAATACAGCTATTTGGCTTTTACGCCAACAAGACAGCTATTTGGCTTTTACGTCAATAAGACAGTTATTTGGCTTTTATGCCAACCATCTCTACGCGAGGGGAAGTTACCTATGTGGCTTGCATGTCATGATCTTCGATGAGTGATTATACGCGTTACCTCATAATAGGACACACGTCACACGCGGATTCAGGAGATCATTCAGACGTGGGTAGCAGTTATTATAACCGTCGCGTAAAGAGTGCAACTCACTCCACAGTTTGGCTTCTACGTCGACTGGACAGTTACTGTGACTGAGCTCTATAAATAGAGACCCCTCGTCACAGAGTAAAAAGGGCAAGGTCAGAAAAAAAGAGGAGCAGAGAGCATAGGCAGAGAGCGTCGATTGAAAACTTCGGCAATAAGAATTCAATCCCTCTTGCAACCTTTGAAGCTTCTTCTTCTTCTACAACACTTCTTCGTCATCGTGTGGTCCAAGGGATAAAGTGATCGACCGCAGATCAGACTCCTATAGAAATTTTTACCCAGAATCATTTTTATTGTACTTAACATCCTCGTACATGATTAATTGTATTCTATTTTTTTCTTGTTTGTAAACAAAGAAAGGGTTTCATATAAACCTAGTTTTATTCTTTTGTTTATCATCAAACAACGATAAAATCCTTATGCGAACTCTTGAACTCGTTAAGCCAAAATAAGATACGTTCATGCAATAAGTCCACAATATATTATGATCCTGATGTAATTTACCTTCTTTTGAAGGAATGGCACCAGCGCAATCCTCAGCTCTAGCACCGGGCGAGACACAAGCCCAAGAAAGTAGTTTGGGCACTTCGGGAAGTTTACAGAGCCAGCGAGCCATGTCTCGCATCGATCCCATCCAGCAAATGATATTGATGTTGGAGGCAAACCAACAAAGGGACGAGGTTCGCAATGACTGGGCCGAGAATCGAGCGGAGGAGAGGCAACTCAAGTTTTAAGATAAAATATAAGCCTGATTCTCAGTCCAACAAAAGCAGGTAGATACCCTGTAGCAGATTGTGCAGACTTTGGCATCCAACCAGTCCGCGGTAATAGCAGTGACACCGGTGGAGCAATCCGTATTTGAAGTCGAGATGCCCCAGACACCAAGAAAGAGGGAAGTGACTGCCTTCGACTTTGGCGACTTCAAGAAAGTCTGTAACATGCCATTCAAAGGGCCCAAGGACTCAATCGGGGCTCTAGATTGGTTGGCCGAACTTGAAGACCATTTCTTCCTACTAGAGGTCCCCTAAAAGAAGCGTGTCGTATGCGTTCAACTACAGCTCCGTCTTAACACGCACGATTGGTGGGACGTGTATCGACGATCTCTTTAAGTTGACCAGGGAGAGGAGGTGATCACATGGGCTACTTTTTGTGCCGCATTTGAAGAGGAGTTCATACCCCCTCCCATGCGTCATCATAAGGAGAACGAGTTCGTACAACTACGACAAGGCAGTATAATAGTTAAGCAATACTCCGCTAAGTTCAACAGGCTCGCTAAGTCTGCCAGCTCCTATCTACCCGATGTATCGAGTTGTGCCAGACGATTTGAAGGAGGTATGTGCCCTGCCATCCATGCGCATGTAGTCTTTCATCAGTACGAGACTATGCGAGGAGTCATGAATCATGCCCTCTCTCTTGAACCGTACTATCCTCACGTTGCTACTGGCGCTGTGTATACCTCCAAGCATAAATGCCATAGCAAAGAGAAAGAAAACACCGATGCAAAGCTCACTAACAACGGTGGTCCACAGAGAGGAAACAAAGGGCAACCATGTAACTTTTGCAAGAAGCCGGGGCACACGGCTAAGAAGTATCGCAAGAAACTTGGGCAATGTCTCATTTGCGGTGATTCAACACATAGGATTCGAGATTGTCCAAGCTACTCAGTTCATCATCCTAGAGGTAGGTTCTATTCCTAAGTTTCCTGGACAAAACTTCCAATTAGTTGGGTAGGATGTGGTGCCCCGTTTCCCCTATTCGGGGAGCACGACTAAGAAATACATAGATGGTATCGTTCGATTGGGATAGATTGAATCAAGAACTCATCCTCGTTACGGATTTGCTTCTTCAGAATTGATTTCCATATTTAGTGGACCGTGCCCCCAGGATCGACTTAGCGGCAGAGTCAGGAGGGACCTCTCCGCTGCATCTTTTGTTGCCTCAGTTTTCGCTGTCGCTTCTTGCTTTCGTGCCTTGAGTTGGTTTTCGGATTTGCTTGTATTTTCTTGAACAATTTTGATGGATTTCATTGTTTCGTTCATTGAACTGTACTTTAATTCTGATATTGGAAAGAGTCAAAGAGGTATTGATCAGCTGTTTGTGGCAATGCAGGTGAGCAAGCAGTAGGCAACGCACGAGCGGAGTCTTGAAGCACTTCTTTTCTTCTCCCTTCCAACCAACTAAGTGAGTGGCTTATATTTGATTCAGTTGGCCCTTCTTCCAAGACTTCACACCTAAAAATCTTGTATTCTTGTTTTCCCCAATCAAATGATACCAAGTAATAACTAAAAGATGTCAAAATAAAAAAAGAAATAGACTTCGATTATTATGGTTGTTATTCAAGTTGGGAACGATTACTTATACTGCATGCTTGTTTGTTTGGAAATATTCATCATATGCATAAATACAATTTAGAATGCATACTTCTTGTTTAAAATATGATATGTATAGAACTCATACTGCCATGCAATAAACTATTCAGAAATACTATACAAAATAAATCATGCAAAATACTACTTGTCTTGTACTCGTGTTACCTCAACTGCATGAATGGTTAACTTAATATGAACATCGTTTGATCACGGACAACTTGTGCACAAGGTCAATGGTTCATGCGGATGGTCGTTGGGGCACTGGCACCGATCTGATCCAGGCGGAACTTCACGATAGTCTCACGTGCTGGACAGGATGGCGTATAGTACCTCATGTGCTTTTGTTGCATACCATCCTTATTCAAGACTATAACTCGTCCCTTATGGTTTCTAGCCAGTGATCGCCACATGTATTTAAACCTGTTGCAAGCTAACTTGTGTCTTTGTGGCAGGGAAGGATATGGTAAGTTTTGTGCAGGTGATTCAGACGGGCAGTTAAATGTCACCGAACGGTGGCAAGTTATTTCACTAAAAATTTTATGTATATCTTGTAAATGAACTAAGGTAAGATAGAAAGACCATAAATAATTTGCATGCTTCAAATAAACAACGTGTTGATTGGTATAGTTGGGTTAGCTCGCCTTCACCGGTACATTTTGATATACTGACCCTCGTTGAAACAGGTTCCCCGCACTAAGGAGATCCGGGCGAGGAACTGAAGTCGTCTTCCCGATCCAGTCCAGCTGTCAGCGTGTTCGGTTTGCGCCACCTTAGAAGCATTTGAAGCAAGAGCTAGCAACCCAAACAAAATACAGCTCAGAGGGAAAGCCGTCTTCCCTCCAAGAGGTCTTTACCTTTTGAAGTTTCATAAAGAGATGTAATGTACATGACTGCAATCTAATTTTGTGTTAACATTTTGTAAGCCCGTGCGACAATCCTTATGACTCATTCAAGAGTTTGTAATAGATGTTCATTATCAATAAAGAGAATTTTTTCATGTTTTAACTTGTGTTTCAATTTATCTGCGTACTCTGAATATGTGCTCGCTATGCGAAATAACTTAGCCTTGTGTGGTGTGCAACCTAGGCCCGCACGACGTCATCTCCGGGGAACGACTATCGATTCCACGAAATCGGGGCATGACAGTTTGGAGTCCAAAGCTAAGAGATATCGTCTTTTTAAGTCGTCATCACTACTAAAAAATGAGGTTGAATTTATGACGAATTTAAATTATTTTTTGGACGAAAAAGTGAGGAGTTTGGGGAAAAAAAATGAAAGATGTGTTTATTCCATAAGTCTAATAGGTATTTATAATGCTGGAGACTACTTAATTAAATACGACTAGGATTAGCTTATTTGGATAGGATTATGATCAGTTCAAATAATGATAGGATATGCATTAAGTTGCTTTCCTAGTAGGCTCAAGATAAGAATTAATTTAAAATATAGTTTGAATTAGATAAATAATTTATAATCTTAGATAGCTTAAAAATAGTACAACATATTTATATCTATTCTTATTTATATCTATTAACACTAATTTAATATCTATCCAATATAAAGAATATATATATATATATATATATATATATATATATATATATATATATATATATATATATATATATATATATATATATATATATATATATATATATATATATATATATATATATATATATATATATATATATAAATATATATATATATATAAACAAATAAATATTGAATAATTCCAGAAAAATCCAAATAAATTCTTAATAATTTCAAAAAATTCGATAAAATTACAAAAAATATATTTAAGTCTTTTAATCCAAAAATAAAAGTTTAGCACAAAAATATTCATGCATGGTCTCACAGTAAATCATGGAAACCT
Source organism: Iris macrosiphon (assembly GCA_036927795.1). Taxonomy (NCBI): domain Eukaryota; kingdom Viridiplantae; phylum Streptophyta; class Magnoliopsida; order Asparagales; family Iridaceae; genus Iris; species Iris macrosiphon. The sequence continues at coordinate 59,495,722 of JAYESA010000003.1, read as the reverse complement.
TGAAAATTTACGTTTTTTAGGTTTTAATTACCCAAAAATTCTAGAAAAATTTTCAAAATTCTAAAATAGCCTAAAAATAATTCTATAAGTAAATATATCTAGAAATTTATTTTCTAATTAACTAAGAGAATACTCTAAAAATATTCAATATTTAAAATAATCTATAATAAATATAATAATATAAAATATACACAAAATACCTATTTTGGGTGAGGGGGTTTACATATTAAAATTCTTCTATATTTATAGCATCTTTGTAAACCGAGTTCGGGACAAATTCGGATGCCAAATGTTCAGATTTTTGAACGTTGGAGCCAAGTCTCCAGGAAGAACTGGTTGCACAGAAATGCTAAGTCAGGGAACCAAGTTCGGACCGAACTCGTACCGAACTCACACCGAGTTCGTCCTGAGTTCTATCTGCGTTCGTTTCACCTAAAAGAGTAAGAATTAGAGTGGGTTTGGGTTGGTTTAGGCTTACTTGGGTTTGTACAAAATTGGTTGGGCTATTTTTAACACATAAAATATTTTGGTTCAAAAAATATGGGTATTTTTAGAAAATATTTTGGATAGCCTAAAATGTCAAGTGCGACTCGATGTATATCTTCCTAAACTCAAAAGTAAATAAAAAATTATATTGACTTAATAATAAAGGCAAGATGCACCCCATACTCTAAAGTAGTTGAAGAAGCACCAGTAAGTCTTCGTATTGCCAGTACATGTAAGTTATTTCAAGTCCAAGTTTAGACGATTATCAAAATAAGGTTTGACCATGACCAATGGGCCAACAATCTTCTTATTTTGATAATTGACAAACTCTGACTAATATACCAGAGAATGGAACTCAAAATCTGAAAGAATGGTACTACTTCAATTGATTTTCTTCTTCTTTGCTTTATAATATCAGTACCTACTACTCCTCCATTGTCATTTAATCAAAAATGGGAAAGCTCTCCCATAATTTGCTAGTAGATGTCAAGACAAAAAGACAACAAGAGTGAAGTAACATAAAAATATAAGCAGAATTGATATAGGCATTTTAGATTTGTAATTAGTTAAGATTTATTTCACAATCGCAGAAGTCTAAGGCGTAGAGACATATTAAAAAAAATCATAAACTGAAGTCATAAACTACTACATAAGTCTAAAAGTGCGATATAAAAGAAATAAGCATAAGCCTAATAATCTAAAACAGTTCAAGAGCTTAATTAGACTAAAAAGATAGCATAATGATCTGAATCACTCATCATCTCCCGTCGTCGGGTCTCCAGTCTCAGAAGAATAGTTGGGATCATAGAAAGCAGCAGATGGATCCAAGTAAAGTTGAACATATGGATCAACAACCCGATATCCATCTCGTGAAGGATCATGAACCATGGGATAGGGTTTGCTAGGGATCTGAGAGAAGGAGTAATGTATTTCCGCCTAGGAGTCTGACATCACCTGGAAATAAAGATTGGTCTGGTAGTCGGTCTTCCTATGACGATCATCCTTGAGAGAATGATGCACTAATGCAAGTCTGTGACGCTCATCCTAAACTTTTATGTAATCTTGCATCATAGTCCGAAGCTCGTCCAATGAGGCAGAGATACTCCGGAGCAGCAGGTTCAGGGTGAGGTATGGCAGTAGCATATGGAGGAGGTGGAGAAGGTGCAACTATAGAAATGAGGTCAGAACGTCGGGCAGCTAAAAGGTAGGCTGGCTCGACAATATTGGTTCAATCCTCAAGTGATATCTGAAAGTGTGAAAAGATAATAGGCAAGTACATAGCGTATACAAGGTTATGATTGTTATTGCAGGATTGGATCATCATTTGAATCATAGCCTTGGGAAAGATGAATTTGATTACAAAGTGAATATGATATAAAGCACAAAGTTTAAGATTGGTGATCTCATCAGTTAAGGTTTGTTTACGCAGGATGGTTGAAAAGATAATACGATGTAGGTCATAGAACTATCTATTCAAATGTTTGGTCTTGAGTTGACTCTGAGGACAGGGATTGGGTAAACAGATGTAGTCCTTATAAGAGTTTAGAGTGGTTCCATCAGTAAATTTTTAAGATGTGATAGGTACTAAGGGTTCTCCTTTATTTTGAATATAAAGAATTTTCCCTAAGTATTCAGCATCAAACTCAATATCTAATCTAGCAACACAAGATTTTATAGAATCATCAACTGAGGACATATTGCAGTAAAATATACGAATATCATTGATAAAGATAGAAAATCTAGTAGTAACTAAGTCCTCTAATCCTAACGCACGAAAACTTTCCAGATAGGTAAGAAACACTGTGAAGTTGATAGGACTACTAGGACAAACGGTAATGTCAATAAAATTGTTAAACCATTCAACAGATTGGTCTAATGTTGCAAAAATTAATCCATGGAAATTGCCTGTGTCTGGCATAAAAGGGCTAAAGAGTGATTGAGAAACCTCATCCTGAGTGAAAGATGAAGCTTCTCCATCTTTTCTCTTCCTCTTAAACAATTTAGGAGCCATAAGAAATTAATGAAAGGAGGAAAAAATAGAAGTTATACCTTCAAACAAATCAGGAACAGGGGTAGAGAAAGATGAAAGGAACTAAAATCCAAATTTTTACCTCCAAAATTTGCACGTGGAGGAAGATCCATGGGTGGTTAGGATTTGGAAAAAAATTGTTTTTGGAGGGTTTCGACCGCTGCGAGGTTCTGGAGCCGATTGGGAAGAAGATGGAGAGTATATCTAAAAGAGAGTGGGGTCCACAACTTAAAACTGAATCAAGTTCATCCGAACTCGGGCCAAGTTTGGGTCGAGTTCGGTCCGACCTCTATCCGAACTCTGGTGGAGTTATGATGTTTCAATAAAATTTAAATTATGGTCCACTTTCTCTTATATATAAGACAACTTTGTATGTCAATAAATTAATACTTTATGAATCTCAATAAAATATTTAATTGTTTTTTAATCACTTATTTTCCTGTTATATATAGATCATCTTAGATTAGCTGTAGGGGTCGTATCCCATCTAGCGGTGGTCCAAAGTACGCTTAAGTACCATATCGCTTAGGCTATTTACGTCTTTTTGACATAATGGCTCTTTTGGCTTGTCTCTAAAATACATTTTACATATAGGATAAAAAAATATTAATTATATATCATTGATATCCAAAAATTCCAAATTCATGACATATAAAGTTGAATCGATCTTCTGCTAAAGGTTTGGTGAATATATCAGCTAGTTGGTTCTCTGTTTCAACATAATCAATGCAAATATCACCGTATGCTTGATCCTCTCTTAAAAAGTAGTGTCTAATCTCAATAGTTTAGTATGTGAATGACATATAGGGTTCTTAGTGAGATTAATTGTGCTAGTGTTATCACAGTAAATAGGAATCTTGGTTTAGTGAAGATTATAGTCTTCAAGAATTTGCTTCATCCATAAAATTTGAGCACAACAACGTCCTACGGCAATATACTCAGCCTCAATAGTTAACAATGCTACCAAATTTTGTTTCTTGCTAAAACATAAAACTAAAGCTTTTCCTAAGAAATGACACGTGCCACTGGTGCTCTTTCGATCAACTTTGCATTCGACAAAATCAACATCTGAATAACCAATAAGGTTAAATGAAGTGGTTTTAGGATACCATAATCCGACAGTCGAAGTGCCTTTAAGATATTGAAAGATACGCTTAACTGCGCACAAGTGTGATTCTTTAGGATTAGCTTAGAATTTTGCACATAAAAAAATACTAATTATATTAGGACGACTAGCAATTAAATAAAGTAGACTACCAATCATATCTAAATACTTACATGTGTCGATTGGTTTGCCATGTTCATTAATGTCAAGCTTGGTAGAAATTTCCATAGGAGCCCCAATTGGTTTTGTATTTTCCATGTCAAACTTCTTGAATAAGTCATTAGTGTACTTAGCTTGGTTGATGAAAATCCTTTGTGAATTATGTTTGATTTAAAGTCCTAGAAAGAAGTTCAGTTCTCCTATTATACTGATCTCGAATTCATTATGCATATACTTAGCAAATTCTCTGCATAAAATCTTACTAGTTGAACCAAAAATGATATCATCAATATAAATTTATACTAATAAGAGATCATTATTTAGAGATTTAATAAATAGTGTCGTATCCACCATTCCTTTTGAAAAACTATTTTCAAGTAGGAAAGAGCTAAGTCATTCAAACCAAGCCCAAGGGGCTTGTTTGAGTCCATAGAGAACTTTTCTTAACTTAAAAATATGATCAGGAAATTTAAAATCTCCAAAATCAGGTGGTTGTGAAACATAAACCTCTTCTTTAATAAATTCATTTAGAAAAGCACTTTTTATATGCATTTGAAATAGTTTAAAATTATGAAAAAAAAGCAAAAGCGCATAACATGCAAATGGATTCTAATCTCGCAACTGGGGCATAAGTCTCTGTTTGACAATAAATTAAAAGAATAACTAACAGAACTTGATTTGATTAACAAACTAAAAAAAGTACAGAGAAGTCCAAGAAGACGATCTATGTACAAATTTCTTTCCTGGGGGTGACGATAGAGGGTTAGGAGTGTAGCAACTCTTTTTACTCCGTGGACGATCCGATGTAGAAGATATTCTCTCTCGCTTGAGTGTAGGTTCACAGATAGCCAACCAACACTTTGTATGGATGTGGAACCTTGCTATTTATGGCCTCCGCGTGAACGTGCTATGTATGCCGCATATCTTCCTGCTTGGTGCCGCATAGGGCTACTTCAATAGCATACAGTTGTAACTGTGGTCGCATGTCACGGGGAAGCTGTCACGTGAGTTCAGTTTAGATATATTGTTGATGAGATCTTGGAGTTTTTATCAACCAGTTGTGGGCGTGACTTGGTTAGCTGGACACGTAGTCAGCACCAACTATACGAAGATTTGTGCAGTTGTAATGGGAAGATCTTGTGAGCTGGAGACCGCATAACAACTTGGCTGCATAATGGTAAGGCCACATGGGTCTTGTAGCCGCATACGTGCTCTTATTTGGGCATGTTGGCGAGGTCACATATGTGCTCTCGTCCGTCTTCGGTCAGATGGACACTTTGGCTTCAAGAGAAAGAGGATGCATATAGTCGAGGCCACATGTGTGCTCCGGACGCATATGTGTCCTGACCGCATATGAGATTTTATCTTATGAGGCCGTATATCATCAAGTCTGCATAATATTGAAGCCACAGAGGCAAGACACGTGGCACGGCCCCTTTGACGAGGTCATTAATTATTGTATGTGACTCTTTGTCTTTTTGTATCCCACCTTCTTGTGAGTCTCGAGGCTGTCAGGCCTTTTTATCAGGCGTTGGCGAGTGTGTCAGGGATCCTTTATGCAGCCACTTGTTACTTGGTTGGTCTGGTCGCATGAAGGCTATTATGCAGCTTCTGTCTGGCCATATCTATTATATTTTATGCGGCATGAGCTCTATGTAGCCTGTAGTATTTTTATGCTTCTACAAGACCCCCTTCAAAGTTTCCAAAATAATGAGTTTGTAATACTTTGAATCAGAAGCATGATCAAGCACTTTTGGTCGCATAGTAGAGACATGCCGCATAACACTATCTTGCCGCATAACAAGTTTTGCCAAGCTGTCAAGTCATTTAAATGAGTGGATTTGGTTGTATCTCCAAGGAGATCTCTTGGGATTATGTGTTTTCATTTAACACGGAGTCTGAGGTGATGGTTCAGAGAAGATAAAGCATCTCACCAACAAGAAATTATCGTCTTCTTTTTGATGTTTCGTGGATCTAGGCATGGGGATTCGAACCGCCGCTGTATTTAGCCCCAACCGCATATCCCCACCAATATAGGGGTTGAGGAGAGAGAAAGAAACTCTCTACTTTCTCCTCTTTCCTTTTTTCTGCTGCTTGCTGACATGGCCCCCAAAGTCGCTTTCTCCGCCGCTGCCGCCGCCACTAAGATCAAGGAGAAGGCCAAGAGCAAAGGGAAGGCCTGCTCCGCTGTGTCGGACCCTTCGCTGTTTCTCGCCAATATTCTATCGCAGAGTTAACCTTGGCCACATGGTTGTCTCTGCCGCATAGATTCTCCAGCTGCGTAAGCTTCTATGCTTGGCAGAATAGGGGCATTCTCCTTGGTTGAATTTTTTTGATTAATTTTGACTATGTTCCCTTGTTTGATTTGCAATGATATTGTCATGCCCCGGACCCGCTCGGGCCGCCGCTCCGCCTCACCCCGCCCCCGTGAAGCCGAATTATCGAACCGGGCACGAATTACCGTACCTCGGTGCGCCAGACGCGAATCACCGTGCCCGTCCCGCGGGTGCGTGAAAGGGGGAACGTGGATGTGGCCCACGCGAGTGCATCGGGGGACGTGATGCCGCACGGGCCTGGGGTTGCGCCCGTGCAAGGCCAATCGTTTAAGTTGATAGTTGGCTATTATCGCATCAATCGAGTAAGCAGAGAAAAGGGACTTGTTTCAATGCAATGCATTTAGCCAACTGAGTATTCGGGACAATCGAGGCAACTTGGGAAAAGTATTCGTTCGTTCCATACAATATGCCCCCTTATACGATAGCATTCTCGGGGCAACAATCGAAACCAGGATTCCGGGTCTTAGGGACTTTGGCATGCCTATCGCTTCCTCGAACGATCCAGTACCTACAAGCAAGTAAACTGTTAGTGGGTCAGCACTTTATACAAGTACTAGTGAGATAAAATAACTGAATAAAAACAAACATTCACTCAAACCAACACTAAGTAATCATGTTATAAAATATTACATTACTAGTGATCTTTCTAGTTTTACCTAGGTTCGTTTTATGCAGTTCTAGCAGAGTTAATTTACATTGTTTGGAAACAGAGTTTCATATGCAATAAGCAAGCAAGCAATCGTGCCGTGTTTCAGGGTGTGCGCAGCGTGTCTCGTGGGACTCGATGGTCAAATGCACAGCTAGATACACAATGCACAATCTTAGGGGCAGTCATCTATCCAAGCCAACATAATAACTTAGATATATGCAGGGCGGTCCCCGAGTATCCCAGGATCGGCAGCTGGTTGTACAGCATACTGATGACTCATTCATCTGATGCTAATGGCAGCTGTAACTCATGGTTGCTTTCCACTATCTCTGTAGCAGCCGTAACACATGCAGTTCATTTCTCCACCAAAAGCCATTGTCCGACCATATGCGAATGCATGGAACACTATCAAATAAACTCTAGTATACAGACGAGACGAACCATTCGAACACAATCTTTGTTGCGGAGCAATCCTACTTATCACTTGAACACATTCAAGCACAATATGGTTCTCTCGAAGCATAGACGATAGTGAACATGTTCATTCACTCTAGGCAAGCATTTCAGGATTCTCGTTAAATAGATATTATTTAAAAGATAAGCTAGGTGAGTTCGTTCATTAACATGCAAGATAGGTTCTATCATACTCTTATGAAAACATTGCAAGCAAAAACTCAAGTTATTATTAAGGCGTGCAAGAATCAGAGAACGAAGTTTTGCCCACTCACCTTGATACATAATGCCGATGCGGAGTGAGGCATTACATACTTACCAACCAACAAAAAGTTTCGTCCTCGAAACTTCAAGGATAAACTTCTCGATATTTCGAGAAGCGATAGTGTCGTCCCTCGCCGTACTCAAACGAAACAATCAAGCAATTCAAGTTCAGAAAACATTTGCACTTTGAGAATATCTATGGACTTATTGTATGGAATGCTCTATTGAAATACCATATCGATAATACCTCAGAGTCATAACAACGAATTTTGGACCAGAAGATCGATTCCGTTCTGATACAATTCTGTCACGCCCCGGACCCGCCCGGGCCGCCGCTCCGCCTTACCCCACCCCCGTGTAGCCAGAATTATCGAACATGGCACGAATCACCGTGCATCGGCATGTTGAACGTGAATTACCGTGCCCGTCCTGCAGGTACGAGGAAGGGGGAACGTGGATGTGGCCCGCGTGAGTGTATCGGGGGACGTGATGCCGCACGGGCCTGGGGTTGCGCCCGTGCAAGGCCAATCATCACATCAATCGAGTAAGCAGCAGAAAGGGACTTATTGCTTAGCCAACTGAGTATTCGGGACAATTGAGGCAACTTAGGAAAGGCATTCGTTCGTTCCATATATTATGCCCCCTTATACGATAGCATTCTCGAGGCAACAATCGAAACCAGGATTTTGGGTCTTAGGGACTGTGGCATGCCTATCGCTTTCTCGGACGATCAATTACCAGCAAACAAGTAAACTGTTGGTGGGTCAGCACTTTATACAAGTACTGGTTAGATAAAATAACTGAACAGAAACAAACATTCACTTAAACCAACACTAAGTAATTATGTTATAAAATATTATATTACTAGTGATCTTTCTAGTTTTACCTAGGTTCGTTTCATGCAGTTCTAACAGAGTCAATTTACATTGTTTGGAAACAGAGTTTCATATGGTGAGAATAACCGCGCCAGCGCTCCCGCGGAACGATCGCTTTGACCCATCCGGGCATGATACCGTACGAGCGTGAGTCACGCCCGTGCAAGGCCGTGGTCCATTGGCTGGCGGTAAGATTTCTAAGCCACAGAGTCGCACAGAATGTCCGAGTGCAGCAGAGTTATGAACGCATAGGCCATTGGTAATTACTTAGTCGACAATATAGCGGAAGCATTGAATAACACAAGTTGAAGTAAAGCAACTCTTTTATTGATATAAATATGTGTTATAGGCGGCGTATAGCCGAGATTACTAGTCGCTCAAGCCTCTCTCTCTAAAACAGTAAAAGCATACCAAGTGGCTACAATCGTGGAATGATTGTACAGGCGATGTTCAGGCGATGTTCACAATATTATATCTTGTATATGTGCTTCAGTTCCGGACGCACCGCTGCTTCGGAGTGATAATCACGCCTTAGCACGCACGAAGGAACATCCGTACCGAATGAAGTTCTCCCGCACCCTACATACAAACTAGTGGATTATCAGTACATTGAATGCACTTGTGGGGAAGCTACTCGCCCGCTCGATAAATCCAAACATGTAATATAAGTTTCGTGCACCAACTATTAAGTTGTCTTTCTAGTTGCCTTAGGATCAGTTTCATGCAAATATTGAATAGCCTACTTCGTGTGGCAGTGCGTCGTACGACATGAGAAGAAACACGGCGAGACTTACCATCTTACCATTTGTCCTTTCCTGTCCAAGGCAAACATTATTAATTCAAGCACGAGCAAGTATAAACATTCAGGGGCATTCATAATGAAAACCAAGGCAATTGCATATGCAACACGAGAGTTGTTATATCATGATCGTTCAGGTGTTCAGTTGATTATTTGATGCGATGCAATAACTCGCACGCGGATAGTCACTAAGCGAGGATGACTTATCTATATGAACATGAGTCGCTGGCATAGCCATAAAGGACCGTTTATAGTCTTGAACAAGGATGGCATGCAGCCAAGATTCGTGAGTGCTACAGTCCATCCTGTCCAGATGCATGAGACTATCGTACAGTTCCATCCGGATCGGAATGGTCCCAGTTCCCCGGTGATCGCCCGTGGAACCGAATGACCTTGTTTCTAAGTTGTCCGCGACATGCAGGTCAGGGTCCTTCCAAATCCATAACTTGATATGATAATCCATGATTCGTGATCTGAATCGAGCATTTGCTCTATAAGCTAAGATTCGTGGATTCGTTAACATGATTCTTGTTCAAATTGATGTGATTATCATTCATTTCTAATGTAACAAGATTCTCTTTCAGTATTCATTGCCCTGATGCGTTCCCCTGGTTCGGGGATTGCCTTGACGACCCAATGGTCCCGGATACTTGCAGGTTCAAATGCACAGAAGGACTATTTGATAGTCTCCTGGCTAACAAGAATGCATGTATAATACAATAACGTTAGACATTCGTAAGCAAGCAAGCATGCGTTCTAAGGAACATAAGCAGACACGTTTGCTCGGGCCCAAAGGTAAACCGATATGTGAAACCGTAGGGACTTTAGCATGCGAGGGTCTGAATATAAGTAATATTTCATTTCCATGTTCTAGCATAAGAAATACAAGTTGGGATTATTCCCTTAGCTAGGTGCATTGGATTTTTATTAGCATGCAGAGGTGATTCACCTAGCGACTAGCATGTATCATTCCAGATTTTATGTGTGCTGGCTAAGCAAAGACAAGTTCACCGTAGCCACCCACCTTAGCGATGATTCGCCTCGGTCGAGCGATACGTCAAGCGAGCCTTTAAAAGCCTAAGCCGAATCCTGTAGGGACAAGTCTGGATATCCTTTGCTTCTCGTTTGAGGCAAAGCGGGTCTAGACAGCTGCACTTTTGCCGTTTGAGTCGGCAGTCCGCTAGAACGGAACAGGGTGTTACATCCTACCCAACTCAGAAAAAGTCTCGTCCTTGAGGCTTACTGAGGACAAGCTGTACATTTCAATCAATTTTGATTTTTAACGATACAAGGCTGAGGCAAACCTATACAAGTCTTTGTACTTGTTTATTTGGATATTCACTTGCACAAGCATTCGAGATCAGCATATCGCTTAGTCTGGATCGTGCACACATTCGAAGTACACCTCTAGCGTGATCACGTCAACCAACTTAGCGATAGCGAAGTCTTGGCACTCGAGTTTCACATTTTCTTAAGTCTTGGATCATGCACAAGTTCAAGGCGTCCCTTAAACATATACAATCAACCAAACTTAGAGTTAGTAAAATCGGACAAGCTACTAGCGATACTCTCAAGGGTCTCGCACAGGTTGGCACGAAGGCCACTCGCAGCACAATATCATATAAGCAATCATATCATTCAAAATGCATTTTAAAAGTATTTAGACTTATTATTGGAAAATCCCATCGAGGCATTGAGAGAGAGCGTGCACATAACCCATGAACAAGCTTTCAAAACTGAGATGATCGAAGTGAAGTCCAAAGGCATAGAAGCCAGGCTCTGATACCAATATGTCACGTCCCGATCTCCCGCAGGCAATTCAGCCTTTCCCGCTAGGCGAGAATCACCGTGCCAGCGCTCCCGCGAAACAATTGCTTTGACCCATCCGGGCATGATGTCGCACGAGCGTGAGCCACACCCGTGCAAGGCCGTGGTCCATTTGGCTGGCGGTAAGAGTTCTAAGCCACAAAGTCGTACAGATTGTCCAAGTGCAGCGGAGTCATGAACGAATAGGCGATCGCTAACAAGTTTACTGAGTCGACAATATAGCGGAAGCATTTAATAACACAAGTTGAAGTAAAGTAACTCTTTTATTGATATAAACATGTGTTACAGGCGGCGTATAATAGAGATTACAAGTCGCTCAAGCCTCTCTCTCTGAAACAGTGAAAGCGTGCCAAGTGGCTACAATCGTGGAATGATTGTACAGACGATGTTCAGGCGATATTCACAATATTATATCTTGTATATGTGCTTCAGTTCCAGATGCACCGCTGCTTCAGAGTGATCTTCACGCCTTAGCACGCACGAAGGAGCATCCAAATCGAATGAGGTTCTCCCACACCCTGTATAAAAACTGGTGGATTATTAGTACATTGAATGCACTGGTGGGAAGCTACTCGCCCGCTCGACAAATCCAAACACGTAATATAAGTTCTGTGCACCAACTATTAAGTTGTCTTTCTAGTTGCCTTAGGATCAGTTTCATGCAAATATTGATTAGCCTACTTCGTGTGGCAGTGCGCCGTACGACATGGGAGAAAATACGGCGAGACTTACCAACTTACCATTTGTCCTTCCCTGTCCAAGGCAAACATTATAAATTCAAGCACGGGCAAGTATAAACATTCAGGGGCATTCATAATGAAAACCAAGGCAATTGCATATGCAACACGAGAGTCGTTATATCATGATCATTCAGGTATTCAATTGATTATTATGCAATAACTCGCACGCGGGTAGCCGCTAAGCGAAGATGACTTATCTATATGAACATGAGTCGCTGACATAGCCATAAAGGACCGTTTATAGTCTTGAACAAGAATGGCATGCAGCTAAGATTCGTGAGTGCTACAGTCCATCCTGTCCAGATGCATGAGACTATCGTGCAGTTCCATCCGGATCGGAACGATCCCAGTGCCCCGGTGACCGCTCGTGGAACCGAATGACCTTGTTTCCAAGTTGTCCACGACATACAGGTCAGGGTCCTACCAAATCCACAACTTGATATGATAATCCATGATTCATGATCTGAACCGAGCGTTTGCTCCATGAGCTGAGATTCGTGGATTCGTTAATATGATTCTCGTTCAGATTGATGTGATTATCATTCAGTTGTAACATGACAAGATTCTCGTTCAGTATTTATTGCCCTGATGCGTGCCCCTTGTTCGGGGATTGCCTTGGCAACCCAATAGTCCCGGATACTTATAGGTTTAATTGCACAGAAGGACTATTTGATAGTCTCCTGGCTAAAAAGAATGCATGCACAATACAATAATGTTAGACAATCGTAAGCAGGCAAGCATGCATTCTAAGGAACCTAAGCAGACATGTTTACTCGGGCCCGAAGGTAAACTGAGAGGTGAAACCGTAAGGGACTTTAGCATGCGAGGGTCTGAATATAAGAAATATTTCATTTCCATGTTCTAGCATAAGCAATACAAGTTAGAATAATTCCCTTAGCTAGGTGCGTTGAATTTTTATTAGCATGCAGGGGTGATTCACCTAGCGACTAGCATGTATCATTCCAGATTTTATGTGTGCTGGCTAAGCAAAGACAAGTTCACCGTAGCCACCCACCTTAGCGATGATTTGCCTCGGTCGAGCGATACGTCAAGCGAGCCTTTGAAAGCCTAAGCCGAATCCTGCAGGGACAAGTCTGGATATCCTTTGCTTCTCGTTTGAGGCAAAGTAGGTCAGGACAGCTGCACTTTTGCCGTTTGAGTTGGCAGTCCGCTAGAACGAAATGGGGTATTACAGATATTGCCCACCACACCCTTCGGCAAACTGGTACTCGGGCAGAACCTACTATCCCTCAACATGAATCTTGGGGACTTGTTGGCGGCTATCAGGAACCAAGTTAACAATGACCTTCCGCTAGAGCATCAACAGCATCGAGCAGACGCCTTCCTTCCTTTTGGGTCAGATCAACATGGGGAAGATCCCTGTTGAAGTTGGAAAGCATTTCTTTTAGAAGTCGTACTTCATGTTTGAGGAAGCACTAGTGTCTCTTCAGGTGGGGCCCATCAGGGAAGACTGGTCTTTTACTTTTAACGGGTCAGAGATGACGTTTCCTACCATAGCTCCACAGATAATTCCTTCTCCCTACTATCAAAGGATGTGACAACTCCTTGTCTTCCACCATAGCTCCACAGATAATGCCTTCTCCCTACTTTGAAGCTTCCCTAGCAAACTCAAACTTTGGCTCTCCTGGCGAGCTAAATAAAACTCTACCTCTTTTGCGATCTATACTAGCATGGTGTCTACTCAACCAGTCCATCCTGAGTACAATATCATAGCTCGGAAGTGGCATTACAAATAGTCACGCACTCAGCTCCCAGCCTCATAGAGTAACTCTTCGATCCTTGGAAAAATTACATACTAGGATAATGCCTCTCCCAATCATGATCTTGCAAGTCCTAAGCGAAGACTCAGCTACCAAATAAAGCTTCAGAGCAAAAGAAACAGATACAAAACTAAGGAAAGTACTACTATCAAACAATGCTAAAGCTGGAATAGAATCAAGAAGAACAGAACTTGCGATGACATCTCCGGTAGGCTTGGCCTCCTCGACCGTCATAGTAAATGCTCGTCCCTGAGGTGTACCTCCCTAATGATGGTGCTGGGTATAGCTCTGCTGCTGGGTCGAAAGCGGTGGTCCCCTCGGCTATGTTGTAGGTGGCCTCGCCTGTGCTCTCTGTGCTTGAGCTGCTCCCTGAGCTGTACGACGAGTAAAAATAGGACAATCTATCATCTGATGCTCCTCTGCACCATAATACAGATAAACTCCCAATCTCTTCCTGTAAACTTCCCAGATGTGGCTGGGCTTCATGTAGAACTGGCAGAGAGCTTACTGTGACTATCCTTGCTGCTGTTGTGGTACCTGGTGAACCGGTAACCTAGCTGGAGCCTGCTATTGCTGTGGCTGTTTAAAAGGCCTAGACTAGAGATAAGTACACTTAACAGGCCATGTGTTGCACTAAGCCCCCAAAAAAGAATTACGGTCTCTCTTGGGTTTCAGGTTCCACTCCCGCTCGACCTTGCGTGCCTCCGCAAGTATCCTAGAATACGTCTCATAGAAAGACGAAATGAGGATCTTCACTTCCCTGTTTAGACCCTCAAGGAAACGGATAGCCCGAACCTCTGGCTTCCTCTCCAAATACTCCGTAAATTGTCTCAACCTCCTGAACTCTGTGGCATACTCCTCCACGGTCATGCTCCCTAGAGTAAGGCCCTCAAACTGCCTCTCCAAGTCTAATTTGTTTGCCCGAGCAATGAAATTCCTCTTAAAGAGGTCCTTGAACACCTTCCAAGACTGCCCCGTATCAACAAGAAGTGGCTTATTCCTGAACCAAGTACGAGCGATGTCGAACAGATAAAGTCCCACTACCCCAACCTTCAAATCCTCAGTAAGACAGGAAACCCTCATGAGACGCTTGATATCCTCAAGCCAATCATCAGCGTAAACGATACCCTTGATCCCCTTGAAGATACAAGGTTCCAGCTTTTTGAAGTCCTTGATATTACCTAGTCGAAGCCCTCGATCCCCTTGAAGACCCAAGGTTCCAGCTTCTTGAAGTCCTTGATATTACTCGGTCGAAGCTGGGCAACCTACGGAGCAACCTGTTGCTAGATCAGAGCTCCTCTCTCTATTGTAGTAAGGGAAAGCTGAAGAGCACTGTCAATACCTGCCACAATACGTCGGTCTGCCTCTGGTGAGCCTCTGACTGGGCCCTTTGAGCCTCCATCATCTCATGAAATAATACGAACACCTTAGTCGTATCTGTTGGCACGGAAGGTAGTATTGGAAGTCCCTCAGACATAGCTGGAATAGTCCTCTGCGCTGGAGGTGGACCCCCAAATACAGCTGATACGCCAATCACTGGAGAAGTGACTGGTGCAGACCCTCAAAAACTTGCAGATCTCTCAGAAACTGCTCCTCTTTGCTCTGATCGGGTCTTAGGCGGCAACCTGAGGCAAAGTGAAAGAAAAAAAATCAATATGGCACACGATATAATGTATTCAAAGGATAACAGTTAAAGCTCAATTATCAAATATCAAGGAAGAACAGTTGAAATGAATAATAGAGTTTTTCCTAGATGTGATTGAGTATTTTGAGCCTATAGCCTACATCATATATCCTGAAATAGGCTTGTAATAGCAGTCAAATCAGAGCACCACTATGAATTACACTAATCGTGACCTCGAAGACCTACATAGGCCACCACTAAAAATGTGTCACGACCTGCACCTGGTGTAGGGGTACGAGTAGTGAACAACAACCAGCCTATATTGCAGCATCGGTGGTAGAACATTATTTGGATAAACTATGCTATCAAGACATATAATGCCACCAATAAAATATGAATACTCAATCACAAAAACTATAAGATGGAACAATTGCACGAATATAATATAAGAAACTGAAGAGTCAAAATATAACTCCCAAGATAGAAATATTATCTAATGAGTCAAGAAATATAATATCAGACTAATAGTCAAAAGTTGGAGACAAATTATCATGACCCGCACCCGATATAGGGGCATGAGTAGTGAACAACGCCCAGCCTACGCCACAGCATCGGCGGTAGAACGTTGTTTGGGTAAACTACCTATATAGCAATCAAGATATAATAATGCCACCAATATAAAATGAATATTCTCAATCACAGATCTATAATATAGAATAAAGCACAAATATAATAAAAGAATAAAAGAGTCACAATACAGCTCATAAGACCAATAATATCCAATGAGTTATATCAAGGAAGTATTAATAACAATGTTGGAGACAAATCTAGTACAAAAGATCTAACTATTATGCTAAGATCCTGGGTCATCTATCTCAGTCAGGATGACACCCTCTTGAGCCAAGATCTCTGGCTCTAAACAAACAACATCCTGAGGCCCATAGTGAGTGGGGTAGCACTCCTTAGTGTCATCTAGAAAAAATATATCCAGTTAGAAAAGGAGCAAAGTACATCTCTAACAATAGTTCTAATAAATGATATAAACTATGTAATAATAAATAGAGTGAATATACAAGAAGCAATATAAAGGTACAAGAGATATGCAATAAAAGAATATTGGAAATAAATACAAGAATGAGCATCATAGGAATAAACAATAAATACAAATACTAAGGGAGTGAGTTCCAGCTTTAACATATGATCGGTTTGGGAACTTGCACAAGGATAATAACCTGGTTAATCATACATATGGTGTATGATCAACACTCACAAGGAACAAGTGTCATGATCCGCACCCGGTATAAGGGTACAAGTCCGGAACAACGCCCAGCCTACGTCGCAGATCGGCAATAGAACGCTGTTTGGGTAATCTATCTAAAAGTATAATAAGCCACCAACAATTACAATATACTCAATCATAGATCTAAGATAGAAATGAGCATGAATAAGATAAAGAATAGAATAGTCACAATACACTCATGAATCAAATAATAACATCAATGAGTCTGAGAAATACTAAACAATAAGTTGGAGACAAATCTAGTACAAAAGAATACTAAGAAGCTACAAGTCCTGGGTCATCTGTCTCAGTCGGGATGAGTACCTCCTTAGCCAGGGTCTCTGACTCTAAGCCCACAATATCCTGAGGCCCGTAATATGTAGGGTTCCACTCCTTAGTGTCATCTGGGAAAAATATATCCAGTCGAGAAAGGAGCAGAGTACATCTCTAACAGCAGTTCTAATCAATGATATAAACTATGTAGCAGTAAATAGATGTGAATATACAATATATACAAGAAAGATATATAATAAGAAAATACTAGAAATAAATACAAGAATGAACAATATGACAATGAACAAGAATACTAATGACTAAGTGAGTGAGTACCAACTTTAACATGTGATCGGCTTGGGAACTTGATACAAGATTTATGGCATGGCTAATCATGCGTGCGGTGCATGATTAACACTATTTAAGAACAATACATGATACAAGAAGGGTATGGTGGATTCAACTATGGTATGCTATGGCACGGGATTCTCTAAGAAGATAGCGACTCTTCCCGAGAATCAGTGTCTGTACATGTATAAGAAGAACAATAAAATAAGTCTTGCACAAGATACACCATATATACCAAGAAATAATATCTCATGACGAGATCCAGATATACCAATCAGTGTAACCATCGTGTCAAGAAATTATTGATATCTATACTAGATACAATAAACATAGAGGATATCATAAATGAGAAACTGTCAGATAATGTACTCACCTGAAGTCCGATAAATTGTCTCACAGATGTCAGATACAGTACCCCAAAGACCTAGATATGAAATATAATATCAATACAAGGTTTTAGAAAAAAAAAATAAACTAGTCAACTTCTAGGTCAAGAAGTCATTTCTAAGTCAAAACAGTCAAACTAGGTCAACTTTAAGTCAAACTTGGTCAATCTACCTATTTCTTGGTTGCATGAGTCTATCTCAATAATGTTGGGTTTATAAACTATGAAACTAAACTATACAAGCTAATATAAGATACTAAAAGGCATTCAAAAGGCCGTATCCTAAGATACGCAAGTTTATTTATATAAAAATTGTGTTTTAGATATATATATATATACAAGTCAAATATTATAATAGTATATCAATACAAATGAAACTTGATACCTTGGCCCTGCACTGTTGCGTATCACACCTATCTCGATACCAAACTCGATACTTTGGGTATCAGCCCAATACCTTGGTAATACCTTGGTATCCCGAGGTAACCCAAAACTCTAAAATATAACTAATACATATATATAACCCAAACTAATACTAACTATAAATAACACTATAATATATATATGTCTACATAGGAATCTAACTATAATATAATGTTCAAGATTAACCATCTAATCAATACAATAGCACCCTAACTAATACAAAAAACATATAGCTAAACTATACCCAAAATACTATGCTAATACAATAACTAACTACTATAATGTATCCAACTACTACATAAACTACACTACATATATCTACCTAACTACTAGCCATAACATCAATTACCCTAACTACTCAATACCTAATAATTAAACTAACTAATCATTATACCCAATCCTAAGTGAAACTCAACTGAAACTGAAAACCCAAGATAGTTTGCTCGGCACAGGGACCAATACAATGTGAAGCTACTAATACTTGTTTGGCTGCTGCTGCTCTGAGCTTCATTTTACTGCTGCTGCTGCTTCATTTTTCTGCTGCTACTGCAGCTTTGTTTTTACTTCTGTTACTGCTTCGTTTTACAGTTGTTGCTGCTTCGTTTTACTGCTGCTACTGCTTCGTTTTTACTGCTGCTGCTGCTGCTTTGTTTTACTGCTGCAGCTGCTTCATTTTTCTGTTGTTGCTCTGCTCGAGCTTGCTGCTGTTGCTCGACCGAGGCTCCACTTCTACTATCCCATAAAACCACATAACTACACAACTAACATATAAATATAACTATTCTCTTAATGCTACTATATATATATAGATAATTAGTTACATCTCAAAACATATCATTAAATATATATAACTACCTATATATATATATAAATCCTAGTTCACAAATATATATATATATATATATATATATATATATATATATATATATATATATATATATATATATATATATATATACACACATTCCTAGGTACACATATAGTATAACTTTTACCTCAACATATATATATATATATATATATATATATATATATATATATATATATAACCATAAATACATAGCTATATATATAACTAGTTACATGAACATATGCATACCATATAATATAGATACACATAATATTAATATATATACATTCACAATCACATAACGATATATATATAACTATATGGTATCATATAATTACATATATATAACACTTTATCTTTATACAACAATATATATTCATATATGTATGAATACATTTATTGCCAATAGCTATGAACAAAGAAACTAGATCTATAATGCAACACAACAAACACGTGGAGTGCATCACACCCGTATCACACTAGATCTATGATACGCTTGCGACACGAGTCTATCACACAACTAAACATGCCCCGAAGAATACGAGCAAGTTTAATATACTTTTTATGAATAATACGAAGAGTAAAATATATATCTACGTGTCCGTGTCAAAATATTACATACACAAAGTCCCGTATCAGAGAAAAAATCCCCCAAATTAACACGTATCACCAATTTATTGGGATACGACCTACACGTATCCAATTATGGATACGACACTAGCCATAAATACACAAACATATGTCAATTAGATCTATAGAATCAATTGACAAACACAACAAGTGTCAATCTCGGAATTTCCCAAAATAGACACAAAAAGTACCATAACTTTCTTAATAGGACTCATATAAACTCAATTCTAAATCCTATAGGTAGCCTATGCATATGGGTTAATTTCTCATAGTTAAATCTTAGATTTGGAACCTAAATGAAGGTGAGAAACAGAATTGTAACCTATTGGGAGAAGGATTCCTAATGCAACCTCCAAATGTGATGAAATTAGCCTCCAACGTGTAGATTCTTGCTCCTCTTTGTAGATCCTTGCTTCCTTCTTCTAGATCCTTTCTCTAGTAGTCTCCAATAGTGATTTAGGAAGAAATTGGGATGAAATTTGGTAGAAAAATGATTTGGGAATGAAAGAATTTGGTTGAAAAAAATTCTAGATCTAGATTTGAAATAAAAAGAGGAGAGAGAAACTTTTTCTTCCTCTTTAAGTAGGTCGGTCCCCTTTGCCCCTTCCTCAAGCTACTATGTAATATCCATTATAACCCTTGGGGCCTCTCATGAAGAAATAATTAAGAAGGGAATGTTCTAGTCTAAAGGTTTAATTAAACTAATCATCCTCTTAATCAATGGGCTTCTAAATAGGCTCAATTCTAACTATTAATACATGTTGGTCCATGAGTCTAAACTTAACTAGTTAGGTCCACTAACACAAGTCCAAAATAATAATCTAACATCTAATAATAATTAAATAATATAATAAATAATTATACAATATGCACAATATTTATTTAATTATAAAATTACTAAAATACCCTTTCCTAGAAAATATGGTAGTAACAAGTCTACCCTTCTTAAAATAATTTTGTCCTCGAAATTCAAAGAAGAAAACTATCCCCAGAAAATAACAGAACATAACAAAAGAATAGAACATAACTACGAAAGAACATACCTCAAGGCACAAACAAATATGGATAACGCTTTCGCATTTCATCATGTCTCTCCCAGGTAGACTCTCCCGGAGATTGATGCCTCTATGCGATGCGTACCAAAGGAATAGTCTGGTTCCTCAGAACCTTCTCTCTCTAATCCAGAATCTTAAATGGCTGCTCTGGATAGCTAAGAGTAGGGCCCACATTTATCTCTGAGTGATCCAACACGTGACTAGGATCCGTCACGTACCGTCTCAATTGCGACACGTGAAACATGTTGTGCACTCCCTCCAATGCAGGTATAAATTCTAGTCTATAAGCAACTACACTGACCCTCTCTAGAATAGTGAAAGGTCCGATGAATCATGAACTAAGCTTCCCGCCTCCACCGAAGCGAATCGTGCCTCGTGTCAAAGAAATCCTCAGAAACACCAAACCACCCACCTAGAACAAAATACCACCTTAAGAACTTAATCTATAACATACAACTATAACAAGCACAAAACAAAATCTAAAATCTATACCTCAAAGGAAGCACGAAATAAAAAAACTAAAACCCGATCTATAGTATGAGATGCATGAGCCAATAATCAATAGAATTATCCCATCC
Organism: Iris macrosiphon; assembly: GCA_036927795.1. NCBI lineage: Eukaryota > Viridiplantae > Streptophyta > Magnoliopsida > Asparagales > Iridaceae > Iris > Iris macrosiphon. The sequence continues at coordinate 59,474,774 of JAYESA010000003.1, read as the reverse complement.
ATGACATGATACAACACCCTTTGACCAAACAAGGATAGGTAGTACCCTATCATATCAAGATAGAATATATCCCTTGATTATGGTCAAGCTAAAATATTATGCTTCGTAGTTTTGGTCCACCGTTTATTGTAACAAAACAGTGTAACCCAACAACCAAACAAGGACATGAGTTGAACTATCATGCCACAATATCATGTGTCCCTAATTCTACTCGACATAAGTCACAATACACAAGTAGAGATACAATAAAGAGAAATAATATAGCTTCAGTACATGGAGGATCATAATACGATGATGAAATACAACAACCAAACAAGGACATGGGTTGAATTATCATGCCGCGATAGCCCACTTTCTTGGCTAGGCACCTACACAATCAAATTAGATGACCAATCATGTATTACAACTTGATATATGAACTATGGGTTATCCAAGTAATGCAATATACTAGTATCCTTATATCGTGCCATTATCGAGCAAGGCTAGCTGAACCAATGATATACAAGCAAGAATATATGTAAATGATGCACTAGTCCCACGCAAAGGCCCTGGGCTAATTAATAATCAGTAACAGTTCCAGGCTTTCTGTAGGAAAGATACTGGCATTGTCTTATAATTAAATCAGATACTGCACTCTACTATTGTAGATGATATACAATATTCGTGCTGGCCAGCCTTTACTCTCAGCTAATTTAGGGTGGTTCGACATGCACGATCTCGAGATACTGTTCCCTCCCAATGCTCTACAATTAAGTTGCCTATTTAACCTTAGTTTAGTTAGAATCTCATGTTGTAGTCACGTAAATATTCTTTCTTAGTTATCGTACCTTAAGTATGGGCACTCTTGATACGAATCCATATTGTCATTCAAAAGTTAAATTTGGATTCCCCATGTATGATGCAACAATTAATACTATCTAGCCACGGCTAAGGTCATTGTCCAACTACCAGATCCGTGCATGGAAAGAATAACATATATCACGTAGTAGGAGTATGTGGAATGGTGTCTCACTCTATGCATATCAAGTAGCACTTTCGGTGCGATCAAGTGTATCAGCATGGATACAACAGTCAAGGCAGGAACAAGTTTTAGAATCAAGATCATGGACAAGTTATCAGGTAGCAAGTTATTCAGGACAGGATAGTCTACTACTGGTCACATCAATTTTTTACTTTATTAGATCGATGAATGAGCATAAGAGTAGTGCAAGAACCCCTCGATATCAGATCCATAACCCTTAAACCAAACAAGGACCGGGGTGACAGAACGTCACCTGAGTTGAACTATGTCTCTTATTCTATCGAACGTATAATAAGGTGATCCAAAAATATAATATAACTAACAAATAAAATAACAAGTGCATATAGGGCTACATCTACAGGGCTCAACATGCACAAGAAACGATAAGCACACAAAGCAAGTTGGTACACAAAATACATAGAAGTAAGGTTGGCGCACAAACGACCAAAACTAGGTAGTGGCACACAAATGACAAAAATTAGGCAGTGGCACGTAAACTATTAAAACTAGGCAGTGGAGCACTTTGTCAAGTTGACCAATACGGCACACTTGACAAAAGTGCACAGGCAAGAATAAAGTGCGCTTTCTAGAAAAGTGCGCAAGCAAGCCAGCTACAAGACAAAATACATAATCCGAGGTCAAAGCTCGACAGTCAAGATACTCGTCAATCAAGGAGCACACAAATCAATAACACATAATTCGAGAAACCAATCAAAGCTTCGTCCCTCAGGAAATAAAAAGAAAAAATTGTGCAAGCTACCAAACATAAGCAAAGTGCACCGGGTGATGAAACATAGGAAAAGTGTGCCAGATGGCCAACTCGAAGAAAGTGCGCGGACTGGCTGTGGCACAATTTTTTTGGTTTCCAAGGGAGAACTTTGATAGAATACGCACCAAAATATGCCAACTCAATTTTTAACCAAAAGTGCGCCACTAATTCAAGGAGTGTGATTGGCGCACTTTTGCTAGGAAACTAAGTACAGTATTATTAGTACACACGAAGAGTTGGGACAGCACACCAATACGCCCAAAGTAGAAATATATATTTCTATGCCAAAGGGGTTCTCTTGCATAATCTTCATAAAGCACTGTTCTTCTTATCCAATAAGCCATTTGCTACAGGTATTGTATCAAGTTGCAGCATTAAACTTAGCTGGAATAAAAAACAAGTACGGCCAAAAGCAAAGTTACAAAAAATATGGTGCTCTACTCTATGAGCTAATTAGTTTTTGTAAAACACAAAGTTTTAGGGGATTAACCCTCAAGAAAATAAAAGTGAACCCATAGACCCAAACACCGATCCATGCAATTCCATCCTAGAAAAATCAAGAACAAGTATTAAAGATGAAGAGATGCTCGATCCTAACAACATGAGCTAGAAACAAACATAAATTATTAAGAATTAAAATCATTCATAAATCTATGATTCTTCTCTTGTGCAAGATATATTTGCCGACAGAGGGAGAGAAAATCTAAGAAAGAAAAATGATAAGGAAATAATGAGAGAGAGAGAGAGAGAAATGAGAATATATAGGTTTATGTTTGAGATGTCGACCATTGGATTACTCAAACCCATCCAAGCCACACATGCCACCAATCCAACCAAACCCACTCTTCTCTACAACTCACAGGTATGATCTAAACAGTGGTCGGACAAGCAATCAACATGCTCCAAAGTGAGCCAAAGACAACATGCGATAAAGTGTGGCAGGAAAGGGGGCTGCACTGGGGCACCGAGATCGTTCGGCCATGGAGAAAATATTTGAAAGTGCTCTTGGAGCATAGTATAACAAGACATACAACTAAGGTATTGCAACCTTCGAATGGATGACACATCGCTTACTTGAACTTTTATTTCGGTACGAGGCATTTACGGGAACTACAGTTAAGGCATTACAAACAAATATACTGGAAGGATACCCACATTTTTATATGTATTTTATGGCTTGGCTAGTGACATTAATATATTTAGGAATCGCTTTAGATTGTGGTGTTTGAGTATACGACGGGAGGCCACCTTACCTTGGGCAAGAGTGTGCATATCGAGTTTTGATTGGAGACTTGGATTATGATGTGGTTCGATAGGCTCATGCGTAACTTATGGGATTTGAGTAGAACAGATTATATGCTTAGTTCCTTTGTGATAGAATATAACATGCTAGTATATTTATTACCTTCAGGAATATGCCTTACTTCTTTCAAAATATGCGTTGCCACAAAACGAATCTAGGACTGTCAAGACCTGCACCCGGTGTAGGGATGCAAGTCGGGAACAACGTCTAGCCTACGTCGAAGAATCGGCGGTAGAACGCTGTTTGGGTAATCTTTCTAATAATATAATAAGCCACCAACAATATCAATATACTCAATCACAGATCTAAGATGGAGAATACCACGAATATGATAAAAGAATGGAATCAATGAGTCAAAAAAATACTAAATAATAAGCTGGAGACAAATCCAGTATAAAAGAAACTATACATCAAAACTATGAGTCCCGGGTCGTTTGTCTCCGTCGGGATGAGTAGCTCCTGAGCCAGGATCCCTGGCTCTAAACCCATAATATCTTGAGCCCCATAATGAGTAGGTTACCACTCCATAGTGTCATCTGGAAAAAAAATATCCAATCAGTAAAAGAGCTGATAATATCTCTAACGGCAGTTCTAATCAATAATATAAACTATATAACAGTAAATAGATATGAACATACAAGATGTAACAACAGATACAAGAGATATACAGTAAGAAAATACTGGAAATAAATACAAGAATGAACAATTTGACAATGAAGAAGAATATTAATAAATAAGTGAGTGAGTACTAGCTTTAACATGTGATCGGCTTGGGAAATTGCAAAAGAATAAGGGCCTGGCTAGTCATTCGTGTGATGTATGAGCAATACTCACAAGGAAAAATACATTCACAAGGAGGGTATGATCATATATCTACACTAAAATACTCCCCACCCCCGACTGGTATAGTGGATCCAATTATGGTACATTCTGGCACGGGATTCTCTAGGAAGGTAGGAAGTCTCCCCGAGAATCAGTGTCTATACATGTACAAGAAACAATAAAAAAGGCTTGTACAAGATATACCATATATACCAAAGAATAATATTTTATGACAAGATCCGGATATACCAATCTGTGTAACCATCGTGTCAAGAAATCAAGGATATCTATACTAGATTCAATGAACATAGAGGATATCATAAATGAGAAATTATTAGAGAATGTACTCTCCTGAAACCTGGTGAACAATATCACATATATCCGGTACTGTGCCTCGAATACCTACATAGGGAATATAACATCAATATAAAGTTTCAGAATAAAAATAAGTTAAACTAGTCAATATCTAGGTCAAAGAGCCATTTTTAGTCAAATATCAAACTAGGTCAATTATAAGTCAAACTAGTCAAACTTGGTCAAACTACCTATTTCTAGGTTGTATGAGTCTATCTCTATGATATTGGGTTCATACACTAAGAATCCAGGTCATACAAGCTAAACTAGGATACTAAGAAACTGTATCGCAAGATACGCAAACAAGAGATATGGAAATAGCATATATGCATACACAAGCAATAATATATATACTAATCCTAATTTCAATTATAATTACTAAATGGATACCTTGGCTTTGAACCAATGCGGTATCGCACCAATAAACATCCATCTTGATACCCAAACCTAATACCTTGAGTATCCCTCAATACTTAACACTTACCTTGGTATCTCAAGGTAAATATGATCATATTATATATTAGTTATCCAAACTAACTATATACTAATAGGTATATATCAATACAATATCACCTACTATACTAATTACCACCTACTAGTGTATACTACTAACTATCCAACTAATCTCTAACTATTAAGCAACTAATACATTCATATACATACCTACATAATAACATACTACCAAATGCCATCATAAAACAAAGATACATATAGTTAAGAATCTAACTAATACACCTATCTATATAAAATTCAACTAACAAGCATAACTTACTACTACTAGCTAAACTTAATACTAACTATCTGAACACTCGCCCATCTACTAGCTAATCTTACCTGAGCGAAACCTCGCTGATACACCTCTGCTAAAACTGATGTTGCTGCTCTTCCTGTGCAGTTCTACTGCATAGTTACTGCAGTGGCTCTCCCCTTACTTAACTGCAGTGCTCAAAGCCTCTGCTGTGCACACAAAGATGCACTGTGTTGCAGCTTCGCTGCTAGCTGCTGCCTATGTAGTGCATTACTGCTGCTATATTTGCTTTGCTTACTGCAGAGAATTTTGTATAGCCCACTATTGGCTAAATACTGCTATTGCTGCTTGTTGTTGGGACATTATTCCCACTGTGCAGTGCCCGATGGATTGTTCACTGCACTGAATGATGTTTCTGATAGCCACTGTGCAGTGCCTGATACTGCCCGCTGCCTCAACGTACATGGTTCACTGTAGGTGCCCGACTCCATACACAATTCTGGACACCTATATATATATCTATCCATATACTATACAATACATATATATAACCACTCTCACTTGCATCTATATATATACACTCAAAACATAACATAACAACATATATATATATATATATATATATATATATATATAACTTATGTATATATATCTAAATCACAGTACACCTATATATATATACACATTCATAGGTACACATATAGTATAACATTCACCTCAAAATATATATACATACATAGCTACATATATAACTAGTTACATATAATTATGCATACCATATAATATAGATACACAAAATATCAATATATATATATATATATATATATATATATATAAATACACAATCACATAGCCATATATATATACATAACTATATGATATCGTATAATTACATATACATAACACTATATCTATACACATATGTATACATATATTACAAATAGCTAAGAAAAATATAAATTGGATCTAGAAATGCAACACAACAAATACGTGGAGTGTATCGCACCCGTATCTCACTAGATCTATGATACGCTTGCGATACGAGTCTACCACACAACCACACGTACCCTAAAGGACACAATCAAGTCTAAAATACTATATATGAACAATACGAGGAGTAAAATATATATCTACGTATCCGTGTCAAAATATGACATGCACAAAGTCCCGTGTCGGAGGGAAACCCCCAAATCAACACGAAACTATTGGGATATGACATACACCTATCCAATTATGAATATGATACTAGCCACAAATAAATAAACAAATACATGTTAATTTGATCTATATGACCAATTGACAAATACAACAAGTGTCAATCTCGAAATTCTCCCAAAATTGACATAAAAAGTACCATAACTTTCTCCATAGGCCTCATATGAACCTAATTCTAATTTTTATGTGTAGCCTATGTATATGGGATAATTTTTCATGGTTAAATTTCTGATAGATTTAGAATCTAATTAAAGGGAAAAAATCTAAATTATACCTATTGGGAGATGGATTCCCAATGCAACCTCTAAATTTGATAAAATTGGTCTTCAACTTGTAGATCCTTGCTCCTCTTTGTAGATCCTTGCTTTCTCCTTCTAGATCCTTGCTCAACTAGCCTCCAATGATGATTTGGAAAGAAATTACAAAGAAATTTGGTAGAAAATTGATGTGGGAATAAAGAAATTTGGCTGAGGAAAATTCTAGATTTAGATTTAAAATGAAAAGAGGTGAGAGAAACTTTCTCCCCGCTTTTATATTGGTCGGCCCCCTTGGCCCCTCCCTCAAGCTACTAGGTAATGTCCTTTATACCCCATGGGACCTCTCATGAAGAAATAATTAAGGAGGTAAGATTCTAGTCTAATGGTTTAATTAAATTAATCATCCTCCTAATGAACGAGCTTCCTATTATGCTCAATTCTAACTAATTATAAATGTTGGTCCATGAATCTAATCTAAACTAGTTAGGTCCACTAGTACAAGTCCAAAACAATAAACTAACATCTAAAAATAAATAAATAAATAATACAATAAATAATTATACAATATACATAATATTTAATTAATTATAAATGACCAAAATACCCTTTCCTAGAAAATATGGTAGTGACAAGTCTACCTTCCTTAAAATAATTTTTTTCTCAAAATTCAAAGACGAAAACTACCCCAAGAAAATAACAGAACAGAACAAAAGAACATAACATAACTAGGAAAGAACATATCAGAACATACCTCAAGGCAGAAACATATATGGGTAACGCCCTTGTATTTTATCCTCTCTCTCCCAGGTAGACAACCCCGAAGAGTGATGCCTCCATGCGATACGTGCCAAGGGAATAGTCTAGTTCCTCAGCACCTTCTCTCTACGATCTAGAATCTCGACTGGCTGCTCTGGATAGCTAAGAGTATGGCCCACCTCTATCTCCGAATGATCGAACACATGACTGGGATCTGGCACGTACTGTCTCAACTGAGACACATGAAACACGTTATACAATCCCTCTAATGCAGGTCAAAATTTTAGTCTATAAGCAACTGCACAGACCCTCTCTAGAATAGTAAAAGGTCCGATGAATCGCAGACTAAACTTTCCGCCTCCACCGAAGCGAATCGTGCCTCGTATCGAAAAAATCATCAAAAACACCAAACCACCAACCTAGAACAAAACACAACCTTAAAAACTTAGTCTATAACAAACAACCAATAACAAGCACAAAACAAAAAATCAAAAACTATACCTCAAACTCTAAAGGTCTCCGGTGTCTATCGGCCCAATGTCGCTGCTTGTTCTGCGCCACTCGAAGTCTGTCTATGATCAGCCTAACCTTTTCTGCTGCATCCATAACCATCTCAGGCCCTAGCAAAACTCCCTCTCCAATATCGTCCCATAACAAGGGAGTACGATATCTCCGACCGTATAAAACCTTAAATGGTGACATCTCTATACAAGCCTAGTAGCTGTTGTTGTAAGCAAACCCTACATAATGGAGATGGTCCTCCCAAGAACCCCCGAAATCTAGTACACAAGTGCGCAGTATATACTTTAGAATCTGAATAGTCCTCTCTGACTGTCCATCTGTCTGGGGATGATATGCAGTACTGAACTTGAGCTGGGTGTCCAAACTCGCTTAAAAACTTCTCCAGAAATGAGAAGTAAAATGACTATCCTGATCCGAGACTATGCTGACGGGAACTCCATGTATCCTGACGATCTGACTCACATACATCTTTGCCAGCTTCTCTGTAGACAAATCCATATTGAAAGGCAAAAAGTGGGACGACTTGGTCAACTTGTCAACGAAGACCCAAATGGCATCTTTCCCTCCTAGAGATCGTGGAAGTCCGGACACAATGTGCTCCCACTTACACTCTGGAATGGGTAATGGCTGAAGTAAACCGCTTGGCCTCTGCCGCTCGGCTTTCACCTGCTGACACACTAAGCATCTGGATATAAACTGTGCCATTTTCCTCTTAATGCCATACCACCAAACACTCTCTCGTATATCCCGATACATCTTGTTGGCACCCGGTGTATGGAATGCTGAGAGTGACGCGCTTTCTGCAATACCTCCTCATGCAGCTTCCTACTAGGCAAACAAAATCTAACATAATGCCGCAAAGAACCATTCTCAACAATGGTGAAATTATTCTCCAATTCTGCTCTCACCTGAGCTCTAATGCTCCTTAGAGATACATCCTCATACTGGGTTGCCTTTATCCTGTCCATCAACTCTTGAGTGTATCTGCAATCCCCATACCTATATAGCAAACCCATGAACTATCACCTCAATGCCCAAGCTCTCCAAGTCCTCCAACAAATATCGATCATGCATCAAGAACATAGCTACCGGATACCTGCTCATGGCATCGGCAACTATATTAGCATTCCCAGGATGATACTGCAAAGATATATCAAAATCCTTCATCAGTTCTAGCCACCGACTCTGCCTCATGTTCAACTCCTTCTGTGTAAAAATGTACTTCAAGCTCTTGTGGTCTGTAAAGATCTCCACATGCTCTCCGTACAAATAGTATTTCCATAACTTCAGGGCAAAGATGACTGCTGCCACCTCCAAATCATGTTTAGGATTGTTCTACTCATGAGGACGCAATTGCCTGGATGCATAGACAATCACTTTTCCATTCTGCTGAAGAACACAATCCAAACCTTTTTCTGATGCATTACTATAAATAGTGAAACCTCCAGACCCTGATGGCAATGTCAAAATAGGAGCAGACGTCAACCTCTTCTTCAATTTTTCAAAAGCAACCTGACAATCATCTATCGAAACAATCTCTACATCCTTCCTGGTGAGTCTGGTCATCGGCTCGGCAATCCTCGAAAAATCTTGTATTAACTTCCTGTATTAGCCTGCTAATACCAAGAAACTCTTGACCTCTGTTATTGAACTCGGGGTTTTCTAAGACTCCACTGCTGTGATCTTTTTTGGATCCACTAAAATTTCATCACCAGTCACAACATGTCCCAAGAACTCCACCTTGTCCAGGAAGAACTCACACTTAGACAGCTTTTCATACAACATCGCCTTCCTCAGCATATCTAACACAATCCGTAAATGCTCCTCGTGCTCCTCCGTTGTCTTCGAATATATAAGTATGTCATTGATGAACACCACCACAAACATTTCAAGGTACTGATGGAACACCTTTTTCATCAAATTCATAAATATCGCCGGGGAATTAGTCAACCCAAATGGCATCACCATAAACTTATAGTAACCATACTGAGTCCTAAAAGCAGTCGTCGGTATGTCCTCCGGCTTCACTTTCACCTGGTGGTAGCCTAATCTCAAGTCTATCTTAGAAAATAACTTGGCACCACTCAACTGATCGAACAGGTCATCAATCCGTAGCAAAGGATATTTAATTTTGATAGTAGGATTATTCATTGCCCTGTAATTAATGCACATGCATGTTGATCCATCCTTCTTTGGTACAAATAATATCGGGGCTCCCCACGGTGAAGAACTCGATCTGATAAACCCCTTATCCTGCAATTCATCCACCTGCTTCTTCAGCTTGACCAGCTCATTGTTGTTCACTCTATAGATATATTATGAAATTGTTTCTGCGCCTGACACCAAGTCCATAGAGAATTCAACATCTCAATCTGGCCGCAATCCTGGCAATTTCTAAGGAAACACATCTAAGAACTCTGCTATCAACGGATGTGGCAACTCCTTGTCTTCCACTATAGCTCCACAGATAATGCCTCCTTTCTGCTTTGTAGCTCCTCTAGCAAACTCGAACTCTGGCTCTCTTGGCGGACCAAATAAAACTCTACCTCCTCTATAATATATACTAGCACGGTACCTACTCAACCAATCCATCCTGAGTACAATATCGTAGCTCAGAAGTGGCATTACAAGTAGACATGCACTCAGCTCCCGGCCTACCAGAGTAACTCTTTGGCCCTTACGAATATCATTAACCAGGATAATGTCTCCCTCGGTCATGATCATGAAAGTCCTAAGCAAAGACTCAGCTAGCAAACCATGCTTCAGAGAAAAAGAAATACATACAAAACTATGGAAAACACCACTATCAAACAAAGATAAAGCTGGAATGGAATCAAAAAGAACAGAACCTGCGATGACATCTCCGGTGGGCTCGACCTCCTCGACTGTCATAGCAAACGCTCATCCCTGACGTGCACCTCCCTGATGTTGGTGCTGGGCATAACGCTGCTGCTGGGTCGAAAGCGCGGTCCCCTCGGCTGTACTGCAGGTGGTCTCACCTTTGTCCTCGGAGATAAAACTACTCCCTGAACTGCACGACGAGGATTAGAAAGACACTCTCTCAGTCGATGTCCTTCGGTACCAAAATACAAACTAACTCCCAACCTCTTCCTATAAACTTCTCAGATGTGGCCAGGCTTCTTACAGAAGTGGCAGTAAGCCTGTTATAACTGTCTTTGCTGCTATGGTGCCGAGTAAAACGGTGCCCTAGCTGGAGTCTGGTGCTGTTGTGACTGCTGAAAAAGCCTCGACTGGAAATGAGGACGCTTGACAGATACTGTGATGTTGTTTACCCCTAGAAAATAATTATGAACTCTCTTGGGCTTCAAACCTAACTCCCGCTTAACCTTGCGTGCCTCCGCAAGTATCTCTGAGTAGGTCTCATAAAAAGATGGAATAGGGATCTTCACTTCCCAGTTTAGACCCTCATAAAAATGAATAGCTCGAACCTCCGGCTCTCTCACCAAATACTCCACAAATTGGCTCAACCTGTCGATATCTGCAGCGTATTCCTCCACATACATGCTCTACTGAATGAGGCTCTCAAACTGCCTCCCTAACTATAACCTGTCTGCCCGAGCGAAGAACTTCTTCTTGTAGAGGTCCTTGAATACCTCCCAAGACTGTCCTGAATAAGCAAAAATTGGCTCATTATTGAACCAAGTGCGGCCGACATCGAACAGTTGAAGTTCTACCACCTCAACCTTCAGATCCTCAGAAAGATGGGACACCCTCATGAGACGCTCAATGTCCTTGAGCCAATCATCAGCATAGATAATGCTCTCCGTCCCCTTGAAGACCCTAGGCTCTAGCTTCTTGAAGTCATGAATGTTGCCTGGCCGAAGCTGAGCAACCTGCTGCTGGATAGGAACTCCTCTCCCTACTACTGTCACTACCACATTTTCTAGGAAAGGGTATTTTAGTCATTTCCTATTTAATTAATTATTGTGCATGGTAAATAATTATTTGTTGTATTATTTAATTGTTGTTAGATGTTATTTAATTATTTTGGACTTGTATTAGTGGACCCAACTAGTTTAGTTTGGACCCATGGACCAACATGAATTAATTAGTTAGACTTTGCCCATTTTGAAAGCCCATTGTTAAGGAGATGGATTAAATTAATTAAATCATTAGACTAGAAGCTTCCTTCCTTAATTATTTTTTCATGAGAGGTCCCAAGGGGTACATTGGACATTTTATAATTGCTTGAGGAAGGGGTAGGGGCCGGCCTATTAAAAGAGGGGAAAAAATTCTCTCTCCTCTCATTTTTATTCCAAATCTTGATCTAGAATTTCTCACTACCAAAATCCTTTCATTCTTATTCCATTTCCCTACCAAATTTATTCCAATTCCTTCCCAATTCACCATTAGAAAGTTAAGAAGCAAGGATCTAGAAGGAGGAAGCAAGGATCTACAAAGAGGAGCAAGGATCTATAATTTGGAAGTAATTTTATCTCAATTGGAGGTTTCATTGGGAATCCATCTCCCAATAGGTATAATTCAGTTTTTTCCCTTAAAATAGCTTCTAAATCTGAGATTTAATCATATAAAATCAACCCATATGTATGTACTACCCATAGGACTTGGTTTTGTGTTCATAGGAGACCCATGGAGAAAGTTATGGTGCTTTTTGTGTCAATTTTGGGGGAATTTCGAATTTACATTTTGTTGTGTGTGTCAATTGATCCTATAGATCAATTGGGCATGTACTTATATGTTTGGGGCTAGTGTCGTGTCCATAATTGGGTACGTGTAGGTCGTATCCCAACAATTTGGTGATACGTGTTATTTTGGGGGGTTTTCCTCCGACACGGGACTTTGTACATGTCGTATTTTGACACGGACACATAGATCTACATTTGACACTTTGATTTATTCATAAATAATATTTATGACTTGTTTGTGTCCTTCGAGGTGCAATTGGTTGTGTGTTGGACTCGTGTCGCATGCGTATCCTAGATCTATTGGGATACGGTGTGATACTCTCCATTTGTGTGTGTTTATGTGTAGATCTAATTATTTATGCTTTAATTCTTGAATTATAATTAGTAAATATATATAGATGTTATATATTTATTTTAGTGTATTTATTATGGTATTTTTGGTAGCATAGAAATATGTATTGTAGGTATACTAATATAATGTATAAATATATATGTAGGTTTCTTTTACATGCATTTATATATGTTACATTTATGTTAGTAGTATAAATTATATGTAAATATTTTATAAATATATTTATGTGTTTAAATGAGTAATTATATTAATTATAATTATTATATAATTAATTGTAAATAAATGAATGTATTTTTATGTGTGCATTTAACCATGTTAAAATATGTACATTAGTACATAGATGTGTTTTATAGCTATTAATATTTATTTATTTATTTATTTGTGTAGGATTATGTATATATAGAAGTATATATCTATTTAATTGTTTTATATATATGTATATATATTGATTTATATATTTATATAATAATATATATATAGTTATATATTTAAAATTTTGGCGACAGCTGCATTAATGACAGTTTCTGTCATTAAACAGCAACAGCAGCCGCTGTAGCTTTATTGGGTATTTAATGACAGATTATGTCATTAAATACAGTGGGCGGTATTTGAACAGCAGCAGTGACAGTCCTTTCTGTGACGGTTTGAACTGTCACCAATAGGTGACAGTAGTGTAATTAAACAGCAGATTGGCGACGGCGTTTTCAGTGACAGTTGGATCTGTCACTGAAAGCCTGTTTATTGAAAATCAGTGTTTTAGCACACAGTTTTTCAGTGACAGTTAGGCAGTTTTAGTTTATATTTTATATATTATATTTATATATATATGTATATATATATATGTATTTATTGTGAGATATAATACTAGTATTGTTATATTCTTAATTGTATAATATTAGTTTATATATATTATATTATGTATAAGGGTAAATACTATATCTATGTATCTTGAGCATTACTTTGTGTGGATACCAAGTTGGTTCAAAACCATAATTCCTAATTGTTGTAAATTAATATTCTATATTATTATACTTTATTGATATATAGGTATTGTGAGGTTTACCTTGGATTCACGTATCCGAAGACCCGGTATCCTAATATTTAAGGATATAGTTTTATGACTTAGATTTTAGTATTTTGATCCAAGATTTTGGTGCTTGACTTATGAAAACTAGAAATAGATAGTTGACCTTGGTTTGACCATAGTTGACTTTAGAGTTGACCATTGTTGACTTTTGACTTAGAATTGACTTATTGACCTAGAAGTTGACTAGTTTAACTTGTTCTCTTTTCGGGACCTTGTATTGATGTTGTATTTCATATCTAGGTCTTCGAGGCACCGAGTCAGACATCTGTGAGATTATTCATTGGACTTCAGGCGAGTACATTCTCTGATAGTTTCTCATTTATGATATCCTCTATATTCATTGTATCTAGTGTAGATATCCATGTTCTCTTGACACTATGGTTACATGGTTTGGTATATCCGGATCTCGTCATGAGATGTTATTCCTTGGTATATGGTGTATATGGTGCAAGTATTGTTTCATTGGTTATCTTGTACATGTACAAACACCGATTCTCAGGAAGACTAGCTATCTTCTTGGGGAATCTCGTGCCATAACATACCGTGGTTGGATCTATTATACCAGTCGGGGGTGGGGAGTATTAGTATAGATATGTGATCAATATCCCTATTAAATAAAGTACAGATTATAGAATAGTGTTGATCATGCACCGCACGTATGATTAGCCAGGCCGCATTGCATCTTGCCCAAGCCGATCACATGTTAAGCTAGTACTCACACACTTAGTCATTAGTATTATTGTTCCATTGGCATATTGTTCATTATTGTACTTATTTCCAGTATTTCCTTATTGTATATATATCTCTTGTATATATTGTGCATCTTGTTTATCCACAGCTATTTACTGTTACATAGTTTTTATCATTAATAAGAACTGCTGTTAGAGACGTACTCTGCTCCTTTCCTGATTGGATATATTTTTTCAGATGACACTGCGGAGTGGTACCCTACCTTTATGGACCCCAGGATGTTGTGGGTTTAGATTCTGAGACCCTGGCTCAAGAGGGACTTATCCCAACTGAGACATTTGACCCAGGAGTTGTAGCTTAGTAGTATTCTTTGTACTGGATTTGTCTCCAGCTTATTTGTTATTTCTTCAAACTAATTGATGTATTATTTAGACTCATGAGTTGTATTGTGACTATTTTATTCTTTATCTGATTCGTGCTTATTCTATCTTAGTTCTGTGATTGAGTATACTATCATTATTGGTGGTTCATTATATTGTTAGATATAGACAACGTTCTACCGCCAATTCTGCGGCGTAGGCTGGGCGTTGTTTCCGACTAGTACCCTTACACCGGGTGCGGGTCGTGACAACTACGGCATGAGCAAGCTGATGAGCACTCTCGATGCCCTGCCGCAAAAAATCGGTCTGCCTCTGGTGTGCCTCAGACTAAGCCCTCTACGTCTCAAACATCTCGCAAAATAGTGTGAACATCTGCGTCTTATCTACTGGCACGGAAGGTGAAGATGGAAGTCCCTCTTATACAGCCGGTACAGTCCTCTTATACAGCCAGAAGGTGGAGGTGGACATCTGAAAGCAGTTGATACTCCAATCACCGGATAAGTGACATGTGTAGGACCTCAGAAAGTCGCAGACCTCTCAAAATCTACTCTCCCCTGCTTTGATCTAGTCTTAAGTGGCATCCTGAGACAAAATGAAAGAAAGAATCAATATGACACATGATGTAAGACACTCAAAGGAAGGACAGTTTAAAGATAAAATATCAATATCAAGGAAGAATAGTTGAATGAATCAAAAGATTTTTTCTTAGATGTGATTAAGTATTCTCATCTTATAGCCTATATCCAATATCCTAAAATAGGCTCGTAATAGCACTCAATTCAGACCACCACTACGAATCGCACTAGTTGCGACCTCGAAGACCTGCATGGGCCACCACTAAAAATGTGTCACGACCCGCACCCAGTGTAGGGATGTAAGTCGGGAACAACGTCCAGCCTATATCGCAGAATCGGTGGTAGAACGATGTTCAGGTAATCTATCTAACAATATAATAAGCCACCAACAATATCAATAAACTCAATCACAGATCTAAGATAGAGAATAGCATGAATATGATAAAAGAATGGAATATTCACAACAAACTCATGAGTCAAATAATAATATCAATGAGTTAGGAAAATACTAAATAATAAGATGGAGATAAATCAAGTACAAAAGAAACTAAACATCTAAACTATGAGTCCCGGGTTGTCTGTCTTAGCTGGGATGAGTCCCACCTGAGCCAGAGTCTCTGGCTCTAAGCTAACAACATCCTGAGGCTCGTAATGAATAGGGTACCACTCCTTAGTGTCATATGAGAAAAATATATCCAGTTATGAAAGAGGCATAGTACATCTCTAATAGCAGTTCTAATCAATGATATAAACTATGTAATAGTAAATAGATATGAATATACAAGATACAATAATAGATACAAGAGATATATAATAAGAAAATACTAGAAATAAATACAAGAATGAATAATATGACAATAAACAAGAATACTAATGACTAAGTGAGTGAGTACTAGCTTTAACATGTTATCGGCTTAGGAACTTGCACAAGGATAAGGGCCTGGCTAGTCATACTTACGGTGTATGACCAACACTCACAAGGATCAAGACATGCACAAGAAGGTTATGATCACATATCTACACTAAAATACACCCCACCCCCGACTGGTATAGTGGATCCAACCATGGTACGTTATGGCACGGGATTCTCTAGGAAGGTAGAAAGTCTCCCTGAGAATCAGTGTATGTACATGTACAAGAAACAATAAAACAAGGCTTGTACAAGATACACCATATATACCAAGGAATAATATCTCATGATGAGATTCGGATATACCAATCTGTGTAACCAACATATCAAGAAATCAAGGATATCAACACTAGATATAATGAACATAGAGGATATCATAAATGAGAAACTATCAGAGAATGTACTCGCCAGAAACCTGGTGTATAGTATCACTGATGTCCGATTTGGTGCCTCGAAGACTTAGATAGGGAATATAACATCAATACAAGGTTTCAGAATAAAAATAAGTTAAACTAGTCAACATCTAGGTCAAAGAGCCATTTCTAAGTCAAAATAGTCAAACTAGGTCACTCTAAGTCAAACTGGTCAAACTTGGTCAAACTACCTATTTCTAGGTTATATGAGTCTATATCTATGATATTGGGTTCATACAGTAAGAATTTAGGTCGTATAAGCTAAACTAGGATACTAAGATACCGTATCACATAATACGCAAACAAGAGATACGGAAATAGCATATATGCATACACAAGCAATAATATATATACTAATCCTAATTATAATTACTAAATAGATACCTTGGCTTTGAACCAATGCGGTATCGTACCACTGAACACCCATCTTGATATCCAAACCTAATACCTTGAGTATTCCTCAATACTTGACACTTACCTCGGTATCTCAAGGTAAATATGACCTTAGTATATATTAGCTACCCAAACTAACTATATACTAATAGGTATATATCAAAATAATATCACCTACTATACTAATTACCAACTTCTAGGATATACTACTAACTATCCAACTAATCTCTAACTACTAAGCAACTAATACATACATATGTATACCTACATAATAACTTAGTACTAAATGCCCTCATACAACATTAATACATATAGTTAAGAATCTAAATAATACACCTATCTATATAACTATTAACTAACAAGCATTTAACTAACTACTACTAGCTAAACTTAATACTAACTATCTGAATACTCACCCATCTACTAGTTAATCTTACCAGAGCCAAACCTCGCTGATACACCTTTGTTGAAGCTGATGTTGCTGCTCTTCCTGTGCAGTTCCACTGTACAGTTCCTGTAGTGGCTCTCTCCTTGCAGAACTGTAGTGCTTAAAGCCTCTGTTGTATACACAGAGTTGCATGATGCTGCAGCTTTGTTGCTAGCTGCTGCCTGTGCAGTGCATTGCTGTTGCTGCATTTGCTTTGCTTGCTGCAGAGCATTCTGCATAGCCCACTGTTGGCTAAATTATGCAATTGCTGCTTGCTGTTGGGACATTACTTCCATTGTGCAGTGCCCGACTGATTGTTCACTGCACTGAATGATGTTTTGGGTAGCCACTGTGCAGTGCCTGATACTGCTCGCTGCCTCAAAGTACATGGTTCACTGTAGGTGCCCGACTCTATACACATAATACTGCACACCTATATATGTATCTATCCATATATTATCTAATATATATATATATATATATATAACCACTCTCACTAGCATATATATATATATATATATATATATATATATATATATATATATACACACACACTCAAAACATAACATATCAACATATATATATATATATATATATATATAAATACTTATGTATATATATCTAAATCACAGTACACCTATATATATATATACACATTAATAGGTACACATATAGTGTTGCATTCACCTCAACATCTATATACATACATAGCTGCATATATAACTAGTTACATATAATTATGCATACCATATAATATAGATACACATAAATAACAATTTATATAAACACACAATCACATAGCCATATATATATACATAACTATATGATATCATATAATTACATATACATATACATATACATATGCATATACATATACATATACATAATACTATATCTATACACATATGTATACATATATTACAAATAGCTAAGAACAATGGAAATTGGATCTAGAAATGCAACATAACAAATACGTGGAGTGTATCGCACCCGTATCATACTAGATCTATGATACGCTTGCGATACGAGTCCAACACACAACCAATCATACCCCGAAGGACATGAGCAAGTCTAAAATATTATATATGAACAATACGAGGAGTAAAATATACATCTACATGTCCGTATCAAAATATGACATGCACAAAGCCCCGTGTCGGAGGAAAGTTCTCAAATTAACATGTATCACCAAATTATTGGAATACGACCTACAGGTATCCAATTTTGGACATAAACTATCCACAAACAAACAAACAAACACATGTCAATTTGGTCTATATGACCAATTGACAAACACAAGTGTCAATCTCGGAATTCTTCCAAAATTGACACAAAAAGTACCATAACTTTCTCCATAGGCCTTATATGATCCTAATTCAAATTTCTATGGATAGCCTATGCATATGGCATAGTTTTTCATGGTTAAATCTCAGATTTAGAACCTAATTAAAGGGGAAAAACTGAATTGTATCTATTAGAAGATGGATTTCCAATGTAACCTCCAAATTTAATAAAATTGGCCTTCAACTTGTAGATCTTTGCTTCTCTTTGTAGATCCTTGCTTTCTCCTTCAAGATCCTTAATCTACTAGCCTCTAATAGTAATTTGGAAAGGAATTGGAAAGAAATTTGGCAGGAAAATAATATGGAAATGAAAAAATTTGGTTGAGAAAAATTCTAGATCTAGATTTGAAATGAAAATAGGAGAGAAACTTTTTCCCCTCTTTCATATTGGCCGGCACACCTTGGCCCCTCCCTCAAGCTACTATGTAATATCCATTATATCCCTTGGGGCCTCTCATAAAGAAATAATTAAGGAGCGAAGGTTCTAGTCTAATGGTTTAATTAAATTAATCATCTTCCTAATAAATGGGCTTCTAATTGGGCTCAATTCTAACTAATTATAAATGCTGGTCCATAGATCTAATCTAAACTAGTTAGGTCCACTAACACAAGTCCAAAATAATAAACTAACATCTAACAATAAAAAAATAATACAATAAATAATTATAAAACATGCATAATATTTAATTAATTATGAAATGACCAAAATATTCTTTTCTAGAAAATATGGTAGTGACAAAGTTCAAGTAGAAAGATCACCATATAACTGCTTACATTTCACTATCTACTTAGTATAGTTTAGATGAGTAGGTTACCCCGCTCACCAGTACAACTGTGTACTGACCCACATTTGTGGACATTATTTTCAGGTATGCAGGTGTAGTTGCTCAGCTTGGATATACGGGACATGATGTATGGAACGGTAAATACCTTTGAGAGCAAGAGAAAGAGTGTTACAAGCCATTGTGACATTTTTATTTGGACCCTTTCAGAGCTTCGTTGCATATACTCTGATGTGATCTTATTTATAATAATACTTTGTTTTTGTTGTAACTTGGTCGTTTCGATGATAACCTTGATGTCTGACGTCATTATATCGTGCGAGCGCAACTCCACGCTCGTACGGTATCACACCCCGATGAGAACAATTATTTTGTGGAAGCATTGGCATGGTGATTGTAGGATCGAATAAGAAACTCTTAATGGGGGGTGAATAGACTTCGTATATATATGCAACGGAATAAAGAATATTACACAATAAAAATTAATACAGTTAGCTAACTACATAAAAGTAAACTGGCAGTAAGTAGAGAGAGAGAGCAGCAGCAGTCGCATACACAATGATTTATACCGGTTTTCCTCTGAGAGGACTAGTCTAGTCCCGAGAACTTTAGCCGGGAGTTAAATCCACTATCTAGTGAAAAACAAGTTTTGATCCGAATTATAACTTTTTACAGACATAAGCTTTTAATTTCGAATGGCTCGAATACTTCTCAAAGTGTTAAACTTTTTGACAAGCTCCTTTTTACAACTCTTGCAAACTTCTAACCGAGCATGCACTAGCACTAAAGGATTAGGAGTTATAAAATAGCTTGGGATAGAAATTTTTTGAAGCTCTTTAGAATAAAGTAATAGAGAAGAGAAGATAGAATAGATTGAAATGATAAGAATGTTGTTGTCACGACCCGCACCCGGGGTAAGGGTACTAGTCGGAAACAACGTCCAGCCTACGCCGCAGAATCGGCGGTAGAACGCTGTCTAGAAAGTCTATCTAATATAATGAACCACCAAAAGATAGTGTACTCAATCACAGAACTAAAATAGAATGAACACGAATCAGATAAGAATAGAATAGTCACAATACAACTCATGAGTCTAAAATAATACATCAATGAGTCTGAAGAAAAATACAGAAATATGCTGGAGACAAATCCAGTATAAAAGAATACTACAAAACTATAAAGCTACAACTCCAGGGTCAACTGTCTCAGTTGGGATAAGTCCCTCTTGAGCCAGGATCTCAGAATCTAAACCCACAACATCCTGGGGTCCATAATAGGTAGGGTACTCCTCGGTGTCATCTGGAAAAATATATCCAGTCAGGAAAGGAGCAGAGTACAACCCTAACAAGCAGTTCTCAAATAATGATAAAAACTATGTAACAGTAAGTAGCTGTGGATAAACAAGATGCATAAATAGATACAAGAAATATATAGACAATAAGGAAGTACTGGAAAGAAATACAATAATGAACAATATGCTGATAGAACAAGAATACTAATGACTAAGTGTGTGAGTACTAGCTTTAACATGTGATCGGCTTAGGAACTTGCACAAGAGTATAATGGCCTGGCTGATTATATGTGCGGTGTATGATCAACACTCACAAGGAACAAGACATGCACAAGGAGGGTATGATCACATATCTACACTAAAATACTCCCCACCCCGACTGGTATAATAGATCCAACCACGGTACGTTATGGCACTAGATTCCCCAAGAAGATAGCTAGTCTCCCCGAGAATCGGTGTCTGTACATGTACAAGATAACCAATGAAATAATACTTACACCATATACACCATATACCAAGGAATAACATCTCATGACGAGATCCGGATATACCAATCCGTGTAACCATAGTGTCAAGAGAACATGTATATCTACACTAGATACAACGAACATAGAGGATATCATAAATGAGAAACTATCAGAGAATGTACTCGCCTGAAGTCCAATGAACAGTCTCACAAATGTCTGACTCGGTGCCTCGAAGACCTAGATATGGAATACCATATTAATACAAGGTCCCGGAAAGAGAACAAGTCAAACTAGGCAATTTCTAGGTCAATAAGTCAATTCTAAGTCAAAAGTCAACTATGGTCAACTCTAAAGTCCACTAAAGTCAAATATGGTCAAACCCAAAGTCAACCTCACAAGACATCTATAAAATAATATAGAGATAAACTACAATAATTTAGGAATCAAATTAGATTCAAAAAGAACTCACACAAAGTATACTAATAATATAATTAATATATACCCTAAAATAATATATATACAACCCAACATTTATATAAATAACATAATATATTATTACAATTATTATTCCTCACAAAACACATATATATATACATATATATATATACAATTATAATATATAATATATACATTAAATCTGTCAAAGCGTCATTGAAAAACAGTGAATAAAATAGGATTGAATCAAAACAGTTTAAATAGTGACAGTCGGGACTGTCACCGAAGGACTGTCACCGAAACCCAAATAATAAACTGCCACTGCTTTGGTTTCGCTGACAGTTAAACTGTCGCGGAAAAGCGTCACAGAAAAACTGCTGTTTTCCGCTGCTGCAATTAATGACAGGTTTGTCATTAATTGCCCGAAGGCTACAGCGGCTGCTATTAGTCAGCTAATTAATGACAGTTTTTTTTACTGTCATTAATTCACTGTCACTAAAACAAGTTGTATATATATAATTATATATATAAAAACAGAATATATAAACAATATATATATATATATATAAACAGAATATATAAAACAGTATATATATATATATAAACCATTAATACAAAAATGTACATATATATATTAATATACACATAAACTTATACCTTCAAATATTTAACAAAGAACATATAATTTACATGGCTAGAAGCACACCTAAAATATTTACATTAATATCCAAATAATTACATAATAATTATAAATAATATAATTACACAATTAAACATACAAATATATTTTATAAAATATTTTATGTATAAATTATATTATTTAACAAGTAGTAACATATATATTTGCATGCAAGAAAGCTACATATTATATTGTACATTATATTAGCACACCCAAAATATAGATCTATGCTACAATAATTACTATAATAAATACACAAAATAAATATTTAATATCCATATATATATACTAATTATAAATGAAGAATTGAACCACAATTAATTAGATCTATACAAAAATACACACAATTGGAGAGTATCTCACCGTATCCCACTAGATCTAGGATACGCATGCGACACGAGTCCAACACACAACTAAATGCACCCCGAAGGACACAAACAAATCACAAATAATATTTATGAACAAATCAAAGCGTCAAAAGTAGATCTATGTGTCCGTGTCAAAATACGACATGTTCAAAGCCCCGTGTCGGAGGAAAACCCCCAAATGACACGTATCACCAAATAGTTGGGATACGAATCACAAGTATCCCAATATGGACACGATACTAGCCTCAAACACAAATCTCATGTTCAATTGATCTATAGGATCAATTGACACACACCACAAAATATAAATTCGGAATTCCAACAAAATTGACACAAAAAGCACCATAACTTTCTCCATGGGTCTCCTATGAACACAAAACAAAGTCCTATGGGTACTACATACATATAGGTTGATTTTACATAATTAAATCTCAGATTTAGAAGCTATTTAAATAAAAAAATCTGAATTATACCTATTGGGAGATGGATTCCCAATGAAACCTCCAATTGAGATGAACTTGCTTCCAAATTGTAGATCCTTGCTCCTCTTTGTAGATCCTTGCTTCCTTCTTCTAGATCCTTGCTTTCTCCTTCTCTAATGGTGAATTGGAAAGAATTTGGAATGAATTTGGTAGGGAATTGGATTGGGAATGGAGGGAATTTGGTAGTGGGAGAATTCTAGATCTAGATTTGGAATGAGATGAGAGGAGAGAGAAATTTCCCCCCCTCCTATATCGGCCGGCCATAGCCCCTCCCCCAAGCAATTGTAAAATGTCCAATGTACCCCTTGGGGCCTCTCATGAAGAAATAATTAAGGAAGGAAGCTTCTAGTCTAATCATTTAATTAATTTAATCCATCTCCTTAACTATGGGCTTTCTAAATGGGCAAAGTCTAACTAATTAATTCATGTTGGTCCATGGGTCCAAACTAAACTAGTTGGGTCCACTAAAATAAGTCTAAAATAATTAAATAATAACAAACAACAATTAAATAATACAACAAATAATTATTTACCATGTACAATATTTATTTAAATAGGAAATTACCAAAATACCCTTTCCTAGAAAATGTGGTAGTGACAAGTCTACCCTCCTTAAAATAATTTCGTCCTCGAAATTCAAAGACGAAAACTACCCCCAGAAAATCACAGAACAGAACTAAAGAATCACAACTAACTAATGAACAGAACATAACAATGAACAGAACATAACTAGAAATAACATACCTCAAGGTACAAACAAATATGGATAACGCTCTCGCATGTCACCCTCTCTCTCCCAGGTAGACTTCCCCGGAGAGTGATGCCTCCATGCGACGCGCACCAAAGGAATAGTCTGGTTCCTCAGCACCTTCTCTCTCCGATCCAGAATTCCAACTGGCTGCTCTGGATAGCTAAGAGTAGGGCCCACCTCTATCTCTGAGTGATCCAATACATGACTAGGATCTGCCACGTATCGTCTCAACTGCGACACATGAAATACGTTATGCACTCCCTCCAATGCAGGTGGCAAGTCTAGTCTATAAGCAACTGCACCGACCCTCTCTAGAATAGTGAAAGGTCCAATGAATCGCGGACTAAGCTTTCCGCCTCCACCGAAGCGAATCGTGCCTCGTGTCGGAGAAATCCTCAGAAACACCAAACCACCCACCTAGAACAAAACACCACCTTAAGAACTTATCTATAACAAACAACCAAGAACAAGCACACAAAATAAAATCTAAACTATACCTCAAACTCCAAGGGTCTCCGATGGCTATCGGCCCAATGCCGTTGTCTGTCCTGTGCCACTCGAAGTCTGTCTCTGATCAACTGAACCTTCTCTGCTGCATCCACAACCATCTCTGGCCCAAGCAAAACTCTCTCTCCAACATCGTCCCAAGACAAAGGAGTACGACACCTCCGACCATATAGAGCTTCAAAAGGTGACATCTCTATACTGGCCTGGTAACTGTTGTTGTAAGCAAACTCTACCAAATAGAGATGGTCCTCCCAAGAACCCCCAAAATCTAGTACACAAGTGCGCAACATATCCTCGAGAGTCTGAATAGTCCTCTCTGACTGCCCATCTTTCTGGGGATGATATGCAGTACTGAACTTGAGCTGAGTGCCCAAACTCTCCTGCAAACTCCTCCAGAAATGAGAAGTGAAACGACTATCCCGATCCGAGACTATGTTGACGGGAACTCCATGTATCCTAACGATCTGCCTCACATACATCTCTGCCAGCTTCTCCGTAGACAAACCCACCTTGAAAGGCAAAAAGTGGGCCGACTTGGTCAACCTATCAACAATGACCCAAATCGCGTCTTTCCCTCCTGGAGATCGTGGTAGTCCGGACACAAAATCCATAGTAATGTGTTCCCACTTCCACTCTGGAATGGGTAATGGCTGAAGTAAACCTCCTGGCCTCTGCCTCTCGGCTTTCACCTGCTGGCACACTAAGCATCTGGATACAAACTGTGCCACTTCTCTCTTCATGCCATACCACCACACACTCTCTCGCATATCCCGATACATTTTGTTAGCACCTGGATGTATGGAATACTGAGAGCGATGCGCTTCCTGCAATATCTCCTCTCGCAACTCTCCACTAGGCACACACAATCTAACTCCATGCCTCAAAGATCCATCCTCTGCAATAGTGAAATCATCCTCCAATCCTGCTCTCACCTGAGCTCTAATACTCCTTAAAGATACGTCATCATACTGTGCTGCCTTGATCCTATCCATCAAATCTGAATGTATCTGCAATCCCCACATCTGTATAGCACCACCCGGAACAATCGCCTCAATGCCCAAGCTCTCCAAGTCCTCCAACAAATATCGATCCTACGTCAAGAACATAGCTACTGGATACCTGCTCAAAGCATCGGCAACTACATTGGCCTTCCCAGGATGATATTGCAAAGAGATATCAAAATTCTTCATCAGTTCCAACCACCGACGCTACCTCATGTTCAACTCCTTCTGCATGAAAACGTACTTCAAGCTTTTGTGGTCTGTGAAGATCTCCACACGCTCTCCGTACAAATAATGTTTCCACAACTTCAGGGCGAATATGACAGCTGCCAACTCCAAATCATGGGTAGGATAGTTCTTTTCATGAGGACGCAATTTCCTGGATGCATAGGCAATCACTTTCCCATGCTGCTGAAGAACACAACCTAAACCCTTTCCCGATGCATCACTATAAATAGTGAAACCTCCGGACCCTGATGGCAATGTCAAAATAGGAGCAGACGTCAACCTCTTCTTCAACTCCTCAAAAGCGGCCTGGCAATCTTCCGTCCAAACAAACTCCACATCCTTCCTTGTGAGTCTGGTCATCGGCTCGGCAATCCTCGAAAAATCTTGCACAAACTTTCTGTAGTAGCCTGCCAATCCCAAGAAACTCCTGATCTCTGCTACCGAACTCGGAGTCTTCCAAGATTCCACTGCTGAAATCTTCTTCGGATCCACTGAAATACCATCACCAGTCACAACATGCCCCAAGAATTCCACCTTGTCCAAGAAAAACTTACATTTGGACAACTTCCCATACAGCTTCTCCTTCCTCAACACATCCAACACAATCCTCAAATGCTCCTCATGCTCCTCCGGTGTCCTCGAGTATATGAGTATGTCGTCGATGAACACCACCACGAACTTGTCAAGGTACTGGTGGAACACCTTGTTCATCAAGTTCATAAATACCGCCGGTACATTAGTCAAACCAAACGGCATCACCATAAACTCGTATTGACCATACCGAGTTCTAAAAGCAGTCTTCGGTATGTCCTCCGGCTTCACCTTCACCTGATGGTAGCCTGATCTCAAATCTATCTTAGAAAACACCTTCGCACCACTCAACTGATCAAACAGATCATCAATCCGTGGCAAAGGATACTTATTCTTGATAGTGAGATTATTCAAAGCCCTGTAATCAATGCACATGCGCACCGATCCATCCTTCTTTGGTACAAACAATACCGGGGCTCCCTATGGTGAAGAACTCGATCTGATAAACCCCTTATCCTGCAATTCGTCCACCTGCTTCTTCAACTCGACCAGCTCATTGTTGTTTACTCTATAGACATGCTGCGAAATTGGTTCTGCACCTAGCACCAAGTCTATAAAAAATTCAACATCTCGATCTGGCGGCAATCCTGGAAATTCTTCAGGAAACACATCCAAAAATTCTGCTATCAACGGATGTGGCAACTCCTTGTCTTCCACCATAGCTCCACAAATAATGCCTTCTTCCTGCTCCGCAGTTCCTCTAGCAAACTCGAACTCTGGCTCTCCTGGCGGACCAAACAAAACTCTACCTTCTCTACAATCTATGCTAGCACGGTGCCTACTCAACCAATCCATCCCGAGTACAATATCGTAGCTCGGAAGTGGCATTACAAGTAGACACGCACTCAACTCCCGGCCTCCCAGAGTAACTCTCCAATCTTTGCAAATATCATTAACCAGGATAATGCCTCCCCCGGTCATGATCTTGCAAGTCCTAAGCAAAGACTCAGCTACCAAACCATGCTTTAGAGCAAAAGAAACAGATACAAAACTATGGGAAGCACCACTACCAAACAAAGCTAAAGCTGGAATGGAATCAAGAAGAATAGAACCTGCGATGACATCTCCGGTGGGTTCCTCCTCTTCGACTGTCATAGCAAACGCTCGTCCCTGCCGAGCACCTCCCTGCTGCTGATGCTGGACAAAACGCTGCTGCTGTGTCGGAAGCGGTCCCCTCGGTTGTGCTGCAGGTGGTCTCATCTGTGCCCTCGGAGCTGGAGCTGCTCCCTGAACTGCACGACGAGGACACTCCCTCAATTGATGCCCTTCAGTACCACAATACAAACAAACTCCTAGCCTCTTTCTGCAAACTTCCCAGATGTGGCCGAGCTTCTTGCAGAAGTTGCATGGAGCTTGCTGTAACTGTCTCTGCTGCTGAGGTGCCTGGTGAAAAGGCGCTCTAGCTGGAGTCTGGTTCTGTTGTGGCTGCTGGAAAGGTCTGGACTGGAAATGAGGACGTTTGGCAGATACTGCACTGCCGTTGGCCCCCAGAAAAGAATCACGGTCTTTCTTGGTCTTCAAACCCAGATCCCGCTCAACCTTGCGTGCCTCCGCAAGTATCTCCGAGTATGTCTCATAAAAAGACGGAATGAGAATCTTCACCTCCCAGTTCAGACCCTCTCGGAAACGAATAGCTCGAACCTCCGGCTCCCTCACCAGATACTCTGCAAATCGGCTCAGCCTACCGAACTCTGCAGCGTATTCCTCCACAGATATGCTTCCCTGAATGAGACTCTCAAATTGTTTCCCCAAGTCAAGCCTGTCTATCCGGACGAAAAACTTCTTCTTGAAAAGGTCCCTGAATACCTCCCAAGATTGTCCTGCGTCAACTAGAACCGGCTCATTCCTGAACCAGGTACGAGCGACGTCGAACAGTTAAAGTCCTACCGCCTCAACCTTCAGATCTTCAGAAAGATGGGACACCCTCATAAGACGCTCAATGTCCTCGAGCCAATCATCAGCATAGACGATGCCCTCCGTCCCTTTGAAAACCCTAGGCTCCAGTTTCTTGAAGTCCTGAATGTTGCCTGGCCGAAGCTGAGCAACCTGAGGAACAACCTGCTGCTGGACCGGAACTCCTCTCTCAACTACAGCACGAGCAAGCTGATGAGCACTCTCGATGCCCTGCAGTAGAACGTCGGTCTGCCTCTGATGTGCCTCTGACTGAGCCCTCTGTGCCTCGAGCATCTTACGAAACAGTGTAAACATCTGTGACGCCTCTGCTGGCACAGGAGGTGGAGGTGGAAGCCCCTCAGATATAGCTGGCACAGTCCTCTGAGTAGGTGGTGGACCTCCGAAGGCAGCTGACACTCCAATCACCGGAGAAGTGACTGGTGCAGGCCCTCGGGATGTCGCAGACCTCTCAGAAACTGCTCTCCCTTGCTGTGATCTAGTCTTAGGCGGCATCCTGAGACAAAGCGAAAGAAAGAATCAATATGGCACAAGATGTAAGATATTCAAGGAAAGGACAGTTTAAGAGATCAAGTATCAACGTCAAAGGAGAATAGTTGAATCAAAAGAATTTTCCTAGATGTGATTGAGTATCTCAGCCTATATCCTATATCCTATCGCAGGCTCGCAGTAGTACAACTAAGTTGTCGCACTACCACGACATCACATACTTGTGAAGCTAGACCTGCATGGGCCACCACCAAAAACATGTCATGACCCGCACCCGGGGTAAGGGTACTAGTCGGAAACAACGCCCAGCCTACGCCGCAGAATCGGCGGTAGAACGCTGTCTAGAAAGTCTATCTAATATAATGAACCACCAAAAGATAGTGTACTCAATCACAGAACTAAGATAGAATGAACACGAATCAGATAAGAATAGAATAGTCATAATACAACTCATGAGTCTAAAATAATACATCAATGAGTCTGAAGAAAAATACAAAAATATGCTGGAGACAAATCCAGTACAAAAGAATACTACAAAACTATAAAGCTACAACTCCAGGGTCAACTGTCTCAGTTGGGATAAGTCCCTCTTGAGCCAGGGTCTCAGAATCTAAACCCACAATATCCTGGGGTCCATAATAGGTAGGGTACTCCTCGGTGTCATCTGGAAAAATATATCCAGTCAGGAAAGGAGCAGAGTACAACCCTAACAGCAGTTCTCAAATAATGATAAAAACTATGTAACAGTAAGTAGCTGTGGATAAACAAGATGCATAAATAGATACAAGAAATATATAGACAATAAGGAAGTACTGGAAAGAAATACAATAATGAACAATATGCTGATAGAACAAGAATACTAATGACTAAGTGTGTGAGTACTAGCTTTAACATGTGATCGGCTTAGGAACTTGCACAAGAGTATAATGGCCTGGCTGATTATACGTGCGGTGTATGATCAACACTCACAAGGAACAAGACATGCACAAGGAGGGTATGATCACATATCTACACTAAAATACTCCCCACCCCGACTGGTATAATAGATCCAACCACGGTACGTTATGGCACTAGATTCCCCAAGAAGATAGCTAGTCTCCCCGAGAATCGGTGTCTGTACATGTACAAGATAACCAATGAAATAATACTTGCACCATATACACCATATACCAAGGAATAACATCTCATGACGAGATCCGGATATACCAATCCGTGTAACCATAGTGTCAAGAGAACATGTATATCTACACTAGATACAACGAACATAGAGGATATCATAAATGAGAAACTATCAGAGAATGTACTCGCCTGAAGTCCAATGAACAGTCTCACAAATGTCTGACTCGGTGCCTCGAAGACCTAGATATGAAATACCACATTAATACAAGGTCCAGGAAAGAGAACAAGTCAAACTAGGCAATTTCTAGGTCAATAAGTCAATTCTAAGTCAAAAGTCAACTATGGTCAACTCTAAAGTCCACTAAAGTCAAACATGGTCAAACCCAAAGTCAACCTCATAAGACATCTATAAAATAATATAGAGATAAACTACAATAATTTAGGAATCAAATTAGATTCAAAAAGAACTCACACAAAGTATACTAATAATATAATTAATATATACCCTAAAATAATATATATACAACCCAACATTTATATAAATAACATAATATATTATTACAATTATTATTCCTCACAAAACACATATATATATACATATATATATATACAATTATAATATATAATATATACATTAAATCTGTCAAAGCGTCATTGAAAAACAGTGAATAAAATAGGATTAAATCAAAACAGTTTAAATAGTGACAGTCGGGACTGTCACCGAAGGACTGTCACCGAAACCCAAATAATAAACTGCCACTGCTTTGGTTTCGCTGACAGTTAAACTGTCACGGAAAAGCGTCGCAGAAAAACTGCTGTTTCCCGCTGCTGCAATTAATGACAGGTTTGTCATTAATTGCCCGAAGGCTACAGCGGCTGCTATTAGTCGGCTAATTAATGACAGTTTTTTTTACTGTCATTAATTCACTATCACTAAAACAAGTTGTATATATATAATTATATATATAAGAACAGAATATATAAACAATATATATATATATATATATAAACAGAATATATAAAACAGTATATATATATATAAACCATTAATACAAAAATGTACATATATATATTAATATACACATAAACTTATACCTTCAAATATTTAACAAAGAACATATAATTTACATGGCTAGAAGCACACCTAAAATATTTACATTAATATCCAAATAATTACATAATAATTATAAATAATATGATTACACAATTAAACATACAAATATATTTTATAAAACATTTTATGTATAAATTATATTATTTAACAAGTAGTAACATATATATTTGCATGCAAAAAAGCTACATATTATATTGTACATTATATTAGCACACCCAAAATATAGATCTATGCTACAATAATTACTATAATAAATACACAAAATAAATATTTAATATCCATATATATATACTAATTATAAATGAAGAATTGAACCACAATTAATTAGATCTATCCAAAAATACACACAATTGGAGAGTATCTCACCGTATCCCACTAGATCTAGGATATGCATGCGACACGAGTCCAACACACAACTAAATGCACCCCTAAGGACACAAACAAATCACAAATAATATTTATGAACAAATCAAAGCGTCAAAAGTAGATCTATGTGTCCGTGTCAAAATACGACATGTTCAAAGCCCCGTGTCGGAGGAAAACCCCCAAATGACACGTATCACCAAATAGTTGGGATACGAACCACAAGTATCCCAATATGGACACGACACTAGCCTCAAACACAAATCTCATGTTCAATTGATCTATAGGATCAATTGACACACACCACAAAATATAAATTCGGAATTCCAACAAAATTGACACAAAAAGTACCATAACTTTCTCCATGGGTCTCCTATGAACACAAAACAAAGTCCTATGGGTACTACATACATATAGGTTGATTTTACATGATTAAATCTCAGATTTAGAAGCTATTTAAATGGGAAAATCTGAATTATACCTATTGGGAGATGGATTCCCAATGAAACCTCCAATTGAGATGAACTTGCTTCCAAATTGTAGATCCTTGCTCCTCTTTGTAGATCCTTGCTTCCTTCTTCTAGATCCTTGCTTCCTCCTTCTCTAATGGTGAATTGGGAAGAATTTGGAATGAATTTGGTAGGGAATTAGATTGGGAATGGAGGGAATTTGGTAGTGGAAGAATTCTAGATCTAGATTTGGAATGAGATGAGAGGAGAGAGAAATTTCCCCCCCTCCTATATAGGCCGGCCATAGCCCCTCCCCCAAGCAATTGTAAAATGTCCAATGTACCCCTTGGGGCCTCTCATGAAGAAATAATTAAGGAAGGAAGCTTCTAGTCTAATCATTTAATTAATTTAATCCATCTCCTTAACTATGGGCTTTCTAAATGGGCCAAGTCTAACTAATTAATTCATGTTGGTCCATGGGTCCAAACTAAACTAGTTGGGTCCACTAAAATAAGTCTAAAATAATTAAATAATAACAAACAACAATTAAATAATACAACAAATAATTATTTACCATGCACAATATTTATTTAAATAGGAAATTACCAAAATACCCTTTCCTAGAAAATATGGTAGTGACAGTTGTGTCACGGCCCAATCCCAAAATATGTAGGACTAAGAATACGTAAGTATGCCAACCTTATGTATATGGCACCTCCAATATATGGAAACAATAACAAAAATGTACGTTGTATTATATATAATAATTCATAAGTGGTATAGATTTATGTCGTAAGTCATAGAGCATAACTAGATCTCATCCACAAAATCAAATAGAAATGAATAACCAATCAACTATATAACTGAATCAAGTATAAAAGGCTTGATAAGAATAATTAGTTGGGTGAAGAAAAATCCACTAGAAAACTAGAATATAAGAGAAATAAAATATGTACATCTAATGAGCAATGAGGCTCGAAGGGAAGACCTCCTCGATAAAGAGAGAAGTAGCAAGTCCTGGTCCGTGCTCCTACAAATAGTCAAGATTTTCTATACCTGGAAAGGGACCAGGTCCTCAGAGGGACGTAACAAGATACATAGAAGCAAGCTATATAAACTGCAGTAAGTAATTAAATATGCAAAGGATTTTTTTGTCACCTAAAGTGCAAATTAGAGGACAACTTTCATACGCATGGGTAGGATTTAGGCTCATATACATACAATAAAGGGGTATATAGTAATATCAAGGTATCTCATAAATATATAATAGCAGGGTATCTAGTAATAGCAAGGTATCTCATAAACATATAATAGCAGGGTATCTAGTAATAGCAAGGTATGTCATAAACATATATCATCACACCAAGTTCCATCCGGAGACTTGGCTCACCTATTTGTCTTGCCATATGCATAGTCATTATCCTCCCCCTCATCCCCATGCTCCTATACATGTTTCATCAACAACACAATCTAGCTACCATGTCGAGACGGAGTGCAAGTATCGACATCGTAACTTTGGTTCATAGCCTATCATAGCACAATAGCCCAACCCTACAACCAAAACAAGGACAAGGATTGGACCACCATACCACAATAGTCTATTTTCTTGGACTAGTAATAACTGCTAGGTCTTCTAACATGCATCGCTATTAACAGTTATATCCTATCTGTCGCACGTCCCATACGTACTAGTGGCCAGCCGAATATACAAGTCCGTATCCTACATGAGACTCACAACTCGTGTGAGAAATATGTCATGGCCAAATGAAACATAAAGATGTCTCAAAATCATGGGGCAGTCTCTTAACTCTAGGTTAACATGTGTAATAAAAATAAAGACAAACAACGACGCATATCGTCGTTGCACCCAAGATTTCTTGGACGCGCAATTTATATATAAAAATAATTTAGGGCAATAATAAAATGAAATGCTAAAATATAATAAAGTGACAGTAAATATAGCAAGGTATCTTACCTGCTCTGAAAAAGGATGAAGTCGCAACTCAAGGCAACATCCGATCTACTAGTAACATAAATTAAACAAGTTAGGTTACAAAAGTGGCTGAATAGGTTCCTTCATTTTAATTTCTTTTAGTTCTAAATAAAATAACAAAAAATAATATTTTAATCTTACTAGAATTTGATTTTATTATTAAACCATAATTTTCATCCAAAGAAAGTCAACTTTATGGATTTGGGATTCGTAACACTCAAATCGAGGCAATTCATTGACCAAAAAGTCAACCAACTCAAATACTAGATTTTTCTATGGAATCCTATAGATTTTAGTTCTATATGAATGTTAGAATTGATAGTTTCATAAAATCACAAGTCGGTAAAAAGTTATGGCAACAAGGGTGCACATATGATAGTTTTTGGTGGTTTCCTTGTTACGTCTACGTTGCACAAATTTTATAGTAGATTAAACTTGCATGTTAAATTATGGAAAAATAATTTTATGGAAGTTTATCATGTCAGCTTTCGAAAACTTTAAACGGCTTATAATTTCGAGTTTGAAATCTCCCAAAATCTTGAAAACACCAAAATGCGTCTGATTTTGGATAGTTGGCACTTTTAGACTTTTGTTGAAAAATAGGTTCAGAAATTATTAAAATAATTTATATATTCAGAAAACTAACTTTGATACTGTTCTAAAAAAAATAGGAGCCCGTTTGTGTGGTGCCCCGTTCCCCCTATTCGGGGTGCGCGGCTTGGAAATACATAGACGGTATCGTTCGATCGGGATAGATTGAATCAAGAACTCATCCTCCTTATAGTTTTGCTTCTTCGGAATTAATTCCCATATTCAGTGGATCGTGCCCCCAGGATCGACTTAGCGGCAGAGTCAGGAGGGACCTCTCCACTGCATCTTTTGTTACATCAGTTTTTGCTGTTGTTTATTGCTTTCGTGCCTGAGTTGGTTTTCGATTTTGCTTGTGTTTTCTTGAACGATTTTGATGGATTTCATTGTTTTTGTTTGTTGAACTGTACTTCATTTTTGATATTGGAAAGAGTGGAAAAGGTATTGATCAGTTGTTCGTGGCAATGCAGGAGAGCAAGCAGTAGGCAACGCGCAAGCGGAGTCTTGAAGCACTTCTTTTCTTCTCCCTTCAAACCAACTAAGTGAGTGGCTTATATTCGATTCAGTTGGCCCTTCTTCCAAGTCTTCACACCTAAAAATCTTGCATTCTTGTTTGCCCTGATTAAATGATACCAAGTAATAACTAAAAGATGTCAAGATAAAAAAAGGAATATACTTGGATTATTATGCTTGGTATTCAACTTAGGAACAATTACTTATATTGCATGCTTGTTCGTTTGGAAATATTCATCATATACATAAATATAAGTTAGAATGCATACTTCTTCTTTAAAATGTGCTATGTATAGAACTCATCCTGCCATGCAATGAACTGTTCAGGGAGACTATGCAAAATGAATCATGTAAAATACTACTTATCTTATACTCGTGTTGCCTTAACTATATGAATGGTTAACTTAATATGAACGTCATTTGATCATGGATAACTTATGCACAAGGTCAATGGTTCATGCGGACGGTCGCTTGGGCATTGGCACCGATCCGATCCGGACAGAACTTTACGATAGTCTCACGTGCTGGACAGGATGGCGTATAGAGCCTCACGTGCTTTCATTGCATACAATCCTTGTTCAAGACTATAAATCATCCCTTATAGCTTTTATTCAGTAATTACCATATGTATTTAAACCTGTTGCAAGCTAACTTGTGTCTTCGTGGCAGGGAAGGACATGGTAAATTTTGTGCAGGTAATTCAGATGGGCAGGTAAATATCACCGAACGGTAGCAAGTTATTTCACTAAAAATTCTTTGTATATTGCCTACTTGTAAAATGAACTAAGGTATGATAGAAAGACCACAAATAATATGCATGTTTCATATAAACAACGTGTTGATTGGTATAGTTGGGTTAGCTCGCCTTCACCAGTACATTTCGATGTACAAACCCTCGTTTAAATTGGTTCCCCACACTAAGGAGATCCGAGCGAGGAGCTGAAGTCGTCTTCCCGATCCAGTCTAGCTGTCAGTGTGTTGAGATTGTGCCACCTTTGAAGCATTTGAAGCAAGAGCTAGCAACCCAAACAAAATACAGCTCAGAGGGAAAGTCGTCATTCCTCCAAGAGGTATTTACCTTTTAAAGTTTAGTAAAGGGATGTAATGTACAGGACTGTTATCTCATTTTATGTCAATATTTTTTAAGCCCGTGCGGCAATCCTTATGACTCGTTCAAGAGTTTGTAATAGATGTTCATTATCAATAAAGAGAATTTTTCCATGTTTTAACTTGTGTTTTAATTTATCTGCGTACTCTGAATATGTGCTCGCTATGCGAAATAACTTAGCCTTGTGCGATGCACAACCTAGGCCCACACGGCGTCATGCCCAGGGGACGACTATCGATTCCATGGAATCGGGGCGTAACATATTTGTATCAAAGCACAGCTTCAAGTTCCTTTGACCCTCATACTGGAAAAGTTCCTTTAACGATCAAATCCCTATGCGAACTCTTGAACTCGTTAGACCAAAATAAGATACGTTCATGCAATAAGTCCATAATACATTATGATCCTAATGTAGTTTACCTTCTTTTGAAGGAATGGCACCAGCGCAATCCTCATCGCTAGCACCGGGCGAGACACAAGCCCAAGAAAGTAGTTCGGGCACCTCGGGAAGTTTACAGAGCCAGCGAATCATACCCCCTCCCATGCATTTGAAGAGGAGTTCATACCCCCTCCCATGCATCGTCAAAAGGAGAACGAGTTCGTACAACTACGATAAGGCAGCACAACAGTTAAGCAATACTCCACTGAGTTCAACATGCTCGCTAAGTTTGCCAGCTCCTATCTACCCGATGTATCGGGTCGTGCCAGACGATTTAAAGGAGGTCTGTACCCTGCCATCCATGCGCATGTAGTTGTTCATCAGTACAAGACTATACGAGGAGTTATGAATCATGCCCTCTCCCTTGAACCGCAGTATCCTCATGTTCCTACCGGCGCTGTGTATACCTCCAATCATAAATGCCATAGCAAAGAGAAAGGAAATACCGGTGCAAAGTTTCCTGACAACGGTGGTCCACAGAGAGGAAACCAAGGGCAACCATGTAACTTTTGCAAGAAACCGGGGCATACGGCTGAGAAGTATTGCAAGAAACATGGGCAATGTCTCATTTGCGGTGATTCAACCCATAGGATTCGAGATTGTCCAAGCTACTTAGTTCATCATCCTAGAGGTAGGTTCTATTCCTAAGTTTTCTGGACGAAACTTCCAATTAATTAGGTAGGATGTGGCGCCTCGTTCCCCCTATTCGGAGAGCGCGGCTAAGAAATACATAGACGGTATTGTTCGATTGGGATAGATTAAATCAAGAACTCATCCTCGTTATGGATTTGTTTCTTCGGAATTAATTCCTATATTTAGTGGACCGTGCCACCAGGATCGACTTAGCGGCAGAGTCAGGAGGGACCTCTCCGTCGCATCTTTTGTTGCCTCAGTTTTCGCTGTCGCTTGTTGCTTTCATGCCTTGAGTTGGTTTTCGAATTTGCTTGCGTTTTCTTGAACGATTTTGACGGATTTTATTGTTTCGTTCATTGAACTAAACTTTAATTCTGATATTAGAAAGAGTCAAAGAGGTATTGATCAGCTGTTCATGGCAATACAGGTGAGCAAGCAGTCGGCAACGCGCGAACGGAGTCTTAAAGCACTTCTTTTCTTCTTTCTTCCAACCAACTAAGTGAGTGGCTTATATTCGATTCAGTTGGCCCTTCTTCCAAGTCTTCACACCTAAAAATCTTGCATTCTTGTTTGCCCCAATCAAATTATACCAAGTAATAACTAAAAGATGTCAAAATAAAAAAAGGAATAGACTTGGATTATTATGGTTGTTATTCAACTTGGGAACGATTAATTATACTGCATGCTTGTTCATTTGGAAATATTCATCATATGCAAAAATACAAGTTAGAATGCATACTTCTTGTTTAAAATATGATATGTATAGAACTCATATTGCCATGCAATAAACGGTTCAGAAAGACTATGCAAAATGAATTATACAAAATACTACTTGTCTTGTACTCGTGTTACCTCAACTGCATGAATGGTTAACTTAATATGAACGTCGTTTGATCACGGACAACTTGTGCACAAGGTCAATGGTTCCTGTGGATAATCGCTGGGGCACTGACACCGATCTGATCTAGGCGGAACTTCACGATAGTCTCACGTGCTAGACAGGATGGCGTATAGTACTTCACGTGCTTTTGTTGCATACCATCCTTGTTCAAGACTATAACTTGTCCCTTATGGCTTCTAGCCAGTGATCGCCACATGTATTTAAACCTGTTGCAAGCTAACTTGTGTCTTCGTGACAGGGAAGGACATGGTAAGTTTTGTGCAGGTGATTCAGACGGTCAGTTAAATGTCACCGAACGGTGGCAAGTTATTTCACTGAAAATTCTATGTATATTGCCTACATGTAAAATGAACTAAGGTAAGATAGAAAGACCACAAATAATATGCATGCTTCATATAAATAACGTGTTGATTGGTATAGTTGGGTTAGCTCACCTTCACCGGTATATTTTGATATACTAACCCTCGTTGAAACAGGTTCCCCGCACTAAGAAGATCTGAGCGAGGAGCTGAAGTCGTCTTCCTGATCCAGTCCAGCTGTCGGCGTGTTCGGATTGTGCTACCTTTGAAGCATTTGAAGCAAGAGCTAGCAACCCAAACAAAAAACACCTCAGAGGGAAAGCCGTCTTCCCTCCAAGAGGTCTTTACCTTTTGAAGTTTAGTAAAGAGATGTAATGTACATGACTTGTGTTAACATTTTGTAAGCCCGTGCAATAATCCTTATGACTCATTCAAGAGTTTGTAATAGATGTTCATTATCAATAAAGAGAATTTTTTCATGGTGCGGTACGCAACCTAGGCCCGCACGGCGTCATGTCTAGGGAACGACTATCGATTCCACGGAATCGG
This sequence comes from Iris macrosiphon, assembly GCA_036927795.1. Classification (NCBI taxonomy): domain Eukaryota; kingdom Viridiplantae; phylum Streptophyta; class Magnoliopsida; order Asparagales; family Iridaceae; genus Iris; species Iris macrosiphon. The sequence continues at coordinate 59,435,720 of JAYESA010000003.1, read as the reverse complement.
GGCATGACAGTTTGGAGTCCGAAGCTAAGAGATATAGTCTTTTTAAGTCGTCATAAATACTAAAAAATAAGGTTAAATTTATGACGAATTTAAACTATATTTTTGGATGAAAAAGTGTGGAGTTTGGGGGAAAAAATATGAAAGATGCGTTTATTCCATAAGTCTAATAGGTATTTATAACGGTGGAGACTACTTAATTGAATACGACTAGGATTGGCTTATTTGGATAGGATTAGGATCAGTTCAAATAATGATAGGATATGCATTAAGTTGCTTTCCTAGTAGGCTTAAGATTAGAATTAATTTAAAATATAGTTTAAATTAGATAAATAATTTATAATCTTAGATAGCTTAAAAATAGTACAACATATTTATATCTATTCTTATTTATATCTATTAACACTAATTTAATATCTATCCAATATAAAGAAAATATATATATATATATATATATATATATATATATATATATATATATATATATATATATATATATATATATATATATATATATATATATATATATATCCAAATATATTCAAATAAATATTGAATAATTCCAGAAAAATCCAAATAAATTCTAAATAATTCCAAAAAATCTGATAAAATTATAAAAAATATATTTAAGTCTTCTAATCCAAAAATAAAAGTTTAGCACAAAAATATTCATGCATGGTCTCACAATAAATCATGGAAAACTTGAAAATTTACGTTTTCTAGGTTTTAATTACCCAAAAATTCTAGAAAAATTTCCAAAAATCTAAAATAGCCTAAAAATAATTCTAAATAAATATTTATATAAGTAAATATATCAAAAAAATAATTTTCTAATTCACTAAGAGAATACTCTAAAATATTCAATATTTAAAATAATAAATAATAATATAAAATACACACAAAATACCTATTTTGTGTGAGGGGATTACATATTGAAATTCTTCTATATTTATAGCATCTTTGTAAATCGAGTTCGGGACGAATTTGGATGCCAAATGTTCAGATTTTTGAACGTTGGAACCAAGTCTCCAGGAAGAACTGGTTGCACGGAAATGCTAAGTCAGGGAACCGAGTTCGTACCGAACTCGTACCGAGTTCGTCCTGAGTTCTATCTGCGTTCGTTTCACCTGAAAGAGTAAGAATTAGAGTGGGTTTGGGTTGGTTTAGGATTACTTGGGTTTGTAAAAAATTGGTTGGGCTATTTTTAACACATGAAATATTTTGGTTCAAATAATATGGGTATTTTTAGAAAATATTTTGGATAGCCTAAAATGTCAAGTGCGACTCGATGTACATCTTCCTAAACTCAAAACTAAATAAAAAATTATATTGACTTAATAATAAAAGCAAGATGCACCCCATACTCTGAAGTAGTTGAAGAAGCACTAGTAAGTCCTTTGTATTGCCAGTACATGTAAGTTATATCAAGTCCAAGTTTAGACGATTATCGAAATAAGGTTTGACCATGACCAATGGGCCAACAATCTTCCTATTTTGATAATTGAAAAACTCTGACTAACATACCAGAGAATGGAACTCAAAATCTGAAAGAATGGTACTACTTTAATTGATTTGCTTCTTCTTTGCTTTATAATATCAGTACCTACTACTCCTCCATTGTCATATAATCAAAAATGGGAAAGCTCTCCCATAATTTGTTACGTAGATGTCAAGACAAAAAGACAACAAGTGTGAAGTAACATAAAAATATAAGTAGAATTGATATAGGCATTTTAGATAAGTAATTAGTTAAGATATATTTCACAATCGCAGAAGTCTAAGACGTAGAGACATATTAGAAAAAATTAATCATAAACTGAAGTCATAAACTACTACAAAAGTCTAAAAGTACGATATAAAAGAAATAAGCATAAGCCTAATAATCTAAAACAGTTCAAGAGCTTAATTAGACTAAAAAGATAGCATAATGATCTGAATCACTCATCATCACCCGTCGTCGGGTCTCCAGTCTCGGAAGAACAGTTGGGATCATAGAAAGCAGCAGATGGATCCAAGTAAAGGTGAACATATGGATCAACAAGCCGATATCCATCTCGTGAAGGATCACGAACTATGGGATAGGGTTTGCTAGGGATCTGAGAGAAGGAGTACTGCATGTCCGCCTAGGAGTTTGACGTCGCCTGGAAATAAAGATTGGTCTAGTAGTCGGTCTGCCTGTGATGATCATCCTTGAGAGAACGATGCACTAATGCAAGTCTGTGACGCTCATCCTGAACTTTGATGTGATCTCGCATCATAGTCCAAAGCTCGTCCAATGAGGCAGAGAGACTCTAGAGCAGCAGGTTCAGGATGAAGTGTGGCAGTAGCATATGGAGGAGGTGGAGAAGGTGCAACTATAGGAATGAGGTCTGAACGTCGGGTAGCAAAAAGATAGGCTGGCTCAGCAAGATAGGTTCAATCTTCAAGGGATATCTGAAAGTGTGAAAAGATAATAGACAAGTACATAGCGTATACAAGGTTATGATTGTTCTTGCGGGATTGGATCATCATTTGAATCATAGCCTTGGGAAAGCTGAATTTGATTACAAAGTGAATATGATATAAAGCACAAAGTTCAAGATTGGTGATCTCATCAGTTAAGGTTTGTTTACGCATGATGGTTGAAAAGAAAATATGATGTAGGTTATTAAACCATCTATTCAAATATTTGGACTTGAGTTGACTCTGAGGACGGGGATTGGGTAAACAGATGTAGTCCTTAAAAGAGTTTAGAGTGGTTCCATCAGTAAATTTATAAGATGTGATAGGTACTAAGGGTTCTCCTTCATTTTGAATATGAAAAATTTCCCCTAAGTATTCAGCATCAAACTCAATATCTAATCCAGCAGCACAAGATTTAATGGAATCATCAACTGAGGACATATTGCAGTAAAATATGCGAATATCATTGATAAAGATAGAAAATCTAGTAGTAACTAAGTCCTCTAATCCTAAGTTCCAGATAGGTAAGAAACACAGTGAAGTTGATAGGACTACCAGGACAGACGGTAATATCAATAAAATTGTTAAACCATTCAACATATTGGTCTAATGTTGCAAAAATTAATCCATTGAAATTGCCTTCGTCTGGCATAAAAGGGCTAAAGAGTGATTGAGAAACCTCATCCTAAGTGAAAGATGAAGCTTCTCCAACTTTTCTCTTCCTTTTAAACAATTTAGGAGCCATAAGAAAATAATGAAAGGAGGAGAAAATAGAAGTTATACCTTCAAATAAATCAGGAACAGGGGTAGAGAAATATGAAAGGAACTAAAATCCAAATTTTTAGCTCCAAAATTTGCACGAGGAGGAAGATCCATGGGGGGTTAGGATTTGGAAAAAAATTGTTTTTGGAGGGTTTCGGCCGCTGCGAGGTTCTGGAGCCGATTAGGAAGAAGATGGAGAGTATATCTAAAAGAGAGTGGGGTGCACAACTTAAAACTGAATTGAGATCATCCGAACTCGGGCCAAGTTCGGGTCGAGTTCGGTCCGAACTCTGTCCAAACTCTGGTGGAGTTCTGATGTTTCAATAAAATTTAAATTATGGTCCACTTTCTCTTAGATATAAGACAACTTTGTATGTCAATAAATTATTAATTTATGAATCTAAATAAAATATTTAATGGTATTTTAATCACTTATTTTCCTGTTATACATAGATCATCTTAGATTAGCTGTAGGGGTCGTATCCCAGCTAGCGGTGGTCCAAAGGACGCTTAAGTACCGTATCGCTTAGGCTATTTACGTCTTTTTGACAGAATGGCCCTTTCGACTTGTCTCTAAAATACTTTTTACATATAGGATAAAAAACTATTAATTATATATCATTGATATCCAAAAATTCCTAATTCACGACGTATAAAGTTGAATCGATCTTCCGCTAAAGGTTTAGTGAATATATCAGCTAGTTGGTTCTCTGTTTCAACATACTCAATGCAAATATCACCGTATGCTTGATGCTCTCTTAAAAATTAATGTCTAATCTCAATATGTTTAGTATGTGAATGACATATAGGGTTCTTAGTGAGATTAATTGTGCTAGTGTTATCACAGTAAATAGGAATCTTGGTTTAGTGAAGATTATAGTCTTCAAGGATTTGCTTCATCCATAAAATTTGAGCACAACAACATCCCACGGCAATATACTCAGCCTCAATATTAACAATGCTACCAAATTTTGTTTCTTGGTAAAACATAAAATTAAAGCTTTTCCTAGGAAACGACACGTGCCGCTGGTGCTTTTTCGATCAACTTTGCATTCGACAAAATCAGCATCTGAATAACCAATAAGGTTAAATGATGTGGTTTTAGGATACCATAATCCGACAGTCGAAGTGCCTTTAAGATATTAAAAGATACGCTTAACTGCGCACAAGTGTGATTCTTTAGGATTAGCTTAGAATTTTGCACATAAAAAAATACTAAACATTATATTAGGACGACTAGCAATTAAATAAAGTAGGCTACCAATCATATCTCGATACTTACATGTGTCGATTGGTTTGCTATGTTCATTAATGTCAAGCTTGGTAGAAATTTCCATAGGAGCCCCAATTGGTTTTGCATTTTCCATGTCAAACTTCTTGAGTAAGTCGTTAGTGTACTTAGCTTGGTTGATGAATGTCCTTTGTGAATTCTGTTTGATTTGAAGTCTTTGGAAGAAGTTCAATTCTCCTATCATACTGATCTCGAATTCATTATGCATACAATTAGCAAATTCTCTGCATAAAATATTATTAGTTGAACCAAAAATGATATTATCAACATAAATTTATACTAATAAGAGATCATTATTTAGAGATTTAATAAATAGTGTCGTATCCACCATTCCTTTTGAAAAACTATTTTCAACTAGAAAAGAGTTAAGTCATTCAAACCAAGCCCAAGGGGCTTGTTTGAGTCCATAGAGAGCTTTTTGTAACTTAAAAATATGATCAGGGAATTTAAAATCTTCAAAATCAGGTGGTTGTGAAACATAAACCTCTTCTTTAATAAATCTATTTAGAAAAGCACTTTTTATATCCATTTCAAATAGTTTAAAATTATGAAAAAAAGCAAAAGCGCATAACATGCAAATGGATTCTAATCTCGCAACTGGGTCATAAGTCTCTGTTTGACAAAAAATTAAAAGAATAACTAACAGAACTTCATTTGATTAACAAACTAAAAAAAGTACAGAGAAGTCCAAGAAGATGATTTATGTACAAATTTCTTTTCTGGGGGTGATGATAGAGGGTTAGGAGTGTAGCAACTATTTTTACTCCATGGACGATCCGATATAGAAGCTATTCTCTCGCTTGAGTATAGGTTCACAAATAGCTGACCAACACTTTGTATGGGTGTGGAACCTTGCTATTTATGGCCGTCCCGTGAAGGTGCTATGGATGCCGTATATGTTCCTACTTGGTGCTGTATAGGGCTACTTCAATAGCATGTCGTTGTAACTGTGGTCGCATGTCACGGGGAAGCTGTCACGTGAGTTCAGTTTAGATATATTGTTGATGAGATTTTGGGGTTTTTATCAAGCAGTTGTGGGCGTGACTTGGTTAGCTAGACACGTAGTTAGCACCAACTATATGAAGATCTGTGCAGTTGTAATGGAAAGATCTTGTGAGCTGGAGATCGCATAACAACTTGGCTGCATAATGGTAAGACCACATGGGTCTTGCAGCCGTATACGTGCTCTTATTTGGGCCTTCATCGAATGGATACTCTGGCGCATGTTGGCGAGGTCACATATGTGCTCAGGACGCATATGTGTCCTAGCCGCATATGAGATTTTATCTTACGAGGCCGCATATCATCGAGTCTGCATAATATTGAAGCCGCATAGGCAAGACACGTGGCACGGCCCCTTTGATGAGGTCATTAATTATTGTATGTGACTCTTTGTCTTTTTGTATGCCACCTTCTTGTCACTACTAGAAAAAGTGGGATTAGCGACATATTTTAGCGACTCCAAGTAAAAACGTCGCTAAATTAGCGACTCCGTAAAAATCGTCGCTAGACGTCGCTAAATGGCGAAATTTAGCGACGTTTAGCAACTTTTATTAAGATTTTAAAAGATTAGTCGCTATAAGTTCAATTAAGGTCGTTAAACGTCGCTAAAATATCTGATTTAGCGACGTTTAGCGTCGTAATTAGCGACGTATATATCAAAAATATTTAGCAACGTATTTAGCGACGTCTTTGACGTTGCTAATTTTTATTTTAGCAACGTTTTTATTTGACGTCGCTAAACGTCGCTAAATTTTGGTTAATTAGGTCTCAGTTTTCTTTCCCCATCTGTCAAAAAAATTAAAACTTTTCGATTTCCCCCGCCCCCCCTCTCCGGCGACCGGCTCTCCACGGCTGCAGCTACTCCGGCATCCCCCTCCTCCTCCTCGAGCTCTAGGTAATCTCTCTCTCTCTCTCTCTCTCTCTCATGTGACACTGACACAAGACACACTTGACAGACACGACACACGCACACAGACACGACACACGCACACAGACACTGACAGACACATACGACACACACATACAGAAGCAGACACACACACACACACACACACACACACGGACACTGACACTGCCACAGGCACGACATACACACACACACATACTGACACACACACAATATTTGATCTATTGGATGTGTCCATGTGAATTGAGGGTTGGTATCATGGTGGTGTGGTGTATGGAGGATGTATCCTAGAGTATCTTTGTGTTGCACAACAAATGTTTGTAAATTGGACTAGTGGTTGTGTGTTTGTGTCTATTTATGCCTTAGAGTATCATATGATATGTATATGTAAATTGGTGTATTATCTATTTGCATATGAGAGAGTGTATGCATATATAGGTGTATCTCGATATATATATATATATATATATATATATATATATATATATATATATATATATAGGTATATAGCTACTGTTATCTGTGTTGGTGTTCATAGTGTCTTTTAGCTGTGCTTGATGTGGTAGAGGGTAGAAGAGTTGAGTTGTGTGTGGATGTCACTACTGAACTATGAGGCTTCAGGAACAGAACTCAATTCAGTTTGGCCTAGTACATTAGGCAAGCTGGCAATGTGTTGCAGTGGTGTCGGGTTGGCACTGTGAGGAGGGGATTGGTTCCTGTCATCTTCTGCAGTGGGAGAGTGTTGGTGCACACTTGAGCAGCATCAAACACATGCATGCTTGAGCAATTGCAAGGCAGCAACAAGCACTACTGCGAGCCATGGCAGTAGCTAAGGAAAGTTGGAAACAACTAAGTGAAGGAAAGATTTAGCCCCTGCAGAATAATTGCAAAGTATCAGAGGTTGCAGACTTAGTTAGGGTCTGCAGGCATGTGTTTGGGTTAATGTATAGACAAGTATCGGGTAGGTGTTCACCGGTCACTTGTTGCATGCCAATATAACCCTTAACTAGGTTGTAGTCCAGTGAACAAGTATAAGGATGAAGTGCAAGGTGCTAGGCCTAGGGTAAGAGGCTCTCAGTGTGGATAGTAGAGTACTTAATTTCAAAGCAGAATATCCTTGTACGACCTAGAAGACATAGTGTAGCAAGGTATTAACCTAGTATTGACTAGTATAAACTAGTATGGATCTAGAAGTGGCTTAGAAACATCACCATGAGCTAGTTAACCCTGTTTATCATTTCAAGGGCTCTTGGACTTTGATAAATGAAAGTATGTATTATATCAGTTATGAAATGAAAGTATTGCTTATTTTAGACTTTGATAAATGGTCAGTTATTTTGAATTAGTTATTTTGAATATTTCTTATTTTAGACTTTGATAAATGAATGTATCTATTATATCAGTTATGATTTTTATAGTATGGTTAAGTTATGAAGTTAGGTGATACACTACTGTATGTAATGATTTATATGATATATACTGTCATTTTTGCAGAAGTATCTAGAAATGGATATGAATTACTATCTGTGTCATCGTTCGTGGATATACAACCGTCATCCTAATGACATGTGCGGTGTGCGGGATAAATTTATTGAGGGTGTACAGCAGTTCATGCAGTTCGCCAAGGCTTTTCCTCAGTACATGGACGGTTCCAAAATTAAGTGTCCATGTGTGAGATGTCACAACAGGAAATATCATCCAGAAGTGGAAGTTACATATCATTTATACTCGAAGGGCTTCACGCCGAATTACTATCAGTGGACCGCGCACGGAGAACTTGTATCTCTAACATCGGAGTCGGAGCCCTATGTGGAGTCATATATGGATGTCCACGACCATGATGCTTAGGACGACCGGTTGGTGAACATGGTTTATGATGCGGCGGGGCCTAGTTTCAATCCGGACAATTATGATACGGCGGGACCTAGTTTCAATCCGGACAATTATGATACAGCTGAGGAGGCACCGAATGCCGATGCTGCAAAGTTTATGGAGTTGCTGGAGAATACAAGGACTCCACTATATCCTGGTTGTGAGGATCATTTACCGTTGGAGGTGGTTACAAGATTATTGAGCATCAAGTCTAATTTTAACATGTCGCAAGAATGCTATAATCAACTGCTCGATTTGATTATAGAGATCTTGCCCGAGGGTGCAAAGTTGCCTAAAGACTTCTATCGATCTAAGAGGATGGTTAGATCGCTTTGGATGGGATACGAGAAAATTGATGCATGTCGCAACGGGTGCATGTTGTACTACAAAGACGACAAGGATGAAGATGCGTGTAGATTATGTGGTGCTGATCACTACAAGGCCACTGTTAGAGGAAAGTCTGTCGGTGCAAGGAAGCCTACCAATTCGATGCACTACTTGCCTTTGACGTCGTGGTTGCAGCGGTTGTTTATGGTTAAGGAGACTGTAAAAAATATGAGTTGGCACAGGCGAAAACAGATCGAAGGAGTATTGGATCATCCATCCGATAGAGAAGCATGGAAGCACTTTGATCGAGAGTATCCATATTTTGTCGAGGAAGTGCGTAATGTCAGATTGGGGATCTCCTCTGACGGTTTTACCCCATTCGGACTTTTGGGCTCCCAGTATTCGTGTTGGCCTGTGATCGTCACTCCGTACAATCTACCGCCTTGGATGTGCATGAAGACTCCGTATATGTTCCTAACCGTTATTATCCCAGTTCCGAACAATCCGAAGAGGAACATTGATGTGTATTTACAGCCTTTGATAGATGTGTTGAATCAGCTGTGGAAAGTAGGTGCCAACACGTACGATGTTTCTAGAAAGCAGAATTTTTAGATCAGGGCAGCACTTATGTGGACCATCAACGACTTTCTGGCCTATGGAATATTATCGGGATGGAGCACCCTTGGTCGTCTCTCATGTCCGTATTGCATGGACCGTACTCAGGCTTTTCGTTTGAAATACGGAGGCAAACCGTGCTTCTTCGATTGTCATCAATAATTTTTTGCCGAAGGATCATCCGTACCGGAGGAACCGAAATGCTTTTCGTGCGGAAGTTGTGGAGAAGGCCAATCCACCGCCAAGGTGGCCCAGATGCACGATATGGGAAGAGATAAAAGATTTACCAAGTGCTATCGAAGAGCCTGCTAAGGGGTACAAGTGTGACGGATTTGGTCGCACTCATAACTGGACGAAGATGAGTATATTCTGGGATCTGCCATATTGGAGCACCAATCTGATCAGACATAACCTTGATGTCATGCATATCGAGAAGAATGTGTTTGATAACATAATTAATACTGTAATGGAGGTAAAAGGGAAGACGAAAGATAATCCGAAGGCCAGGTTGGACTTAGAAGAAATATGTAGACGTCCTGCATTGTATTTGATAGAGGAGGGGAATGAAAAGTTAAAGCAACCTAAGTCAGTTTTCTCACTGGAGAAAGAGGATAAAGGTAGACTTTGTTGGTGGATTCAGGGTCTAAAGTTTCCAGACGGGTACGTGTCGAACTTGAGAAGATGCGTCGATCTCAAGGAGAACAAAACTGGTGGGTATGAAGAGTGACGATTGTCATGTATTCATGGAGAGGTTAATTCCGATTGTATTTCGGGAATTTTTACCGTAGGTCATTTGGGACCCATTGACAGAGCTGAGCATATTCTTCAGAGATCTTTATTGTACTAAGTTGCTCGTCGATCGTCTAGAAAAGCAAGAGAAGGACATTGCGATAACACTATATAAGCTCGAGAAGGTATTTCCTCCTGGATTCTTCGACTCTATGGAGCATTTGCCAATTCATCTTTCCTATGAGACACGTGTTGGTGGTCCTGTCGGTTATCGGTGGATGTACCCCTTCGAGCGACATCTGAATCACCTAAAGAGAAAGGTAAAAAATAAGGCACGGGTTGAGGGCTCTATTTGTGAAGCTTATGTTCTCGAGTAGATTACAAACTTTTGCTCAACGTATTTCAAACCGCATGTTGCTACTAATAGGACGAAAGCTCCGAGAAACGACGACGCATATCAGGAATCTAATGATACAATACTCAAAGTATTCAATGCGTCCGAAAAGCCTTCAGGAAAAATGAAGAAGAGATATTTGAATGACGATGAGCTAAGGGCTGCTCAATTGTATATATTACTCAATTGCGACAAGGATGAAGTGGAGAAGCTAGAGGGGTAAGTAATTAATACGTCCATGTTTACATCATCTCAATGTAATAGTATAAGATACTATTATGTTACTAATCAGCAGTTGCTTCATTATTTTTCAGCACATATAATGATGAGTTGAGGTTGGTTAGACCCTACATAACAGACGAAGAAGTAGAACAAGATATGAGATGCCATTTTTCTTCTTGGTTGAGCGCATATGTAAGATGCTTGGTAATTACTTTTTATTTCTACACTTGCAAAACAAATAACTTACTATCGCTACTTTGGTATTTAGGTCGATCGTCTAATAACACCCGAGACTGAATCTATTAGAACTCTAGCCAAAGGACCAATTACTACCGTAAAAATATGGCCAAGTTTCTGTGTGAATGGGTTCAGGTTCAAGTCAACAAATGCTCCTATCAGAGACAGCTTTCTGGATCTTGATTCCACGAAAAATAGTTGTTTGTGTATCAAATCTTCGAACTACAAAGACGTCAATCCGGGCAATGATTTTTTTTGCATCTTACGAGAGATTGTGGAGTTGACATATAATTATGGCACATAACCTGCTAATATCGTGCTATTCAGGTGTGAATGGTTCGATCCGATTCAAGATCAAGGTTAGAAAATTGACAAGCATGGCCTTGTGGATATAAACTACAAGCGTAGATATCAAGGCTACGAACCATTTGTCCTATTAAGTCAGGCTCAGCTCGTGTACTTTACAACTTATCCTAGACGGGGGACAGCAAGGTCGGATTATTGTGCAGTATGCAAAACTAAAGCTAGAAATACCTTTGACATTGATGAAATAGCTTATCAGGAGGACGATCTACCTCTTGTAACAAATATTGTAGATGTGGACTCAACAAAAGTTACTCATTACACGAGTAATAATATAGAAGATGTAGAATTATCCGAAGAGGAAGACAAATTAGATGAAAGTGAAGACTAGGAAGAGGAAGAGGAGGACGAGAAAGGCGAACAAGATAAATTTTTTGAAGATGATTGAAAATAAAATATATTGCATATAGAATGTAACTATATTTTGACTGTAGAATGTAGATCAAGGTTGGAAAATTGACGAAGTAGATATACCCATTAACAAATATATGTATTATATTTTGACTGTAGAATGCTTTGAGATATGCATCACATTTCGACTATAGAATGTACTATATATTTGTGTTTCTCTATATTCATCATATGTTGTTATCAGATATGGCAGGACGACGCGGAGGATTCGGCAGGTCCCGAGGTAGACAGAGTGCTCCTCCGGTACTGCCTACTGTTGGTTCCGGATCATCGTCGTCCAGTACTCCAGTATATCAATCACTCACATCTCCGACTGTTGGGACGAGTAGTTCCTGGCGTGATAGTACACCCTCGTCCAGTGTTCCTCCTGCTGACGGAACTATGGAGACAGATGAGCATGTCGAGGAGGTCGTGCCCACATTGTCCCAGCATCAGCAAGATCCTCCATGCGCACCTACGGAGGAGACGAGGACAGAGATTTGGGCTAATGGTACAAAGTAAGTCAATTAGATGGTTTAGTATATATTTGTGTTTCTCTTTATTCATCGTATATTGACTTTTTCAGTATTCTAAATTATTATCTCTGTATAGATATCGTCCATCGTCGGTTCAGAGACGCCTGGGCCAATTTCTGAGGAACAACTACGGTAGCCCTTGGATCAACTACTCTGAGGCTCCAGAGGAGAGGAAGGCGTTCTGGTTTGCGCACTTCCAGGTAAAAGTATATTAAGTAAATCCTCTAATTTATGCATATTATCCATGATGCTAACTTACTAAATTATTTATTGTTGCAAACGTATTTTTATCCTCCGCACCGGGCCGAGTTGATCGAGCGCCTCTTTCCTACCGTTGTCGCCAAGCTTATCCGAGATGCTCTGGATGACCAGAAGGCTCGTGATCGTGCTGGAAAACCGATCCAAGGTTGGATCACGCCTGAGCAATAGACTGCAATGAGGGCTAGATTCGACGATCCAAGCTACATGGAAAGGTCTAAGAAGGCCAAGGCGGCTAGGCAGAATGCTGCCAAGTGGTGTGGTGGCTCGATTCCGATGACGGGACATTTTCGTCGTCTAGTATATTTTTTCTTTTAAAATATATTATTTTAATATAAGTACCATAAAATGGTACTTGGAAAAAATGTTTAAGTTTAGTAATAAATAATATATTTTTAACAGGTACAGAGGGGTGAGGATGCAAACATGGTGACCGTCTTCTTGGCCATCCATCGCAAGGACAAAAATCTCATTGATGAGTGGGCCTCACAGACCTATGTAAGTATTACTTTACTTTGTGTTAATTTTAATATAACTTAGGCAATTATCGAGTTTCCAAACCTTTCTAGGCCGAGTATCTTAGGCTGCGTGAGCGGACGACTGCTAGTGCACCTACACCTAGAGAGGCTGGTACTTCGTCGTAGCCCGCTCCGGCTCCGTCGGCGGACGACCTGTGGGTGACCGCAGCTGGTGGTCTCCAGAGGGGTACGTACTACGGTATGGGCTCCTATGGCGCCCTGGTTGCGACGTAGTCATCTAGGGCCTCCCCGACAGCTGCGCATTCCACACAGCCCTCGCAGTCGCATCCCTCGCAGTCGTCAACCAGAGTCCATGAGGCCGTCCTGGAGGCCATTGACCGTCAGATTGTGTCTCTCCGTGATGAGTTGCTACGAAGTATGGAGGAGCAGCCCCGGTCCCAGCCGCAGGCGGACGATCCGATGCTCATCGCACGATTGGATATGCTCGACCGCAGCATGACGGAGCTCCGAGATTTGACAAATGATATTAGAGCCTCCAATGACCGCAAAGAGCTGCAGGTGTCACAGGTATCAATTGGCGAGAGACTGACGATGATGCAGGATTCAATGGTTCATAGCAGTACGAGGCTGTTATCTACCATGGATTCTTACAACCAGTGACTCGCAGACTTGGAGCGGGCACGGCCTCCTGGTTCGCCTACATCAACACAGACTCCAACGACGTCACTGCCTTCTCCATCGACATCGGTGTCGATTCCACGGGACGAGTATGAGGAGTTCTTATCCTTCAAGCGTGCCGGTGGTCAGCCTCCTGCAGATTTGCAGTAGTATAGTTAGTTACTGGATATTTATATTTTTTTTATTATTTAGGATGCGATTGTATGGATATAAATTTGCCATATTCTTTACGTTTACGATGAGATTTGTTGGATGCTTTCTTTTCTTCAAATTTTATTATATTATTCATATTTTGGTTTACAACTGATGACTGATACTTGGCCTGTATTTACCCAGTGCACTAAAATTTTTTCCCTTGGTGCTGCTACTATGTTCTTTATTCAATTATTTCTACTACCATCATATACCTGATAATGAACCCAAGGGGGTTGGTAAACCCAGAAATGTAATATTTTTTTATTTTTTTGAAAATTAACGACATTTTTAGCGACGTTTAGCGACGTTCTCCTTAGTCGCTAAATACGTTGCTAATTAGCGATGCTGTAACCAGTCGCTATTGATGTCACTAAAAATGTCGTTGTACGTCGGAAATTGCTGACGTGGCAGTATTGCCAGGTCATTAATGACGTCGGTGTAACGTCGCTATATAAGTCGCTAATCAGCGACGTTTAGCGACTTTAATAAACGTCGCTATTTAATGACGCGGCGTCGCAAAACGTCGCTAAATTTAGCAACACATTAAAGTCGCTAAAAAACGTCGACAAAGCGACATTTAGCGACGTTTTTTGTTTTAGCGACTTGGTTTTTTCCGACTGCTTTAAAATGTCGCTAATAACGTCGCTAAACCAAATTAGCGACAATTTTTGGTTATTTAGCGACGTTTTTAGACGTCGCTAATTTGACTTTTTCTGGTAGTGTGTGAGTCTCGAGGCTGTCAGGCCTTTTTGTCAGGCGTTGGTGAGTGTGTCAGGGATCCTTTATGCGGCCGCTTGTTACTTGGTTGGTCTGGTCGCATGAAGGCTATTATGCAGCTTCTGTCTGGCCATATCTATCAAGTTTTATGCGGCATGAGCTTTATGCGGCCTGTAGTATTTTTATGCTTCTACAAGACACCCTTCAAAGTTTCCAAAATGATGAGTTTGTAAAACATTGAATCAGAAACATGATTAAGCACTTTTGGTCGCATAGTAGAGACATGCCGCTTAACACTATCTTGCCACATAACAAGTTTTGCTAGGCTGTCAAGTCATTTAAATGAGTAGATTTGTTGTATCTCCGAGGAGATCTATTGGGATTATGTGTTTTTAGTTAACACAGAGTCCGAGGTGATGGTTCCGAGAAGATAAATTATCTCACCAACAAGAAATTATCGTCATCTTTTTAATGTTTCATGGATCTAGGCATTGGGATTTGAACCGCCGCTACATTTATCCCCAACCGAATATCCCCACCTATATAGGGGTTGAGGAGAGAGAAAAAATTTCTCTACTTTCTCCTCTTCCCTTTTTGCTGCTGCTTGCTGACATGGCCCCCAAAGTCGCTTCCTCCGCCGTTGCCACCACCGCTAAGAGCAAGGAGAAGGCCAAGAGCAAAGGGAATGCCCGCTCCGCTGTGTCGGACCCTTCGTTGTTTCTCGCCATCATTCAGTCACAGATCAAGGGTAGGTTTCGAACGAGGAAGATTAAAGGGTTCAGTTAAAAATAGACACACATATGCACTGTTGGACACATGGATCTGTCTATGTTCCAACTTACTCACTGTCGCATGGGTGGCTTAGCCGCATAAGCCACTCGGCCGCATGACTAACTTTGCCGCATGCGTGGTTGGCCTCAACAACATGACTGGATCTGCCGCATGGGTGACCATGTTGTATAGTTAACCTTGGCCGCATGGTTGTCTCTGCCGTATAGATTCTCCAGCTGCGTAAGCTTCTATGCTTGGCAGAATAGGGGCATTCCCCTTGGTCGAATTTTTTTGATTAATTCTGACTATGTTCCCTTGTTTGATTTGCAATGATATTGCCCACCACACCCTCCGGCAAACTGGTACTCGGGCAGAACCTACTATCCCTCAACATGAGTCTTGGGGACTTGTTGGTGGCTATCAGGAACCAAGTTAACAACGACATCCCGCTAGAGCATCAACAACATCGAGCAGGCGCCTTCCTTCCTTCTGAGTCAAATCAACATGGGGAAGAACCCTATTGAAGTTGGAAAGCATTTTTTTAGAAGTCATACTTCATGTTTGAGGACACACTAGTGTCTCTTCAGGTGGGGCCCATCAGGGAAGACTGGTCTTTTACTTTTAACGGGTCGGAGATGACGTTTCCCACCATAGCTCCACAGATAATGCCTTATCCCTGCTATCAAAGGATGTGACAACTCCTTGTCTTCCACCATAGCTCCACAGATAATGCCTTCTCCCTCTCTGAAGCTTTCCTAGCAAACTCAAACATTGGCTCTCCTGGCGAGTTAAACAAAACTCTACCTCTTTTGCAATCTATACTAGCATGGTGTTTACTCAACCAATCTATCCCGAGTACAATGTCGTAGCTCGGAAGTGGCATTACAAATAGTCACGTACTCAGCTCCCGGCCTCCTAGAGTAACTCTTCGATCCTTACAAAAATTACTGACCAGGATAATGCCTCTCCCAATCATGATCTTGCTAGTCCTAAGCGAAGACTCAACTACCAAATAAAGCTTCAGAGTAAAAGAAACAGATACAAAACTATGAAAAGCACTATTATCAAACAATGTTAAAGCTGGAATAGAATCAAGAAGAACAGAACTTGCGATGACATCTCCGGTAGGCTTAGCCTCCTCGACTTTCATAGAAAACGATCGTCCCTGAGGTGAACCTCCCTAATGATGGTGCTGGGTGTAGCACTACTGCTGGGTCGAAAGCGGCGGTCCCCTCGGCTATGCTGCAGGTTGCCTCGCCTGTGCTCTCTGAGCTGGAGCTGCTCCCTGAGGTGTATGACGAGTAAAAAAGGGACAATCTCTTATCTGATGCCCCTCTGCACCACAATACAGATAAACTTCCAATCTCTTCCTGTAAACTTTCTAGATGTGGCTGGGCTTCATGTAGAAGTAGCAGGGAGCTTACTGTGACTGTCTATGCTGCTGTTGTGGTGCCTAGTAAAACGGCAACCTAGATGGAGCCTGCTATTACTGTGGCTGTTGAAAAGGCCTAGACTAGAGAAAAGTACACTTAACAGGCCCTGTGCTGCACTAAGCCCCCACAAAAGAATTACGGTCTCTCTTGGGCTTCAGGTTCCACTTCCGCTCGACCTTGCATGCCTCCGCAAGTATCCTAGAATACGTCTCATAGAAAGACAAAATGAGGATCTTTACTTCCCTGTTTAGACCCTCAAGGAAGCGGATAGCCCGAACCTCTGGCTTCCTCTCCAAATACTCCGCAAATCGTCTCAACCTTCTGAACTCTGTGGCATACTCCTCCACGGACATGCTCCCTAGAGTAAGGCCCTCAAATTGCCTCCCCAAGTCTAATTTGTTTGCTCGAGCAATGAACTTCCTCTTTAAGAGGTCCTTGAACACCTCCCAAGACTGACCCGTATCAACAAGAAGTGGCTCATTCCTGAACCAAGTGCGAGCAATGTCGAACAGATGAAGTCCCACTACCCCAACCTTCAGATCCTCAACAAGACAGAAAACCCTCATGAGACGCTTGATATCCTCAAGCCAATCATTAGCGTAAACGATACCCTCGATCCCCTTGAAGACCCAAGGTTCCAGCTTCTTGAAGTCCTTGATATTACCCGATCGAAGCTGGGCAACCTACGAAGCAACCTGTTGCTGGACCAGATCTCCTCTCTCTATTGCAGTAAGGGAAAGCTGAAGAGCACTCTCAATACCCTACCATAATACGTCGGTCTGCCTCTGGTGAGCCTCTGACTGGGCCCTTTGAGCCTCCATTATCTCGCGAAATAATGTGAACACCTGAGTCGTATCTGTCTGCATAGAAGGTAGTGTTAGAAGTCCCTCAGACATAGCTGGAATAGTCCTATGTGCTGGAGGTGGACCCCCAAACATAGCTGATACGCCAATCACTGGAGAAGTGACTGGTGCAGGCCCTCAAAAACTAGCAGATCTCTCAAAAACTGCTCCTCTCTGCTCTAATCGGGTCTTAGGCGGCAACCTGAGGCAAAGTGAAAGAAAAAAATAATATGGCACACGATATAATGTATTCAAAGGACGACAGTTAAAGCTCAATTATCAAATATCAAGGAAGAACAGTTGAAATGAATAATAGAGTTTTTTTCTAGTTATGATTGAGTATTTTGAGCCTATAGCCTATATCATATATCCTGAGATAGGCTTATAATAGCACTCAAATCAGAGCACCACTATAAATTGCACTAATCGTGACCTCGAAGACCTACATAGGCCACCACTAAAAATGTGTCACGACTTGCACCTGGTGTAGGGGCACGAGTAGTGAACAACATCCAGCCTATATTGCAGCATCGGTGGTAGAATATTGTTTGGAGAAACTATGTTATCAAGACATATAATGCCACCAATAAAATATGAATACTCAATCACAAAAACTATAAGATGGAACAATCGCACGAATATAATATAAGAAACTGAAGAATCAAAATATAACTCACAAGATAGAAATATTATCTAATGAGTCACGAAATATAATATTAGACTAACAGTCAAAAGCTGGAGACAAATTATCATGACCCACACCCAATATAGGGGCACGGTTAGTGAACAACGCCCAGCCTACGCCACAAGATATAATAATGCCACCAATATAAAATGAATAATCTAAATCACAGATCTATAAGATAGAATAAAGCACAAATATAATAAAAGAATAAAAGAGTCACAATACAGCTCATAAGA
The DNA here is from genome assembly GCA_036927795.1 of Iris macrosiphon. Classification (NCBI taxonomy): domain Eukaryota; kingdom Viridiplantae; phylum Streptophyta; class Magnoliopsida; order Asparagales; family Iridaceae; genus Iris; species Iris macrosiphon. The sequence continues at coordinate 59,417,340 of JAYESA010000003.1, read as the reverse complement.
CCAATAATATCCAATGAGTTATATCAAGGAAGTACTAATAACAATGTTGGAGACAAATCTAGTACAAAAGATCTAACTATTATGCTAAGATCTTGGGTCATCTATCTCAGTCGGGATGACACCCTCCTGAGCCAAGATCTCTGGCTCTAAGAAAACAACATCCTGAGGCCCATAGTGAGTGGGGTACCACTCCTTTGTGTCATCTAGAAAAAATATATCCAGTCAAAAAAGGAGCAAAGTACATCTCTAACAACAGTTCTAATAAATGATATAAACTATGTAATAGTAAATAGAGTGAATATACAAGAAGTAATATAAAGGTACAAAAGATATGCAATAAAGGAATATTGGAAATAAATACAAGAATGAGCATTATAGGAATAAATAATAAATAATAATACTAAGTGAGTGAGTACCAGCTTTAACATGTGATCGGTTTGGGAACTTGCACAAGGATAATGACCTGTTTAATCATATATGTGGTGTATAATCAACACTCAAAAGGAACAAGTGTCACGACCCGCACCCGGTGTAAGGGTACAAGTCGGGAACAACGTCCAGCCTACGCCGCAGATCGGTGATAGAACGTTGTTTGGGTAATCTATCTAACAGTATAATAAGCCAACAATGTCAATATACTCAATCACAGATCTTAGATAGAAATGAGCACGAATAAGATAAAGAATAGAATATTCATAATACACTCATGAATCAAATAATAATATCAATGAGTCTGAGAAAAACTAAACAATAAGCTGGAGACAAATCTAGTACAAAAGAATACTAAGAAGCTACAAGTCCTGGGTCATTTGTCTCAGTCGGGATGAGTACCTCCTGAGCCAGGGTCTCTGACTCTAAGCCGACAATATCCTGAGGCCCGTAATGTGTAGGGTGTCACTCCTTAGTGTAATATGGGAAAAATATATCCAGTCGAGAAAGGAGCAGAGTACATCTCTAACAGCAGTTCTAATCAATAATATAAACTATGTAGCAGTAAATAGATGTGAATATACAATATATACAAGAAATATATATAATAAGAAAATACTAAAAATAAATACAAGAATGAACAATCTGACAATGAACAAGAATACTAATGACTAAGTGAGTGAGTACCAACTTTAACATGTGATCGGCTTGGAAACTTGATACAAGATTTATGGCCTGGCTAATCATGCGTACGGTGCATGATTAATAATATTTAAGAACAATACATGATATAAGAAGGGCATGATCACATATCTAAACTACATACTCCCCAACCCCAACTGGTATGGTGGATTCAACTATGGTACGCTATGGCACGGGATTCTCTAAGAAGATAGCGACTCTTCCCGAGAATCAGTATCTGTACATGTACAAGAAAAACAATAAAACAAGGCTTGCACAAGACACACCATATATACCAAGGAATAACATCTAATGACGAGATCCGGATATACCAATCCGTGTAACCATCGTGTCAAAAATTTATTGATATCTATACTAGATACAATGAACATAGAGTATATCATAAATGAAAAACTGTCAGATAATGTACTCACCATAAGTCCGATAAATTGTCTCACAGATGTCTGATACAGTGCCCCAAAGACCTAAATATAGAATATAATATCAATACAAGATTTCAAAAAATAATTAAGTTAAACTAGTCAACTTCTAGGTCAAGAAGTCATTTCTAAGTCAAAACAATCAATATAGGTTAACTTTAAGTCAAACTTGGTCAATCTACCTATTTCTAGGTTGCATGAGTCTATCTCAATAATGTTGGGTTCCTAAACTATGAAACTATACTATACAAGCTAATATAAGATACTAAAAGACATTCAAAAGGCCGTATCCTAAGATACGCAAGTTCATTTATATGAAAATTATGTTTTAGATATATATACAAGTCAAATATTATAATAGTATATCAATATAAATGAAACTTGATACCTTGGCCCTGCACCAATGCGTATCACACCTATCTCGATATCCAAACTCGATACTTTGGGTATCGGCCCAATACCTTGGTAATACCTTGGTATCCCGAGGTAACCCAAAACTCTAAAATATAACTAATACATATATATAACCCAAACTAATACTAACTATAACTAACACTATAATATATATATGTCTACATAGGAATCTAACTATAATATAATGTTCAAGATTAACCATCTAATCAATACAATAGCACCCTAACTAATACAAAAAACATATAGCTAAACTATACCCAAAATACTATGCTAATACAATAACTAACTACTATAATGTATCCAACTACTACATAAACTACACTACATATATCTACCTAACTACTAGCCATAACATCAATTACCTTAACTACTCAATACCTTACAATTAAACTAACTAATCATTATACCCGATCCTAAGTGAAACTCAACTGAAACTGAAAACCCAAGATACTTTGCTCGACACAGGGACCAATACAATGTGAAGCTACTGATACATAATGCCCCCCTTTCTCTCTCTTAGCTGCTGATCCATGTTTGGCTGCTGCTGCTCTGAGCTTCGTTTTACTGTTGTTACTGCTTTTCTTCATTTTACTACTACTGCTGCTACTTCGTTTTTACTGCTGCTGCTGCTTCGTTTTACTACTGCTGCTCTGCTCGAGCTCGCTGTTGTTGCTCGACCGAGGCTCCCCTCCTACTATCCCATAAAACCACATAACTACACAACTAACATATAAATATAACTCTTCTCTTAATGCTACTATATATATATATAGATAACTAGTTATATCTCATAACATATCATCAAATATATATAACTACCTATGTATATATATAAATTTCACAAATATATATATATATATATACACATTCCTAGGTACACATATAGTATAACTTTCACCTCAATATATATATATATATATATATATATATATATATATATATATATATATATATATATATATATATATATATAACCATACATACATAGCTATATATATAACAGTTACATGAACATATGCATATATATATATATATATATAACCATACATACATAGCTATATATATAACAGTTACATGAACATATGCATACCATATAATATAGATACACATAATATTAATATATATATATACATACACAATCGCATAGCTATATATATATTACTATATGGTATCATATAATTACATATACATAACACTATATCTATAGACATCAATATATATACATATATGTATGAATACATATATTGCCAATAGCTATGAACAAAGAAACTAGATCTATAATGCAACACAACAAACACGTGGAGTGCATCACACCTGTATCACACTATATCTATGATACGCTTGCGACACGAGTCTACCACACAACTAAACATGCCCCAAAGAATACGACCAAGTTTAATATTCTATTTATGTATAATATGAAGAGTAAAATATATATCTACGTGTTCGTGTCAAAATATTATATACACAAAGTCCCGTATGAGAGAAAAAACCCCCAAATCAACACATATCACCAATTTATTGGGATACGACCTACACGTATCCAATTATGGATACGACACTTGCCACAAATACACAAATTGTAACCTCCGATTTCCAAATTTCCGAAATAATTAGATTTTTAATTTATTTTAAATATCAAGTTTATAAAATATTTTCTCCTTGAAATTTTTATTAGATTTTGAACAATGTTTGATTTTAAAAGGTGATTTAAAATCTTTTATAAAAAAATTATTTTTCATAAATGTCAATTTCTTATAAATTAAATAGATAAATAATGATATATATATATATAATACTCTAGCTTCGAATATTTATTGGCTTGAAATCATAAAATTATTTGTTTAATAAAATTATTGAAGGACTAGTTGTTTTCATAATAAATTTTCATATCCATTTTGGATTAGTAAATAAATAAATTACATAAATTAAGATTTTGGAATATGGGTTTAATTAGTAGCTAATTTGGAATCAGTTAGCCTTGGAAGCCTCTTAAAACATTTTCTTAAATTATATTTTTCTATTAAATTTACCAGTTTACCGTCTCCCATTCACACCCTCATTTTCCCACATGAAAAACCCATTTATATATAATCTTGGCCATTCATTATTGGGCCAATCCTCACCCTTCATACCACACCCTCTTTCCCTATTTAAAGTCTCTCACCACACCATTCCCAAGAAACCCTAGCTAGCCCTCACAAATTCCCACAAGCCAACAAGCCATCACCATTGATTTGTGTGCTCGTGTCCGTGTGTCCAGCATTACCATGTCAGCCGTGTTGGCCTCGGGTCCGACCCCGGGTGTCCTACCGTATCCATTCATTTCCTGTGTCCAGATTTACAACATTACAACCAGATTTTCGTGTCCGACACCATCTGGACACAAACCCCCACAACACAGTACATTCAAACCCCTGTGTCCAACACCCGGACACGTCCACAGTACATCGAATCTATCGTGTCCAGCCTCGGACACGATCCAACCCTGACTCGTTCACAGAAATCCCAAAACCCTAACCTAGATCTCGACCGCCGGTGGCCGCCGCGGATCCCCTCCACGTCGTCGAGCTCCGCCGCCGCCTCGGATCCGTCGACCACCGCCGAGTTCGACAGCCGCCGCATCCTCAAGACGAGCGCCAGATCCGCCGCCGAGCTTCGACCATCGACCACCGCGTGACCCGGCGGACTTCCCCGACCGTCGATGCCGGAAACCCCCAGGTGAGCTCTTCCCTTCCCTCTCCCCCTTTCTGTCGATTCAGAGATTCTCTGATTAGTATTTATTAGTTTAAATTAGATTAATCAGTTAATTAATATAATTAGTTTACTTAATTTATATTAGTTTACTTAATTTATATTAGTTTAGTTTAGTTAATTATTTATTCATCAGTTAATTATTTTATTAATCATTAGTTAATTATTAATCAGTTAGTAATTTCTTAATCAATTAGTTAATTTCTAATTAGTTTAGTAAATAAATGTAATTAGTTTAGTAATTTCATGTACTTAGTTTAGTTGTAAAAAATTAAAAGGGTTTTTGATTATAAAAAAATATAATAATTTTTGGGGTTTATATTATTAATTAAAAATATAGTTTCAATAATAAAAAATAAGATCAAAATTTGTTTATTTGGGCTGGTAACCGAATTTACTATAGATATAAAAATATATTGGCTTTTACGTAAATTCTAAATTTTTATAAATAAACTTTTACTTGTAATTAATGTTCAAAATAATTTTGAAATGATTTTCATAAATTAAGGTGTTACCTTAATTACAAACAAACGACCCTTTCCCCTATTAGCCTGGTATCCTTATCCCGATTTTCGTGCCGAACTCCGATCTTGGACTTCTTTATATAGTTTCTAGCTAATTGGACTGCTCCGGACCCATTGGAACTAACTACTATTTTATTTGGGATCACCTTGAGGAGGGTGGAATTATGTACATTCTTTGATTTGTTAATATACCTATATAAAAATATTTGATTGATATATATATATACAAATATGTATTTTGGTGTATAAATATATATTTATATACATCTATTTAGTGTATATACACACATACGTATTTTGTACAATTACTAATAGACACTTATATATATATTATATACGTTTTTATTGGTATATACTCTGAGTGTAAATGTGTATTATATACGTATCCCTACTAGATGACCCTAGTTGACTAGAGTCATGCCTGGCATAGCCCTGAGGCCAGGGTATTTCTATTGTGTGTTAGTGTAGCATCCGATACAAGTGATATTATTATATGTTTATAGGACTGTCGGATTCTCTAGACGATACTCTGGGACAGGACATTGGTATTGACAGCTGAGGACCCAAGGCGAGTACATTCTCTGATTAGTTTCTAATTTATGATATCTCCTATGTTCACTGTATCTAGTGTAGATATCCATGCTCTTGACACGTTGGTTACACGGATTGGTATACACGGATCTCGTCATGAGATGTTATTCCTTATTCATGGTGTAGCTTGTACAAGACTTGTTTCCTTGTTATCTTGTGCATGTACAGACACTGATTTCCGGGGAGACTTGCTACCTCCCTAGGGAATCCCGTGCTATAGCGTACCATGATTGGATCTACTATACCAGTCGGGGGTGGAGAGTATTTTAGTGTAGATATGTGATCATACCAAACTTTACATGCATCATAGCTCACCCCACATCTCACGTCGGGTGCGGCCTGACCAATTACATGCTTCATAGCTGTTACGTGTGATTAGCCTGACATCTACATGCATCATAGCTAACCAACGGTTAGCCTGACCTTACATGAATCATAGCTAATCATATGTAACCAGCCTGATCAAGTTCCCAAGCCGATCACATATTAAAGCTAGTACTCATACACTTAGACATAGGTTCTTGCTCATGGACATATTGTTTCTTCTCCTGCATTTACTTACAGTATTTCCAGTTTTTCTTTTATTTCTTGTACCTATACATGCTTCTCATATATTTCCATCTAGAATTGCTACATAGTTTATATCATTAATATAGAACTGCTATTTATAGATATACTTTGCTCCTTCCTGACTGGAAAATATTTTCCACACTGTGACCTTAGTGGACTTGTTTCTGACACTTGGGGATTGGATGTTACTGATTACAGGTATTACTATTTTGTCGTTAGACTTGTCTTGTATTTCTTTGCTTACCTTGATATATCATCGTGCTTAGTTATGTGATTGAGTATTCAGCATTATTTTATGATATCCACGTCTCCTTATGGAGTTGGGTATTCACGTGAGTTTGATTAGATAGTTACATGACCTAGACAGCGTTCTACCGCCGATGCTGCGGCGTAGGCTGGACGTACCCACGCACTCGTGCCCCTAAACCGGGTGCGGGTCGTGACACATTTTTAGTGGTGGCCCATGCAGGTCAGACTTCGCTAGTTGTGCGATATCGTAGTAGGGCAACGTCTTAGTTGTACTACTACATATCTGCGATAGAATATAAGACATAAGATACTAGGATGAGAGAGGATACTCAATCACAAATTATTTGAGAAATTCCTGGGACGACCCTTGAGAATCTCATTATAAATTCCAATTTAAATCCTTCCCCCTTGTTCCCGTCTACTCTCGCTTGTTGTTATTGAACTTGATCCTTATTGATCAGTTATTAAATTAAAAATCTTGGTATCATTGTTGAGTTTGATTCTTGTTGACCAGTTGTTAAATTAAATTCTTGGTATCGTTGTTGAGTTGATTTTATATCGAGATGAATTTTACGGGCTAAAATTTACGGTATCATCTGATGACATATGTTGATGAGGACAGTGAGAAAGGTAAAACGTCTACTTTGGTTATGGACCCTAGAGTTTATCGCAGCCCTATTAGCTGTGGTGACGAGAACGTAGGAACCTGACTTGGATGTACATACTATAGTTATGAAACTTAGAGTCTCTCGCAGCCATACCGGTTGGCGTGGCGAAGATTCTAGATGACATGATTGTAGAGTTGCATATCTTAGTTACGGAACCTGTCGTTTATCGCATCTATGCTTACTGGCATGGCGAGGATTCTGAGTGTCATGATTTCGGATAGACGTGTATGATTATCAGGTTGTATCTTAAATTGGTTCTTAAAGTATCATCTCAAGACTTATCCATTTTTGTTATTCCAGGACTTTGTTCCATCGCTTCTTTTCTTTACTAGCAGTAAAGATACCTTCAGTCCTTAACCCAGTTCTTTTGAGCCTTATTTCTTTAAGGATCCTTGTTAGTGTGATAATGAGTGACTTGCAATTTTGGTTGTGTCTTGTATTAGTTTGACTGAGTGTGACTTGTGAGTTTGTAAGTATTCTTAGTTGGACATGTGAGCAGTAGGCATTAATCTAGAGATACCCATAGCATAGTATCTCGTAGCAATAGTTCTATGATAGGTGTTATTATAGTTAATATTGGTACTATAGGTAGAAGAAGGAGTAAGAGTATCAATGATGGTTCCAAGAGTTAGTATCAGAGTCAGCATACCCGTCCTGGATAGTCATTAATTTATGTAATGGGATGATCTATGTAAACAATTAAGTATCAAGGAATTGTGTTAAAGATTAATGGAGCATGATATTCAATTTGATGATTGATTACTTGGGTGTGTCAAGAGTAAATAAATGTATATGCATAAAGGGTATTAATGAGATGTCATGAGAAGAGAAATATCAGAATTAGTAATAAAAATGGTGAAGCGTATCACGGACTAGTTTAACAGGCTATAAAGGTTAAAAGGAAATACATATACAACAATCGAGATGAGGAACCATACACATACCCATGAGAGTAAAGAAACATGAGTGTTATAGTAGATACATGTAATCATGAGTTATAATAAGCTTGATGAATAATCCATTAATGAAGCTAGTGATATAATACCAAGAGTGCCAACGATTCTATATCGAGGATTAGTCGAGAATGATGCTAATAACAGTAAGCACTCTGCGTGATGATAATTGGATGATATACCAGTTAATATAGATTGAAAATCATGGAAGAAAATACATGTGATGATAAATTTGATCATTGGAGGTAATAGTGAAAGTGATTCGGGCAGTATAAAAAAAAAAATTTAGTACATAGTTATAGACACTAGATGCATTGAGTGCACCTTGAGTATCAGAGACCGTGAGCACTGATATGTACATTGTGGAGTTATAAATTAAAAGGTGGAAATAAAATTTTATTTTTAGAATAATCGAGGAGTTGAGATTATGTCATTAAATTTTTGAGGATTTCAAATATTGATTCAATAAACATGGTCAAGGCTACAAAGATTTTTGAAGTGATTAAAATTTTTTATTTCGATGTTGAGTATCTGACTTTGAGGAGGTATATGCAATTTATTTTTAAGTTGATCGAGAAGTTAAACCTTGACGATTATTTTAAGGATTAATTTTATGGTAGATGAGAGATATGAATATTAATATATGAGTAGATGATATACATGTGTAAGGATCTAATGACTTGAGCATGGTTGAAATGATACCGCAGACTGATTTGGGTGTCTATCTGGAGTTGTATTAGAAAGGGTTTAGCACTTAGTATGGTGTGTTACGCTTGGTGTGCACTTGAGTGATAAGAACAAATAGTATGAACAATTGTAGTAGGAACGGGAACTGACAGCGGGTATGGTACTAAAAAGATAGAGGTATCAACTTGGATGCATTATTGAATCATGGTTATATTAGAGATTCTTGGCATCAGATTTTGGCATTAATAGACAGGTGTGTGCAATACAGATATATTCATGGATCTTGTGGATTAATGATTAGTTGAGATGGGTACCAGTGTACAGGAATAGGAAATTAGTTAGTGAATGTGCTAGAGTTAAGTATTTGTTAGAGATAGTAGATACTACAAGTAATATGTTAGCAGGTTCTTTCTTTCCCTCCTAATGATTCCTTCTTCCATCTTTCGATTGATTGATTTTTCTAATACTGTAGTTCGTATTCATGATTTTCTTGTTAGGATATAACTAGTAGTACACCTTAACAGAGACTGAAATACCATGACAAAAGATACATGACCTATATATTTTTCTTAAATTGCATGGCTGTAGGTAGAGTTTTTTAAACCATGATCATTAGGGTTTTGACCATAGCAAAGATCTATGACAAGGTTATGACTGACAAAAATAGACAAGATGATTAAATTGTGGATGAGCATTAATTTAAATAAAGAATTAAAGGGTTGTTATAACAGAGGTGATGGATCATTGATTGTACGAGAATCGAGGTTTGACTGAAATTCGAGGATAAACATTAACTTAAATAGAGAGTTAAGAAATTCACAGGGCAAAATTGAGGATTTATTAATTTTAGAAAGGTCTTGATATGATTGATTATTAAAAAATTTGAGAAAATTTGGAAGATTATCATTTTATCTATTTGATTGCAAGATAAAAATTTGAAATTTTATATTATGAATGTTGCATTGAAGATTCTGAAAGTATCGCATCGTTGAGTATTTGAGGAAAAATAAAATCAGAAAATAAAATCGTTAATGTAATGGGTGTCGAATTCAATTCTCGGGAGGAGAATTTAGATTTGAATAAGCATCAATTGAATTTGAGTTAGAGGAGTACGATGATTGATGGATTAGTGGTTAAAATTTAAATTTTGGGATACGATTTTTATAATTATGCATTGATTGGATTTCAATTGGAGAATTGGATATTAAAATCCTGGAGTATTTAGATACGAACTTAAAAATTTTGGAGGAGATTATGACAAAAAGGGAATTGATTTTTACTTGAGAATTTTCAGGAATATGATGTTATAGAATTTTGAAAGGTTGTGAAATAACAATATGGAATTACTTCATGATTATTTGGTTTGAAATTTAAATTTGATAGAAATAATATGATGAGTAAAGGCAATTATTGAGAACCTTAAATTTCGAGGACGAAATTTTTCTAAGGTGGGTAGACTTGTAACCTCCGATTTCCAAATTTCCAAAATAATTAGATTTTTAATTTATTTTAAATATCAAGTTTATAAAATATTTTCTCCTTGAAATTTTTATTAGATTTTGAACAATGTTTGATTTTAGAAGGTGATTTAAAATCTTTTATAAAAAAATCATTTTTTCTAAATGTCGATTTCTTATAAATTAAATAGATAAATAATGATATATATATATAATACTCTAGCTTCGAATATTTATTGGCTTGAAATCATAAAATTATTTGTTTAATAAAATTATTGAAGGACTAGTTATTTTCATAATAAATTTTCATATCCATTTTGGATTAGTAAATAAATAAATTACATAAATTAAGATTTTGGAATATGGGTTTAATTAGTAGCTAATTTGGAATCAGTTAGCCTTGGAAGCCTCTTAAAACATTTTCTTAAATTATATTTTTTTATTAAATTTACCAGTTTACCGTCTCCCATTCACACCCTCATTTTCCCACATGAAAAACCCATTTATATATAATCTTGGCCATTCATTATTGGGCCAATCCTTACCCTTCATACCACACCCTCTTTCCCTATTTAAAGTCTCTCACCACACCATTCCCAAGAAACCCTAGCTAGCCCTCACAAATTCCCACAAGCCAACAAGCCATCACCATTGATTTTTGTGCTCGTGTCCGTGTGTTCAGCATTACCGTGTCAGCCGTGTTGGCCTCGGGTCCGACCCCGGGTGTCCTACCGTATCCATTCATTTCCTGTGTCCAGATTTACAACATTACAACCAGATTTTTGTCTCCGACACCATCTGGACACAAACCCCCACACCACAGTACATTCAAACCCCTGTATCCAACACCCGGACACGTCCACAGTACATCGAATCCATCGTGTCCAGCCCCGGACACGATCCAACCCTGACTCGTTCACAGAAATCCCAAAACCCTAACCTAGATCTCGACCGCCGGTGGCCGCCGCGGATCCCCTCCACGTCGTCGAGCTCCACCGTCGCCTTGGATCCGTCGACCACCGCCGAGTTCGACAGCCGCCGCATCCTCGAGACGAGCGCCAGATCCGTAGCCGAGCTTCGACCATCGACCACCGCGTGACCCGGCGGACTTCCCCGACCGTCGACACCGGAAACCCCCAGGTGAGCTCTTCCCTTCCCTCTCCCCCTTTCTGTCGATTCAGAGATTCTCTGATTAGTATTTATTAGTTTAAATTAGATTAATCAGTTAATTAATATAATTAGTTTACTTAATTTATATTAGTTTACTTAATTTATATTAGTTTAGTTTAGTTAATTATTTATTCATCAGTTAATTATTTTATTAATCATTAGTTAATTATTAATCAGTTAGTAATTTCTTAATCAATTAGTTAATTTCTAATTAGTTTAGTAAATAAATGTAATTAGTTTAGTAATTTCATGTACTTAGTTTTAGTTGTAAAAAATTAAAAGGGTTTTTGATTATGCAAAAATATAATAATTTTTGGGGTTTATATTATTAATTAAAAATATAGTTTCAATAATAAAAAAATAAGATCAAAATTTGTTTATTTGGGCTGGTAACCGAATTTACTATAGATATAAAAATATATTGGCTTTTACCTAAATTCTAAATTTTTATAAATAAACTTTTACTTGTAATTAATGTTCAAAATAATTTCGAAATAATTTTCATAAATTAAGGTGTTACCTTAATTACAAACAAACGACCCTTTCCCCTATTAGCCTGGTATCCTTATCCCGATTTTCGTGCCGAACTCCGATCTTGGACTTCTTTATATAGTTTCTAGCTAATTGGACTACTCCGGACCTATTGGAACTAACTGCTATTTCATTTGGGATCACCTTGAGGAAGGTGGCATTATGTACATTCTTTGATTTGTTAATATACCTATATAAAAATATTTGATTGATATATATATACAAATATATATTTTGGTGTATAAATATATATTTATATACATCTATTTAGTGTATATATTTGTACAATTACTAATAGACACTTATATATATATATTATATACGTTTTTATTTTTATATACTCTGAGTGTAAATGTGTATTATATACGTATCCCTACTAGATGACCCTAGTTGACTAGAGCCATGCCTGGCATAGCCCTGAGGCCAGGGTATTTCTATTGTGTGTTAGTGTAGCATCTGATACAAGTGATATTATTATATGTTTATAGGACTGTCGGATTCTCTAGACGATACTCTGGGACAGGACATTGGTATTGACAGCTGAGGACCCAAGGCGAGTACATTCTCTGATTAGTTTCTAATTTATGATATCTCCTATATTCACTGTATCTAGTATAGATATCCATGCTCTTGACACGTTGGTTACACGGATTGGTATACACGGATCTCGTCATGAGATGTTATTCCTTATTCATGGTGTAGCTTGTACAAGACTTGTTTCCTTGTTATCTTGTGCATGTACAGACACTGATTTCCGGGGAGACTTGCTACCTCCCTAGGGAATCCCGTGCCATAGCGTACCATGATTGGATCTACTATACCAGTCGGGGGTGGGGAGTATTTTAGTGTAGATATGTGATCATACCCAACTTTACATGCATCATAGCTCACCCCACATCTCACGTCGGGTGCGGCCTGACCAATTACATGCTTCATAGCTGTTACGTGTGATTAGCCTGACATCTACATGCATCATAGCTAACCAACGGTTAGCCTGACCTTACATGAATCATAGCTAATCACATGTAACCAGCCTGATCAAGTTCCCAAGCCGATCACATGTTAAAGCTAGTACTCATACACTTAGACATAGGTTCTTGCTCATGGACATATTGTTTCTTCTCCTGCATTTACTTACAGTATTTCCAGTTTTTCTTTTATTTCTCGTACCTATACATGCTTCTCGTATATTTCCATCTAGAACTGCTACATAGTTTATATCATTAATATAGAACTGCTATTTAGAGATGTACTTTGCTCCTTCCTGACTAGAAAATATTTCCAGACTGTGACCTTAGTGGACTTGTTTCTGACACTTGGGGATTGGATATTACTGATTACAGGTATGACTATTTTGTCGTTAGACTTGTCTTGTATTTCTTTGCTTACCTTGATATCTCATCGTGCTTAGTTATGTGATTGAGTATTCAGCATTATTTTATGATATCCACGTCTCCTTATGGAGTTGGGTATTCACGTGAGTTTGATTAGATAGTTACATGACCTAGACAGCGTTCTACCGCCGATGCTGCGGCGTAGGCTGGACGTACCCACGCACTCGTGCCCCTAAATCGGGTGCGGGTCGTGACACAAACATACGTCAATTAGATCTATAGGATCAATTGACAAACACAACAAGTGTCAATCTCAAAATTTCCCAAAAATTGACATAAAAAGTACCATAACTTTCTCAATATGCCTCATATGAACTCAAATCTAAATCATATAGGTAGCCTATACATATGGGTTAATTTCTCATAGTTAAATCTCAGATTTAGAACCTAAATGAAGGAAGAAAACTGAATTGTACCTATTGGAAGATGGATTCCCAATGCAACCTCCAAATGTGATAAAATTATCCTCCAACTTGTAAATTCTTGCTCCTCTTTGTAGATCTTTAATTTCTTCTTCTAGATCCTTGCTCTACTAGTCTCCATTAGTGATTTAGGAAAAAACTAGGATAAAATTTGGTAGAAAAATGATGTGGGAATGAAGGAATTTGGTTAAAAAAATTCTAGATATAGATTTGAAATAAAAAGAGAAGAGAGAAACTTTTTTCCCCTCTTTAAGTAGGCTGGTCCCCTTTGCCCCTTTCTCAAGCTACTATATAATGTCCATTATAACCCTTGGGCCTATCATAAAGAAATAATTAAGGAGGGAAGGTTCTAGTCTAAAGGTTTAATTAAACTAATCATCCTCCAATCAATGGGCTTCTAAATGGGCTCAATTCTAACTATTAATACATGTTGGTCCATGAGTCTAAACTTAACTAGTTAGGTCCACTAACACAAGTCCAAAATAATAATCTAACATCTAACAATAATTAAATAATATAATAAATAATTATACAATATGCACAATATTTAAATAATTATGAAATTACTAAAATACCCTTTCCTAGAAAATATGCTAGTGACAAGTCTACCCTCCTTAAAATAATTTTGTCCTCGAAATTCAAAGAAGAAAACTACCCCGAGAAAATAACAGAACATAACAAAAGAACAGAACATAACTAGAAAAGAACATACCTCAAGGCATAAACAAATATGGATAACACTCTCACATTTCATCATCTCTCTCACAGGTAGACTCTCCCGGAGGTTGATGCCTCCATGCGACGCATACCAAAGGAATAGTCTGGTTCCTCATAACCTTCTCTCTCTGATCCAGAATCTTAAATGGCTGCTCTGGATATCTAAGTGTAGGGCCCACCTTTATCTCTGAGTGATCCAACATATGACTAGGATCCGCCACGTACCGTCTCAACTGTGACACTTGAAATATGTTATGCACTCCCTCCAATGCAGGTGGAAATTCTAGTCTATAAACAACTACACCGACCCTCTCTAGAATAGTGAAAGGTCCGATGAATCACGGACTAAGCTTCCCGCCTCCTCCAAAGCGAATCGTGCCTCGTGTCAAAAAAATCCTCAGAAATACCAAACCACCCACCGAGAATAAAATACCACCTTAAGAACTTAATCTATAACAAACAACTATAACAAGCACAAAACAAAATCTAAAATCTATACCTCAAACTCCAAAGGTCTCAGGTAACTATTGGCCCAATGTCGTTGTCTGTCCTGTGTCACTCGAAGTCTATCTCTGATCAACTTAACCTTCTCCGCTGCATCCACAACCATATCTGGCCCAAGGAAAACTCTCTCTCTCTAACATTATCCCATGATAAGGGAGTACGACATCTTCGACCATACAGAGCCTCAAATGGAGACATCTCTATACTAGTTTGGTAGCTATTGTTGTAAGAAACTCTACCAAATAGAGATGGTCCTCCCAAGATCTCCCAAAATCTAGTACACAAGTGCAAAGCATATCCTCGAGAGTCTAAATAGTCCTCTCTGACTGTCCATCTGTCTGGGGATGATATGCAGTATTAAACTTGAGTTGAGTGCCCAAACTCGTCTGCAAACTCCTCTATAAATAAGAAGTGAAATGACTATCCTGATTCGAGACTATGCTGATGGTAACTCCATGTATCCTGATGATCTGCCTCACATATATCTATGCCAGCTTCTCAGTAGACAAACCAACCTTGAAAGGCAAAAAGTGGGCCGACTTGGTCAACCTGTCCATGATGACCCAAATCGCGTCTTTTTCTCCTAGAGATCGAGGAAGTTCAGACACAAAATCCATACTAATATGCTCCCACTTCCACTCTAGAATTGATAATGGTTGAAGTAAACCTCCTGGCCTCTGCCTCTCAGCTTTCACCTGCTGGCATACTAAGTATTTGAATATAAACTGTGTCACTTCCCTCTTCATGTCATACCACCACACACTCTCTAGCATATCCTGATACATCTTGTTGGCACCTGGATGTATGGAATACTGAGAGCGATGCGCTTCCTACTACGCACACATAATCTAACTCCACGCCGCAAAGATCCATCCTTAGCAATAGTAAAATTATCCTCTAATCTTGCTCTCAACTGAGCTCTGATGCTCCTTAGAGATACATCATCATACTATGCTGCCTTAATCATGTCCATCAATTCTGAGTGTATCTGTAATCCCCACATCTACATAGCCAAACCAAGAACTATCACCTCAATGCCCAATCTCTCCAAGTCCTCCACCAAATATCGATCCTGAGTAAAAAATATAGTTATCGGATACATGCTTAAGGCATCAGCAACTACATTAGCTTTCTCATGATCATACTGTAAAGATATGTAAAAATTCTTTATCAGTTCCAGCCACCAACGCTGCCTCATGTTCAACTCCTTCTGCGTGAAAACGTACTTCAAGCTCTTGTGGTCTGTGAAGATCTCCACACGCTCTCCGTACAAATAGTATTTCCATAACTTCAGGGCAAAGATGACTGCTGCCAACTCCAAATTATAGTTGGGATAGTTCTTCTCATGAGGATGCAATTGCCTGGATGCATAAGGAATTACTTTTCCATTCTGCTGAAGAACATAACCCAAACCTTTTCCCAATGCATCACTATAAATAGTGAAATCTCCTGAACCTGATAGCAACGTCAAAGTAGGAGCAGACGTCAATCTCTTCTTTAATTCCTCAAAATTAACCTGGCAATCCTCCGTCCAAACAAACTCTACATCTTTTCTGGTGAGTCTGGTCATCGTCTCGGCAATCCTCAAAAAATCTTCCACAAACTTCCTGTAGTAGCCTACCAATCCTAAGAAACTCCTAATCCCTGCTACTGATCTCAGGGTCTTCCAAGACTCCACTACTGTGATCTTCTTCGGATCTACTAAAATACCATCACCAGTCACAACATGCCCCAAGAACTTTACCTTGTCCAGAAGAACTCACACTTAGACAGCTTTCCATACAGCTTCTCCTTTCTCAGCACCTCCAACACAATCTGCAAATGCCCCTCGTACTCCTCCAGTGTCTTCGAGTATATGAGTATGTCGTCGATGAACACCACCACAAGCTTTTCAAGGTACTGATGGAACACCTTATTCATCAAGTTCATAAATACCGCCGGTGCATTAGTCAACCCAAACGGGATCACTATAAATTTGTACTAATCATACCGAGTTCTAGAAGTAGTCTTCAGTATGTCCTCCGGCTTCACTTTCACCAGGTGGTAGCCTGATCTCAAATCTATCTTAGAAAATACCTTGGCACCACTCAACTGATCGAACAAGTCATCAATCCGTGGTAAAGGGTACTTATTCTTGATAGTGAGATTATTCAATGCCCTATAATCAATGCACATGCGCATTGATCCATCTTTCTTCGGTACAAATAATATCGAATCTCCCCATGGTGAAGAACTCGATCTGATAAACCCCTTATCATGTAATTCGTCCACCTGCTTCTTCAGCTCGACCAGCTCGATATTGTTTACTTTATAGATATGTTGTAAAATTGGTTATGCACCTGGCACCAAGTCTATAGAGAATTTAACATCTCGATCTGGCGGTTATCCTATCAATTCCTCAGGATACACATACAAGAACTCTGCTATCAACGGATGCGGCAACTCCTTGTCTTCCACCATAGTTCCACAAATAATGCCTTCTCCGTGCTTTGTAGTTCCTCTAGCAAACTCGAACTCTAGCTCTCCTGGCAGACCAAACAAAACTCTACCTCCTCTACAATCTATACTAGCACGATGCCTACTCAACCAATCCATCCAGAGAACAATATCGTAGCTCGAAAGTGGCATTACAAGTAGACACGTACTCAACTTCCGGCCTCCCAGAGTAACTCTATGATCCATGCAAATATTATTAACCAGGACAATGCCTTCCCCGGTCATGATCTTGCAAGTCCTAAGCAAAGAATCAGATACCAAACTATGCTTCAGAGCAAAAAAAACAAATACAAAACTATGGGAAGAACCACTATCAAACAAAGCTAAAGCTGGAATAGAATCAAGAAGAACATAACCTGCGATGACATCTCCGGTGGACTCATCCTCCTCGACGGTAATAGAAAATCCTCGTCCCTGACGTGCACCTCCCTGATGCTGATGCTGGACAGAACGTTGCTGTTGGGTCAAAAGCGGTCTCCTCGATTATATTGAAGATAGTTTCGCATGTGCCCTCGGAGTTGGAGTTGCTCCCTGAACTGCACGACAAGGATACTCTCTCATCTGATGTCCTTCGGTACTATAATACAAACAAACTCCCAACCTCCTCCTGCAAACTTCCCAGATATGGCCAGACTTCTAGTTGTAGTGGAAAGGAGCTTGTTGTAACTGTCTCTGCTACTACGGTGCCTAGTAAAATGGTACCCTAGCTAGAGTCTGGTGCTGTTGTGGCTGCTGGAAAGGCCTAGACTAGAAATGAGGATGCTTGGCAGATACTGTACTGCTGTTGGCCTCCAGAAAAGAATCGCGATCTCTCTTGGGCTTCAAACCCAACTCCCGCTCAACCTTGCGTGCCTCCGCAAGTATCTCCGAGTTTGTCTCATAAAGAGACGGAATGAGGATCTTTACTTCCCAGTTAGACCCTCACAAAAAATAATAACCCGAACCTCCGATTCTCTCACCAAATACTCTACAAATTGGCTCAGCCTGCAGAACTCTGCAGCGTACTCCTCTACAGACATGCTCCCCTGAATGAGGCTCTCAAACTACCTCCCCAAGTCTAGCCTGTCTGCCCGAGCGAAGAACTTTTTCTTGAAGAGGTCCTTGAATATCTTCCAAGAGTGTACTACGTCAACCAGAATCGGCTTATTCCTGAACTAAGTACGGGCGACGTCGAACAGTTGATGTTTTACCACCTCAACCTTCAGATCCTCAGAAAGACGGAACACCCTCATAAGACGATCAATGTCCTCGAGCCAATCATCACCATAGACGATACCCTCCGTCCCCTTAAAGACCCTAGGCTCCAGCTTCTTGAAGTCCTGAATGTTGCCTGGCCTAAGCTGAGCAACCTGCTGTTGGACAGGAAGTACTCTCTCTACTATGTCATGAGCAAGCAGATGAGAACTCTCGATGCCCTACCGTAAGATGTTGGTTTGCCTCTGATGTGCCTCAGACTTAGCCCTCTGTGCCTCCAACATCTCGTAAAACTGTGTAAACATCTGCGTCACATCTACTAGCACGGGAGGTAAAGGTGGAAGTCCCTCAGATACAGTTGGCACAGTCCTCTGAGTAGGGGTGGACCTCCGAAAATAACTGAAACTCCAATCACCGGAGAAGTGACTGTTGTAGGCCCTCGGGATATTGCAAACCTATCAAAAACTGCTCTCCCTACTGCGATCTAGTCTTAGACGACATCCTGAGATAAAGCAAAAGATAGAATCAATATGGCACATGATGTAAAATACTCAAAAGAATGACAATTTAAAGACCAATATCAAGGAAGAATAGTTGAATGAATCAAAAGATTTTTTTCTAGATGTGATTGAGTATTCTCAGCCTATAGCCTATATCCTATATCCTATATCCTGAAACAGGCTCGTAATAGTACTAAATTCAGAGCACCACTACGAATCATACTAGTTGAAACCTCGAAGACCTGTATGGGCCACCACTAAAAATGTGTCACGATCCGTGTAACACCCTATTCTGCTCAAGCGGACTACCGATTGAAACGGCAAAAGTGCAATATCCCGACCCGCTTTACTCAGGCAAGAATACTCGTTTGAGGCAAAGGATATTCAAACTTGTCCCTTTAGGAGTTCGGCTTAGGATTTCAGGGGCTCCCTCGGAGTATCGCTCAACCGAGGCGAATCATAGCTAAGGTGGGTGGCTACGGTGAAATTATCTTTGCTTACCCAGCACACTTAAAATATGGAAAGATACATGCTAGTCGCTAGGTGAATCACCCACTACATGCTAATAAGAATGCAACACACCTAGCTAAAAGAATAATCCTAACTTGTATTGCTTGTGTTAGAACATGAAAATAAAATATTGCTTATATTCAGACCCTTGCATGCTACCTTTGCCTTGTGCAACTAGCCCTACTATGCCTCGAGTAGATTGATATATGTAAACTCAGTAGTGCACAGTTCACTTGCCACACTGCACGGCCCTAGGTTATGTCGCTCGAAAAGTCCCCTTAGGGTTTTACTACTCGGCTTACCTTCAGGCCCGAGCTAATATGAATGCTTATGTTTATACAAATACATGCTTGTCTGGTTATATATTGCCTCGATTCAATGCTTGTCATATGTTTGTATGCCACTATCGAGTAAATATTATTTTGCCTTACATTCATCTACTTCTCCTCGGAAGACTATCTAATAGTTATTTTGTGCAAGTATGAACCTGCAAGTATATGGGACTGTTAGGTCACCAAGGTAATCCCCGCACCAAGAAAATGCATCAAGGCAAGTCGTAAATACTGAACGAGAATCCTGTCAAACAAATCAAGTAACACAGCTCGCGGAGCAATGCTCATTCAGTAAAGAAATAAAAATTATTGTTATGAATCTAGAAATGACCCAAGACTTGCATGTCGCGGACAACTTGTGCACAAGGTATTGCATGTATTCCTACGGACGCTCGCTTGGGCACTGGGGTCGATCCGATCCGGATAAAATATCTATTAGTCTGTATGTCAGACAAAAATGGTGTGTGGTGCCTTGTGAACCTTTTCTTCACACCATCCTCGCTCTTAGACTAAACAATAATTATAATATTGGAGGAAGAAATGGAATAAAGCGGGGCTCGCCACCGCGTTGCACACTATTTTCGTCCCGTGATTAAATCGTGTCCTTTATGGCTATGTCAGCGACAATTGTTCATATAGGTAAGTCATCCTTACTTAGCGGCTATCCGCATGCAATTTATTGTATCGCATCAAGAATAATTAAACGATTAGGAGTATAACTCACTTCTACATATGGATCACTCGAACATCTTATGCAATACACTGGACAACCTGTAACTCATGCATCAGAAACATAGTCTCATTAAACAATACAGTGTTTGCATATGCTATTGTCCCTAAATGTTTACACATGCTCATGCTTGAATTAACTTAGTTTGCCTTGGACAGGGAAGGACAAATGGTAATTTTGTAAGTTTGTAAGTTTTGTCGTGTTTTCTCTTATATCGCACGGCACACTGCCACACGAGTTAGGTTATTCAATCATTGCCATGAAATTGATCCTAGGAAACTAGAAAGATAACAAAATAGTTGGTGCACGGAACCTTTACTACGTGTTCAGATTTGTAGAGCGGGCGAGTAGCCTCCCCACCAGTGCATTCATGTACTAATAATCCACCAGATTGTTTGTAGGGTGCGGGAGAACCTCGTCTGGTGTGGATGCCTCCTTCGTGCGTGCTAAGGCATGGAGTTCACTCTGAAGCCTTAGAGCATTGCGTCCGGAACTGAAGCACATATACAAGACATAATATTGGAATATCGCCTATGCATCATTCCACAAATGTAGCCACTTGGCACGCTTTTACTATTTTTGAGAGAGAAGCTTGAGCGACTTATAATCTCGGTCATACGCCGCTTGTAACACTTGTTTATATCAATAAATAGTTTGTTTTACTTTAACTTGTGTTGTTCAATGCTTCCGCTATTGTCGACTCAGTAAACTTGTTACCAATCGCGTATGCGTTTATAATTCCGCTGCACTCGGACAATCTGTGTGACTCTGTGGCTTAGTCCTCTTACCGTCAGCTAATGAATCCCGGTCTTGCACTGGCGCGGTTCACGCTCGTGCGATATCACTCCCAGATGGGTCAAGCGATCGTCCAGCGGGAGCGTTGGTGTAGTGATTCTCGCCTAGCGGGGACGGCCGATTAAACTGCGGAGGTTGGGACATGACAGATTGGTATCTGAGCTTAGCTATACGACTTTGAACTTCATTTCGATTTTCTCAATTTTGAAAGCTCGTTCGTGGGTTATGTGCACACTCTCTCTCAATGTCCCAAATAGAATGTTCCAACAATGAGTCTAAATACTTTCAAAAGTGCATTTGAATGATGTGATTGCTTGTACAAATTATGGTACGATTGGCCTTTGTGCAACCTATGCTAGACCCTTTGGGATAGACCCGTGCTAAAATCATGACTTATATGCGAACCTGAAATGCCTGTACATGTTTGTCCAACTGGTTAGTAAAAAATTGAATATTGTCCCGAACTGTTAGCTATGCACACATCCTTTCAGCTAAGTTGTGTAGAGTATCGTGTGCCAAGACCCTTTTGGTGTAAGCTAATTTACAACAAGAATGGGATATCATTCCGGAATAAGATAAGTTAGACTTAAAATGCCAACCGATAGAAACAGTCTCGGATTTATCGCTTAGGCGAATAAGGAGAATCGTGTTTGGATTTTGGAAAAAATAGCTCGAACGGTATTTTGTGTCGGAAGATAGAAATCGATTAAGAATTTAATTGGATAACTCAATTTTGAGTGATGTATAGATCATTTGAAAATGTCAAAATGGATTCATAAGCCTCGTGCGATAATTGGACTGAACAATTTTATAATATCTTAAATGAATGATAAGGCTTTATCTAATTGGGATTCACGAAAATGGAAATTGATATCTTGATTTTGGAAACGTGGAGGATTATACGAGCGATTTCGGATTGAAACAAATTGATTGAAACTTGAATACAATATCGCTTGAATAAAGTTAGCCCAAAATAAATATTGTGTTTCGTAGAAAGAGATGAACGAAAATAGATTTTACTTGGAGTTCAGAAGAACGATCTTGAAATCAAGTTCGAAATGATAACTCTTGAAATCAGTCCCAACGAGAACGGTTATCCTGTTGGAGCGCCGATGTGGTAATTTTACGTACGGTGGGGATAATCGAACTCACGGAAACATGTTCGACGATTATTCCAAACAAACTCGATGAATCGAACGTATCAAAAATAGAGAATAGACTTGGGTTTGAATAATTGAAACTAGTTGCTTGAGGAATGAAAGAAATAGACTACAAATTTACCAAATTCTAACATTGAAGTTGGATGATTTTGATAGACAAATTATAATCACTACATGAACGAAAATAACTTAGAGAAAATGATAAGGTGTCTCGATCGTGCTGAAGATAACCATAACATTCAAACGTTCTTGTCTTGTGCGAGTGTAACTCTATGCTTGTACATGTGTCATGCCCGAATTAGTACGATTATCCAGCAGGAGCGTTGACGTGGTAATCTCACATCGAACGAGGATGATCGAACTTGCGGAAGACCGGAGCATGATAACTTATGGATTATCTTGACTTTTGGTTCGACACGATAAGACAAATTTAGAATGCAAGTGATCGAAAATATTTCTGGATAAGTTAGCCTAGAACCTGGAATAAATCACACTTGATGGTTTCGTGAATGGATACGTGAATCAGGTTGGCCGACTTAAAATTAGAATCTAAAGGTTTAGAATCGAATCTTGGCTTGGTGAATTAGACTTGGAATGGATTGGGATTCTATCAAAAACATAATTGGAGAGATAGACTATACAAATCACTAGGCTTGTCCTGCAAATTAGATATATGGTGGATTTTGCTGAACGGACTTGTCCTCCGTGCAAACGAATGTGTTATTCAGAGTAGAAAAAAATTTGTGCTCGATGTTTAGAAATCTGAGTAAAATGATCTTGGGTAGAATACCCCATGCAAATGAAAAATTGTTTGACCCTAGGAATTAGGACAAGCATCGTGCGACAAAATTGCACGATGAATTACAATATGCTTGAACTTGTACCTATGACCTTGTGATCTGACCTAGCTATTAGGCAGACGACCCTGTGCCGAGTGAATAAACTTGTGTTACCGACTTTACAATATTTCTTTAACAAGCTATAGAACTGGGGCAGCAATACCTAGGGTTAGACTTCGAAACAATAATGTGTCTATGTTTGACCCGAACAAATGAACGCTAGTCGGTAAAGCGAATAGATCGTGCTTAATGATTGTGCAAATACATGGTTGGAATGGAAATGATATAGAATTGGATTGACCCTATCGAAAGTATCCTCGTAATTCAATAAAATGAACCCTTGAGATTTTTGCAAGTAGCTTGTCTAATTTTACTATCTCGAAGTTTGGTTGAATGCATATGTTTGAGGGACGCCTTGAACGTGTGCACGATCCAAGACTCAATGATATATGAAACTCGAGTGCTAAGACTTCACTATCGTCAAGTTGGTTGACATGCATATATTTGAAGGATGCTTTGAATATGTGCACAATCCAGACTCGCGATATGCTAATCTCGATGCTAGCGCAAGTGAACATCTACACGAACAAGGATAACTATTTGTATAAGTTTGCCTCAGCCTTATATCATTGATCGAGATAGATTGAAACGTACTCCGCATTAAGAAATATGTCCCATGCTAAAGCGCAAATGAGACTAACTCGGCATACACGCAATACGATGTAAGGATCGAGTAGTAGATTGTGTTCAAATGGATTTAGTGGTACCGATTACTACGCTTGGGATAGATTCCATAACACCATAGTACAGCCTGCCCTCAGTAAGTCTCGAGGACGAGACTTTTTCTGAGTGGTGTATGATGTAACACCCCGTTCTGCTCAAGCGACTGTCGATTGAAACGACAAAAGTGCAATATCTTGACCCACTTTGCTCAAGCAAGAATACTCGTTTAAGGCAAAGGATATTCAGACTTGTCCCTTTAGGATTTTAGCTTAGGATTTCAGGGGCTCGCTCGGAGTATCGCTCAACCGAGGTGAATCATCGCTAAGGTGGGTGGCTACCGTGAACTTGTCTTTGCTTAGCCAGCACACTTAAAATATGGAACGATACATGCTAGTCGCTAGGCAAATCACCCCCTGCATGCTAATAAGAATGCAACGCACCTAGCTAAGGGAATAATCCCAACATGTATTGCTTATGTTAGCACATGTGTAAACCCCCTGAATTTTTAAATTATTAAATCTTGGATTTTTTTCCAATTTTCTGAAATTTTCTGTGAATTTTCTGTAATTAAAATCAAGGCTTTTAATTAATAAATGATTTTTAATTGGCAATAAATAATATTAAAATATCATGAAAATAATATTTTTGGGTGTAAAATGGAAAATTTGACTTAGGGTAATTTTTCTGGATTTTTCTGGGCCTCAGACCTATTTTTAAATACCTAAAAACTAATTTTCTAATTAATTAATTATTTAACTAATTATTTATCTATTATTATTAATTAATTATTTTTATTTTATTTTTTATTTTTCTGGCCCGCGGCCCGTTGGGCCGCGGCCTGGCCCGTAGCCCCAGCCCACCGTTCCTATCGGGTCGGGTCGGGTCAGCCAACCCGACCCGCCCGCAACACCCCGACCCGTTCTCCCTCAGCCCCCACGACCCGGCCGCCCGAAATCACCGCCGCCCCGGCCGGCCACGCGGCGCCCCGCTGCGCCACGACCCGCCACGCGCCCCCGCGAGCCCCGCGAGCTCCGCCACGTCGCCGCCTCATCCGGCCACCCCCCGCTCGCGTCCCCGCCTATAAAAAGCCCCCCGACCCCGGCCGTCTCCCCCATTCCCTAACCCTAGCCGCCCCTCGCCTCGCCGACGACGCTCCGTCGTCCCCCGCCGTGCCCCGACGCAGACCTCCCCTCTCCTCCGCTCCTCCTCCGGCGCCGCCGCCCGCAGCGACTCCAGCAACCGCAGCAGCAGCTCGAGCAGCCGCAGCCGCCGCTGCCGGCCGCTCCAAGCCGCCGCCGCCCCGTGACCGACGCGCCTCGCTCCGGCGAACAGCCCCCCGCCCTCGCCGACGTCCCTCCAGCCGCCCTCCGCCGTGTGCCGCCGTTTCCCGACCAAACCCTAGCCCTAATCACTGTGCTGTGTCGGACACAGGACACAGTGTCCGACACGACTCGGACTCGATTTTGACCCTGTTTTCGGGTCCCCTTCAGGTGCGTGTAACTTTCGCCTCGTAGCTCCTTTTTCAATTCTGCAAATTGCGTTGTGAAGCCTGTATGACCCTCTCGGTGTCCGGACAAACTGTTCGGGACACCGCGTCCTGTGGTGATCGCACACCGCGATCCAAAAACAGGAAAACCAGACCCTGTTTCACCCCGGAACCGAGTACGTCCCGCCAAACGGGACGACTTGGTCGCGTGCGGTCTTCACAGATACGTGCGCAGCGTCGATACGGACGTGTGAGATTTCGCGGAAGCTGATTCGGGTGTGCGTGCACACCGGAATCAACGCGTATCCGCGGACATCGCTCCGTATCCGCCTTTTCGGCAATTCACCATAACTTCTTGTACACTCGTCAGATCGAGACGAAACTTGCGCCATCGGACTCGTAGCGATACGCTGGTCCTGTGGGTCAAGTTTGGTTCGATTCTGAGAACGTTGACGAAATCGCGTGTCGCGGGCCCCACAGGCCCCGCTCGACGGGCGATTTTGTGTTCGGCTCATCGGAATTCAAATCTGGAAGTTCCGTTGGGTTCGTATCAGCGTTCCTGACCTGTTGACACTAAGTTTGGTGAATTTGGAGACCGTTGACCTGGACGCGTTTTTCGGTGCAAAGCGGGCCCAACGGCGGACCCCGTTTTGACCCGAAACTGCCGTTTTTGCCCTTGTCTCCAAATTGGACCCAAGGACAGGCGTTTCTAGCTATTTGATATCTTCTGAGCGTGATGGTAATGTTTATTTCAGCTTTTGGACTCATCTCTGGATATTTCCCCGAAGACCTATTAATCGGATCCAAACAAAGGCAAGTACCTGCACCTCAAGTTAATCTTTATATTGTGATAATTAATTTCCTGCTCTACTAGTACCCTTGCTGATTACACGTAATGTCAGAATAATGTATTTTATGTCTTGAATATTGGAATTCATGTCTTGTTTTTCGTGTCGGGAGGGAGAATACTGAAAGGCATGTAGTTTACCCTGACCCGTGTCGTGAATAATAGCTGTTGGTACACGACTGTCCATCAGCCGGATCTCGATTATTCGTGAATAATAGCCGTCCATGGCGGCCGGTTAAACTTTATAGACCCCTGCATGCCAACTAGGTATTCTAAAAACACAAGTTCACACACATAGTTTCTTGTCTAGTTATGGCTCTTGTTGATTGTTGTAGTTTCATTCCTGTCTCATTTATTTCCTGCTTTTCTCATATTCCTGTTTATAGCATTAACTATGAGATAATGATGTCCCTCTATGCAATTTTCTCAATATGATATTCAATACTTAATTGTCATAAATATTTAGTTTAATCTTGTTGTGCATTGTGTACTTTGCTCCTTTCCTGACTGGATCTGTTGTTTAGGCGATGATGAGGACTTTGCCCTACCTATTATGATCCCTATGGCGTAGCAGGTGACACAGTTGAGAAGCAGGTTCCCACTCAGGAGATTATCTCTGAGGAGTAGTAGCCAGTTAGCTAGTTTTCCCTTTTCAGCTCAGTAATCGGGTTTGTCCCCGATTTATCTTCTGTTCATGTATAAACTATGGATCTGTTATTACAATCTGTTTTATAAATCAGCATTCCTATTTCCTGTTAGTTTCCTTGTCTATTTACTTTATTTGTGGATGAGATAGATAGTTATTGATCCCAGAAAATGACCTAGACAGCGTACTACCGCCGACTCTACGGCGTAGGCTGGACGTGCCCACGCACTCGTGCCCGAATAACCGGGTGCGGGTCGTGACACGTTTTTGTGGTGGCCCATGCAGGTCAAACGACTAAATTATTCGGTTTCAACTCAGGGACCGAACAGGCCTGCAATAAAGCTAGGATAAGTTTATAGGATCTCATCCACTTGCTTGAATCATTTTTTTGATATCTGTATCGTATTCGAACTAATATGAACTTGCATCTTGCCTTGATTCCTTTGTGCCTCTTATTGGTTATTTTGGATACAGGGAGATGGACCCACCAGCCAGCAACGAGGCTCGCGCAGAAACACCACAAGTCGTCGTGGTTAACCAAGAAGACAATGTAATGCCAGTCGTCCAATCATCACAAGGCAGTCAAGCAAGTCAGCCTACTCCACCGATGCCTTCCTTCCCACTGGGACCGCCTATGGACGAACAACAGATGTTCCGCATGTTCTATGTAATGATGCAAGCATATCAGAAGGTTCAACAAGAAGCACAGCAAAACCAAGCGGAGAACTTCGTCGACAAAATTAGCTCGGAGTCACGGAAGCCAAGCAGTTCAAATGCAATTACCTTCGACGAGGACGTTCTTACTGCAGCGCGACATGTGGAGTGTACCACAAGGACCGAGTCCAGCCGGAAGCGGCCGTATGCGTCAGCACAAGACCAAGCACAACTGGAAAGAGCTGCAAAACGACCACAGATGAATCCAACCCAAGGGCAGAACAAACGAGTTCCCATTTGTGGTTTTTGTCGGAAACAAGGTCACATTTGGAAGGATTGCAGAATGAGGCTTGGTGTCTGTCTATATTGTGGATCAGCAGAACATCGGGTGAAGGACTGTGCCGCTACTCCAAGAACACGGACAAGCTTACGCGATGACCGTGGAGAACGTGCAGACTCTTAGAGTCACTAATGCGCGTAAGTGATTTCTTTTAGCTGCCCTTTCTAGTATTGTTTAGCCCGCGCCTATTGGTTCGTGACCTCAGCCCCAACCTAGTAATTTTGAACTTGCTAATAACCTGGTATGCTTTTATATTTAATAACTGTAGAGATTGTAGAGTTTTCTGTTATTTTGCTTGTTATGTGAATTTAAATTTTGTACCTCCTTTCATCATCATCTAGCGCACTTAATTTTGATGTACTTTGTTTATGCTGCTATTCTATAGCCTAGTTTTGCAAGCTTACTCTTTATCAGGCTTGTTCATGACACGTGTATTATTGGACGCGTACACTAATACAAGTGTCTGTTCAGAATCAGTGTATTACGGTCTGATCAACCTTGGTGCATTTTGATTCGCACTTCGCACGACTAACTTTACGTGGATTGAGATACGTAGTGATTAGTAGACAAACATACTTGACCTAGACATGCTGAGCATATCGTATCAGTTACATAACTAAACTAATACGAGCATGCGAATAAATGACTACCAGAATAGAACCTCAATCCATAACCGCCTGACAAATCCTACTAGAATTCTTTAAACGCCTTGATCCCCATACTTCCGTTCTATCACCCCACCCTTGAACTCTTTATTATTGATCTTCGCCTTCCCTTATTTCGGAAAGACGAAATCTCGTGCTGGTATAAGTTTGATACATAGATAGTGCTAGATATGCCACCTAGGCCGATCACATACTTGAGGACTAACATTTCGTAATTGAGGACATATCATCTGATCGGCGTTGAAATTTCGAGGATTGAATGACATGAGTAACCATATTAAGGAATATTTTCTTAAGGTATATAGCCTTTTGTGATAGATGGGTAAACTATAAGTTGGGTAGCAATGCATTTGTCAACTCGAGAGGAATGTCTTTTGGATTGTGACCGAGTAAGGTTAGATTGGAAGAAGCAAGCCATTCAATTTTGAAAATTTAGAGGAGTGACTAAGATGATTAATGAATTGATATCAATAGTTATATCTCAAGTACATGATTTAAATCTTGAAATAATGAAAGTAAAATCGTCAATTTGAATTTAGAGGATATAATTTAGACTTGAATATGGCGAACTACATTCAAATTATTTTAAATTTGATGATTTGATTAAGAATTATAAAATTTGATGGTTGGGACTACCTAGTTAGAATATTGAGGATGTGAATGTAATTTAAAAAGTTGGAACATACAAAGGGGAACATTAGACTCGAATCACTTCTAGAGGAATTTGTGATAATAGGAGGCAAAGTCATGCACAAATCTTAAAAATGTTATATGGACTTAATCTAAAACCTGCCTGTGGGTAATTTGAGGAAGTAAGAAGTAATAACCATAAGTTGAATTTCTGATTGGAACAGTAGTCACCTTAATCATGAAGTGATTACAGTGGACATGATTAGGATTTAAATCATCGCAAGGAGATTGCGATTGTTGTACGTGAAGGATTTATAGATTATGGCTTAATTTTAAATTTCGAGGACGAAATTTGTGTAAGTTGGGTAGGTTGTAAACCCCCTGAATTTTTAAATTATTAAATCTTGGATTTTTTTCCAATTTTCTGAAATTTTCTGTGAATTTTCTGTAATTAAAATCAAGGCTTTTAATTAATAAATGATTTTTAATTGGCAATAAATAATATTAAAATATCATAAAAATAATATTTTTGGGTGTAAAATGGAAAATTTGACTTAGGGTAATTTTTCTGGATTTTTCTGGGCCTCAGACCTATTTTTAAATACCTAAAAACTAATTTTCTAATTAATTAATTATTTAACTAATTATTTATCTATTATTATTAATTAATTTTTTTTATTTTATTTTTTATTTTTCTGGCCCGCGGCCCGTTGGGCCGCGGCCTGGCCCGTAGCCCCAGCCCACCGTTCCTATCGGGTCGGGTCGGGTCAGCCAACCCGACCCGCCCGCAACACCCCGACCCGTTCTCCCTCAGCCCCCACGACCCGGCCGCCCGAAATCACCGCCGCCCCGGCCGGCCACGCGGCGCCCCGCTGCGCCACGACCCGCCACGCGCCCCCGCGAGCCCCGCGAGCTCCGCCACGTCGCCGCTTCATCCGGCCACCCCCCGCTCGCGTCCCCGCCTATAAAAAGCCCCCCGACCCCGGCCGTCTCCCCCATTCCCTAACCCTAGCCGCCCCTCGCCTCGCCGACGACGCTCCGTCGTCCCCCGCCGTGCCCCGACGCAGACCTCCCCTCTCCTCCGCTCCTCCTCCGGCGCCGCCGCCCGCAGCGACTCCAGCAACCGCAGCAGCAGCTCGAGCAGCCGCAGCCGCCGCTGCCGGCCGCTCCAAGCCGCCGCCGCCCCGTGACCGACGCGCCTCGCTCCGGCGAACAGCCCCCCGCCCTCGCCGACGTCCCTCCAGCCGCCCTCCGCCGTGTGCCGCCGTTTCCCGACCAAACCCTAGCCCTAATCACTGTGCTGTGTCGGACACAGGACACAGTGTCCGACACGACTCGGACTCGATTTTGACCCTGTTTTCGGGTCCCCTTCAGGTGCGTGTAACTTTCGCCTCGTAGCTCCTTTTTCAATTCTGCAAATTGCGTTGTGAAGCCTGTATGACCCTCTCGGTGTCCGGACAAACTGTTCGGGACACCGCGTCCTGTGGTGATCGCACACCGCGATCCAAAAACAGGAAAACCAGACCCTGTTTCACCCCGGAACCGAGTACGTCCCGCCAAACGGGACGACTTGGTCGCGTGCGGTCTTCACAGATACGTGCGCAGCGTCGATACGGACGTGTGAGATTTCGCGGAAGCTGATTCGGGTGTGCGTGCACACCGGAATCAACGCGTATCCGCGGACATCGCTCCGTATCCGCCTTTTCGGCAATTCACCATAACTTCTTGTACACTCGTCAGATCGAGACGAAACTTGCGCCATCGGACTCGTAGCGATACGCTGGTCCTGTGGGTCAAGTTTGGTTCGATTCTGAGAACGTTGACGAAATCGCGTGTCGCGGGCCCCACAGGCCCCGCTCGACGGGCGATTTTGTGTTCGGCTCATCGGAATTCAAATCTGGAAGTTCCGTTGGGTTCGTATCAGCGTTCCTGACCTGTTGACACTAAGTTTGGTGAATTTGGAGACCGTTGACCTGGACGCGTTTTTCGGTGCAAAGCGGGCCCAACGGCGGACCCCGTTTTGACCCGAAACTGCCGTTTTTGCCCTTGTCTCCAAATTGGACCCAAGGACAGGCGTTTCTAGCTATTTGATATCTTCTGAGCGTGATGGTGATGTTTATTTCAGCTTTTGGACTCATCTCTGGATATTTCCCCGAAGACCTATTAATCGGATCCAAACAAAGGCAAGTACCTGCACCTCAAGTTAATCTTTATATTGTGATAATTAATTTCCTGCTCTACTAGTACCCTTGCTGATTACACGTAATGTCAGAATAATGTATTTTATGTCTTGAATATTGGAATTCATGTCTTGTTTTTCGTGTCGGGAGGGAGAATACTGAAAGGCATGTAGTTTACCCTGACCCGTGTCGTGAATAATAGCTGTTGGTACACGACTGTCCATCAGCCGGATCTCGATTATTCGTGAATAATAGCCGTCCATGGCGGCCGGTTAAACTTTATAGACCCCTGCATGCCAACTAGGTATTCTAAAAACACAAGTTCACACACATAGTTTCTTGTCTAGTTATGGCTCTTGTTGATTGTTGTAGTTTCATTCCTGTCTCATTTATTTCCTGCTTTTCTCATATTCCTGTTTATAGCATTAACTATGAGATAATGATG
This sequence comes from Iris macrosiphon, assembly GCA_036927795.1. NCBI lineage: Eukaryota > Viridiplantae > Streptophyta > Magnoliopsida > Asparagales > Iridaceae > Iris > Iris macrosiphon. The sequence goes on along the minus strand of JAYESA010000003.1, from coordinate 59,385,013 downwards.
TCCCTCTATGCAATTTTCTCAATATGATATTCAATACTTAATTGTCATAAATATTTAGTTTAATCTTGTTGTGCATTGTGTACTTTGCTCCTTTCCTGACTGGATCTGTTGTTTAGGCGATGATGAGGACTTTGCCCTACCTATTATGATCCCTATGGCGTAGCAGGTGACACAGTTGAGAAGCAGGTTCCCACTCAGGAGATTATCTCTGAGGAGTAGTAGCCAGTTAGCTAGTTTTCCCTTTTCAGCTCAGTAATCGGGTTTGTCCCCGATTTATCTTCTGTTCATGTATAAACTATGGATCTGTTATTACAATCTGTTTTATAAATCAGCATTCCTATTTCCTGTTAGTTTCCTTGTCTATTTACTTTATTTGTGGATGAGATAGATAGTTATTGATCCCAGAAAATGACCTAGACAGCGTACTACCGCCGACTCTGCGGCGTAGGCTGGACGTGCCCACGCACTCGTGCCCGAATAACCGGGTGCGGGTCGTGACAACATGGAAATAAAATATTGCTTATATTCAGACCCTCGCATGCTACATTTGCCTTGTGCAACTAGCCCCACTATGTCTCGAGTAGATTGATATATGTATACTCAGTAGTGCACAATTTACTAGCCACACTGCACGGCCCTAGGTTATGTTGCTCGGGAAGTCCCCTTACGGTTTTACTACTCGGCTTACCTTCGGGCCCGAGCTAATATGAATGCTTATGTTTATACCAATGCATGCTTGTCTGGTTATATGTTGCCTCGATTCAATGCTTGTCATATGTTTGCATGCCACTATCGAGTAAATATTATTTTGCCTTGCATTCATCTAGTTCTCCTCGGAAGACTATCTAATAGTCATTTCATGCAAGTATGTACCTGTAAGTATTCGGGACAGTTAGGTCACCAAGGTAATCCCAGCACCGGGGGAATGCATCAAGGCAAGTCCTAAATACTGAACGAGAATCCTGTTAAACAAATCAAGTAACACAGCTCATGGAACAATGCTCGTTAAGTAAAGAAATAAGAATTATCGTTATGAATCTGAAAATGATCCAAGACTTGCATGTCGCGGACAACTTATGCACAAGGTATTGAATGTGTTCCTATAGACGGTCGCTGGGGCACCAGGTCCGATCCGATCCGGATGGAACATCTGTTAGTCTGTATGTTGGGCAAAAATGGTGTGTAGCACCTTTTGAACCTTTTCTTGACACCATCCTCGCTCTTAGACTAAACAATAATTGTAATATTAGAGAAAGAAATAGTATAAAGTGGGGCTTGCCACCGTGTTGCACACTATTTTTGTCCCGTGATTAAATCGTGTCCTTTATGGCTATGCCAGCGACAATTGTTCATATAGATAAGTCATCCTCGCTTAGCGGCTATCCCCGTGTTAATTATTGTATCGCATCAAGAATAATTAAACGATTAGGAGTATAACTCAGTTGTACCTATGGAGCACTCGAACATCTTATGCAATATACTGGATAACCTGTAACTCGTGCATCCAAAACATAGTCTCGTTCAACAATACAGTATTTGCATATGCTATTGCCCCTAAATGTTTATATATGCTCGTGCTTGAATTAACTTGGTTTGCCTTAGACAGGGAAGGACAAATGGTAAGTTTTGCCGTATTTTCTCTTATATCGCACGGCGCACTGTCACACGAGTTAGGCTATTCAATACTTGCCTTGAAATTGATCCTAGGCAACTAGAAAGATAACAAAATAGTTGGTGCACGGAACCTATACTACGTGTTCAGATTTATAGAGCGGGTGAGTAGCCTCCCCACCAGTGCATTTATGTACTAATAATCCACCAGATTATTTGCAGGGTGCGGGAGAACCTCGTCCGGTAGGGATGCCTCCTTCGTGAATGCTAAGGCATGGAGTTTACTCTAAAGCCATGGAATATTGCGTCCGGAACTGAAGCACATATACAAGGCATAATGTTGGATCGCCTATGCATTATTCTACAAATATAGCCACTTGGCACGCTTTTACGATTTTTGATAGAGAGGCTTGAGCGACTTGTAATCTCGGCCATACGCCGCTTATAACACTTGTTTATATCAATAAAGAGTTTATTTTACTTCAACTTGTGTTGTTCAGTGCTTTCGGTATTGTCGACTCATTAAACTTGTTACCAATTGCGTATGCGTTTATAATTCTGCTGCACTCAAAAAATCATTGCGACTCTGTGGCTTAGTCCTCTTACCACAAGCCAATGAACCACGACCTTGCATGAGCGCGGTTCACGCTCGTGCGGCATCACGCCCAAATGGGTCAAGCGATCGTCCTGCAGGAACACTGGCACGGTGGTTCTCGCCTAGCGGGAGCGACCAATTAACCTGCGGGAGGTCGAGGCATGACAAACCGCACCCAGTATAAGGGTACAAGTTGGGAACAACACCCAGCCTACGCCACAGAATAGATGGTAGAACGTTGTTTGGGTCATCTATCTAACATTATAATAAGCCACCAACAATGTCAATATACTCAATCACAGATATAAGATAGAAATGAGCACGAATAAGATAAAGAATAGAATAGTCACAATACACTCATTAGTCAATAATAACAACAATGAGTTTGAGAAATACTAAATAATAAGCTGGAGACAAATCTAGTACAAAAGATTACTAAGAAGCTACAAGTCCCGGGTCATGTGTCTCAGTCGGGATGAGTCCCTCCTGAGGCAGGATCTCTGATTTTAAGCCCACTACATCCTGAGGCCCATAATGTGTAGGGTACCACTCCTCAGTGTAATCTAGAAAAAATATATCCAGTAAAAAAAGGAGTAGAGTACATCTCTAACAGCAGTTCTAATCAATGATATAAACTATGTAACAGTAAATAGATGTGAATATAAAATATGCAATAATAGATAAAAGAGATATATAATAAGAAAATACTAGAAATAAATATAAGAATGAACAATATGACAATGAACAAGAATACTAATGACTAAATGAGTGAGTACCAGCTTTAACATGTGATCAGCTTGGGAACTTGATACAAGATTTATGGCCTGGCTAATCATACGTGCGGTGTATGATTAACAATGTTCAAGAATAAGACATAATGCAAGAAGGGTATGATCACATATCTACACTACATACTCTCCAACTCCGACTGGTATAGTGGATCCAACCATGGTACGCTATGGCACGAGATTCTCTAAGAAGATAGCGACTCTTCCCGAGAATTAGTGTATGTACATGTACAAGAAGAATAATGAAATAAGGCATGCACACGATATACCATATATACCAAGGAATAATATCTCATGACGAGATCCGGATATAACAATCTGTGTAACCATCGTGTCAAAAAATCATGGATATGTATACTAGATACAATGAACATAGAGGATATCAAAAATGAGAAATTCTCAGAGAATGTATTCGCCTGAAGTCTGGTAAATAGTCTCACAGATGTCTGATACGGTTCCCCCAAGACCTAGATATGAAATATAATATCAATACAAGATTTCGGAAAGAAAATAACTTAAACTAGTCAACTTCTAGGTCAATGAGCCATTTCTAAGTTAAAATAGTCAAACTATGTCAACTCATGGTCAAACTGGTCAATCTACCTATTTCTAGGTTGCATGAGTCTATCTCAATGATGTTGGGTTCATAAACTTTGAAACTAAACTATACAAGATAATCTAAGATACTAAAAGGCATTCAAAAGACCGTATCCTAAGATACGCAAGTTCATTTATATGAAAATAGTGTTTTAAATATGTATACAAGTCAAATATTATAAATATATATTAATACAAATGAAACATGATACCTTGGCCCTGCACCAATGCTTATCACACCTATCTCGATACCCAAAATTGATACTTTGGGTATCGGCCCAATACCTTGGTATCCCGAGGTAACCCAAAACTCTAAAATATAACTAATACATATATATAACCCAAACTAATACTAACTATAACTAACACTATAATATATATATATATATATGTATACATAGGAAACTAACTATAATATAATGCTCAAGACTAACCATCTAATCAATACAATACCACCCTAACTAATACAATAAACATATAGCTAAACTATACCCAAAATACTATGTTAATACAATACCTAACTACTATAATGTATCTAACTACTACATAAACATCACTACGTATATCTAACTAACTACTAGCCGTAACATATCAATTACCTTAAATAGTCAATACCTTACCATTAAACTAACTAATCAATATACCCGATCCCAAGTGAAACTCAACTGAAACCAAAACTGAAAACCCAAGATATTGTGCTCGACACAGGGACTAATACAATGTAAACTACTGATACACAGTGCCCCCCCCCCCCTCTCTCTCTTAGCTACTGATCCTTGTTTGGCTGTTGCTGCTCTAAGCTTCGTTTTACTACTGCTTCGCTTCGTTTTACTGCTGTTGCTGCTGCTTTATTTTATTGCTGTTGTTGCTTCATTTTTACTAGTGTTACTATTTCGTTTTACTGCTACTGCTGCTGCTCTGCTCGAGCTCACTGTTGTTGCTCGACCGAGGCTCTCCCCCCCCTACTATCCTATAAAACCACATAACTACACAACTAACATATAAGTATAACTCTCCTCTTAATGCTACTATATATATATATATATATATATATATATATATATATATATATATATATATATATATATATATATATATATATATATAGGTAACTAGTTATATCTCATAACATATCATCAAATTTATATAACTGCCTATGTATATATATAAATCCTAGTTCACACACACACACACACACACACACACACACACACACATATATATATATATATATATATATATATATATATATATATATATATATATATATATATATATATATATATAACCATAGATACATAGCTATATATATATAACTAGTTACAAGAACATATGCATACCATATAATATAGATACACGTAATATCAATATATATATATATATATATATATATATATATATATATATATATATATATATATATATAATCACATAGCTATCTATATATAACTATATGGTATCATATAATTACATATACATAACACTATTATCTATATAGAATAATATATATACGTATGAATACATATATTGCCAAATAGCTATGAACAAAGGACACTAGATCTAGAATGCAACACAACAAACACGTGGAGTGCATCGCACCCGTATCACACTAGATCTATAATACGCTTGCGACACGAGTCCATCACACAACCAAACGTACCCCGAAGGACATGAGCAAGTTTAATATACGATTTATTAACAATACGAAGAGTAAAATATATATCTACGTGTCCATGTCAAAATATTACATGCACAAAGTTCCGTTGTCACGACCCGCACCCAGTGTAGGGATGCAAGTCGGGAACAACTCCGAGCCTACGCCGCAACATCGGTGGTAGAACGCTGTCTTGGTCAACTATACTATCTAAATATCTTCACAATAATATAAAATCTGCCAACAATATCTCACACAAAACTCAATCACAATTCTATAAGTACGAGAAGATATGAAGGAAGTCTAACATAACTATCCATTCAATATATAACAACACCAATAGAAATAATAATCAAAACCTCAAATATAAGCCAAAAATAAATTCGGTACCAAAATGCTAAAGAGAACTAACTATGCTACCTAGTGAATCCAACTAAAACTCCCGGCAGTCACTCCAGAACTAGTAGGTCCAAGTCTGCACCATCTATAAGTCGAAGTCCGTAGTATGTCGGACACCAATCTCTCGGATCCTCTGAAAAATATTTTTCAGTCAGGAATTGAGCAAAGTACATCTCTAACAGTAGTTCTAATCAATGATATAAACTATGTAACAGTAAATAGATGTGACTATACAAGATACAAGATAGATACAATAGATGTACCATAAAGAAAATACTATAAATAAATACAAGAACGAACAATATGGCAATGAACAAGAATACTAATGACTAAGTGAGTGAGTACCAGCTTTAATATGTGATCAGCTTGGGAACTTGCACAAGAGTAAATGGCCTGGTTAATCATATGTGCGGTGTATGATCAACACTCACAAGGAACAAGACTTGCATAAGGAGGGTATGATCACATATCTACACTAGATACTCCCCAACTCCGACTAGTATAGTGGATCCAACCATGGTATGCTATGGCACAGAATTCCCCAAGAAGTTAGCGACTCTTCCCGAGAATCAGTGTATGTGTATGTACATGCACAAGATAATCAATGAAACAAGAATTGCACAAGATACACCATATACAAGGAATAACATCGCATGACGAGATCCGGATATACTAATCCGTGTAACCATCATGTCAAAAATATGGATATCTACACTAGATATAATGAACATAGAGGATATCATAAATAAGAAACTATCAGAGAATGCTCGCATGCGGTCCAGAGCAATGAATGTCAAATTATGTCCGAATTGGTGTCACACAGACCTATATATGGAATATAACATTAATACAAGGTTCTGGAATAAAAATAAGTTAAACTAGTCAACATCTAGGTCAAAAAGCCATTTTTAAGTCAAAAAGTCAAACTATGTCAACTCTAAGTCAAATCGGTTAAACTTGGTCAAACTACCTATTTTTAGGTTACATGAGTCTATCTCAATGATATTATATTCATACACTATGAATCTAGGTCATACAAGATAAATCTTAGGATATTAAGATACCGTATCTCAGGATATGCAAACAATATATAAATATCACATATTTATATATAAAATAATATTAAATATAAAAATCCTAATTACAAATGCCAAATGGTTACCTTGGTTTCGAACCAACTTGGTATCGCAACACTAAACCTCTATCTAGATACCCAAACCCAATATCTTGGTTATCCTCAATACCTTGGCATTTACCTTGGTATCTCAAGGTAATGTCCCTCTAGTATATATATTAACTACCCAATTATAACCATAAACTACCATGCATTTAATACTTATACAATACTATATAACTTTATTTTAGTCACCTTAGTAGCAATCCATAATTAGTCTACCTCTATCCTTTTACTATGACAATACCTACTACTAATACCTTGGTACATCTCAAGGTAATCCATAACGCTAACATATAACTAATTACATATATATAAACCCAACAAATACTAAATATAACGAATATTATACTGTATGTATATCCATTCATAGGAACTAACTATAATATAATATTTCTAACTACTATATATATATCACTACATATATCTTAACTAACTACTAACCATAACATATCCAATACCTTAACTACGCAAACTAATGACTAATATATATATATATATATATATATATATAATTAACTAGATAAATATTAAGCTACTCATAAATATTAGTTAACTATTACTAGTAAACTAACCAACTAACCATTATAATATAGTATACTAAAGCATAAATACCAATTAGGAACATACATATATACTAATACTATTAATATATATATATATATATATATATATATATATATATATATATATATATATATATATATATATATATATAATTTATAAAATATACTTAAATATAATTATAACCGCAAAACTGTAACCTAAAGCTGCTACAACCGTTGCTGAAAGCTACATATACAGCTGATGATACCGCTACTGTTACTGCTGCTGTAGCGACGCTTTCCTGTTGTTGTCGCTATAGCTGCTGCTGCTGCTGTTGTAATTATTGTTGCTGATATTGCTAAAACCGAGGCTATTATCGCTGAAGCTGCTGAAAAGGCTGCTGTAGTTGCTATTTGCTGCTACTGCTGTCACTAATTTCGCTGTTGCTGCTGTTATGTTGTTGCTATGCTGTTGTTGTTGCTATTGTTGTTGTCGCTAAATCTCACTCTCATATATTAACACAATATATATATATATATATATATATATATATATATATATATATATATATATATATATATATATATATATATATATATATACTTATATGTTGTATTTATATATTATTGGTGTGATTATATATATATACGTATACGTATATTTGTTAACATTTACGTATACGTATATATATATAATCACACCAATAATATATAAATACAACATATAAGTATATATATATATATATATATATATATATATATATATATATATATATATATATATACTACAATATTTATATATATACTACCATAATTAATAGCCCTTAGATATGTAGAAACTAGCTACATAAATATATAACACATAGATATATAGATCCATGACACACTAATACATAAATATATATACACAATAATATATATATATATATATATATATATATATATATATATATATATATATATATATATATATACATTATAATGACTAAAAATAATAGAATTAGATCTAGAAATAAAATGCACAAACACGTGGAGTGTATCGCTTCCGTATCCCACTAGATCTAGGATACGCTTGCGACCCAAGTCCACCACACATCCAAACATACCCTGAAGGACACAAACAAGTCTAATATATTATTTATAAACAATACAAAGACTCAAACACAATTCTACGTGTCTGTGTTAAAATATGACATGTGCAAAGTCTCGTGTCGGAGAAAAATCTCCAAATCAACACGTATCACCAAATTGTTGGGATACAACCTACACGTACCCAATTGTGGACACGACACTAGCCTAAAACTCACAAGCGCATACCAAATTAATTTATAGGAGCAATGGACACACACAACAAATGTCAATCTCAAAATTCCCCCAAAATTGACATAAAAAGCACCATAACTTTCTCAATAGGCCTCATATGAACACAAAACCAAATCCTTTGGGTAGCCTATGCATATGGGTTGATTTCTCATGGTTAAATCTCAGATTTGGAACCTAAATTAAGAGAAAAACTGAATTGTACCTATTAGGAGATGGATTCCCAATAAAACCTCCAAAATTGTTGAAATGAGCCTTCAACTTGTAGATCCTTGCTCCTCTTTGTAGATCCTTACTTCCTCCTTCTAGATCCTTGCTCTACTAGTCTCCAATAGTGATTTAGGAAGGAATTGGGTGGAATTTTGCTAGATATTTGGTGTAATTTGGTTGAGAAAAATTCTAGATCTAGATTTGGAATAAAAAATGAAGAGAGAGAAAGTTTTTATCCCCTTTATATAGGCCTCACTTGCCCCCTCCCTCAAGCTACTATGTAAAGTCTAAAATACCCCTTGGGGCCTCTAATGAAGAAATTAATTAAGGAGGGAAGGTTCTAGTCTAATGAGTTTTCTTAATTAATCATCCTCCTAATGATTGGGCTTCTAATTATTGGGCTCAATTCTAACTAGAATTAAATGTTGGTTCATGAGTCTAAACTAAATTAGTTAGGTCAACTAACACAAGTCCAAAAATAAATCTAACATGCTAACAATAAATAAATAATATAATATAATAAATAAATATTCAACATGCACAATATTTAATTAATTACCAAATGACTAAAATACCTTTTCCTAGAAAATGTGGTAGTAAAAAATCTACCCCCTTAGAAGAATTTTGTCCTCGAAATTAAAACTCTCACCCCTCTCTCTTAGGCCAGTCATATCCTATTCATATAAATCTTACTATGGTCAAACCCCATCAATCATAGTCTAAAATACTATATATCCTATAACATACAATCCTACCATTCCACTGAAAGAGAAATCATACTTGGATATAGTCTCTTAACTATCATGAAATCAGTCTTTGCCCTGCTGGGGTATCTCCCTCTACTGGTACGGAATAACATGTTATGCCACCTATGACCTATTCTATTACATACTAAGCATTCACTAATCATCAACATAGTCAAGATATTCATTAATACTGATGGTTATCAAATGCTAGTGATATACTCTAATTCTAGGTCATAGACATGCTTAACTTACTGGCACTTGCTACATAGGATATTATACAAAATACTGCTAAGATACTACCTCCTTGTTCTATTTCAATTCTTGTAATCACCAAAATTTCTCAACCATTTTCTTGCAAGGAACACTTGTATAACTTTTCAATTATGTGTTTTATTAGCACACCCTTGTCCAACTTAAATACCCCCAATAGGATGCCTTACTTAAATCTTGTTACTGTCTACACAAGGCACCAGCTCTCATATGCAGTTTAGATGACATTTTCATACCAATTTACTCGTGTCTCTCTTCTATATCATTATATTAGTTATTAAAATGCTTGCCTAAACTTTCATAATACTTGAGGTACTCCATCTCTTGTTACTAGGGTATCTCTTTCTATCTGATACTTGGTGCAACTCATCCTCTAACATTTGTTAATTATCTTAAAGTTTGCATCTGTATATTAGTATCACAATACATACACAATTATCTTCTAGTCAACACCATGACATCTCACTGGTATCCTTATACCCATCGGACTATTCTCTGATACATACGACCTCTATACTCAAAATTAGCAAGGTACTATACCTACTAAACTTACTCCTATATATATATATATATATATATATATATATATATATATATATATATATATATATATATTGTCTCCATCCTCTATTGCTTGGATCACTTTTACTATTACTTCCAAATATTTCTATCCATATTAACTGATACCCCAATCCAAGATCATCACACAAGGTACTTACTGTTACTAGCACATTACTCAACTAATCCCTGATATAGAAACACTCGCACTCTTGATATAGTAACACTAGCTTCCTAACTACACAATATATGTCCTTAAGGTTCTAGGACACTAGCTTCATCATTAGATTATCTCATCATAATCGCTAGAAATCATGATCACTAGCATCCAATACACTAGTTATTAACTTCTATAATACACATATTTTACTTTACTCTCAAAGGCAGACATATGGTTCCATATCTCTATTATTGTATATGTATCTCTTCTCGAACCTTACAGACGGATATATAAATCAGTGATGCACTACATATCTTCTATGACCAATCTTGATATTTCTCAACCCATAACATAATATTAACACTCCAGCTTCCACTTTCTGATACTCATGAACTTCCACACTGACACTTATCACCAATTGTGCATCATGTACACAATTTCTAGACACTCTTCCACCTATTACTTCCAACACATCACTAGCCTCAATATCAGGTAATATACCCATCACTAGTAATATACTGGTACACTCCTATCTACTCACATCAATCCTCTACTTTACCTTAACACAAGTATTACTATTTTAGCACAATATATTATTATTCTCTCACACTCTCCTATACACTTATGGGTACCCTTCTACTATGGCACACTCACTAATACCATACCCTTGATGCATATATATTTCTTCTACTCTTGACACACCCAAGTATCAACAACACAATTGTATATCATGCTCTATTGATTTCCAACACAATTTCTTTGATACTTAATTATTTACATGGCTCACCCAACAACATGAATTCATGACTATCCAGAACTGGTATGCTGACTCTGAGACTAACTCATGGAACCACTACTGATACTCTCTACTCTCCCTTCTACCTATAGTACCCATACTATCTATAATGACACCTATCATAGAACTATTGCTACAAGGTACTACGCTATGGATTATCTCTAGATTGATGCCTATTGCTCACATGCCCAACCAAGAACCACTTACAGACTCACAAGCCATACTCCCAACAGTCAGTACTGATACTCAAAATAAAGACATAATTACAAGTCACCAATTATCACACTAACATGGACTCTAATAGAAAAAAACTCTATAAGGAACTGGACTAAAGAACTAAAAGTATCTCTACTGCTAAGCTAAAGAATGATGGAACAAAGTCCTAAAATAATAGAAATGAATAAGTATTAAGATAATACTTTAAGAACCAATTTAAGATACAATATGATAATCATATACGTTTGTCCAAAATTATGACACTCAGAATTCTCGCCACGCCAGTAAGCATAGGTGCGATAAACGATAGATTCCATAACTAGGGTATGCAATTATATAATCATGTCATCTAGAATCCTCACCACGCCAACCGGTATGGCTGCGAGAAACTCTAAATTTTTTAACTAAGATATGTACATCCGAAGTCAGGTTCCTACATTTTTGCCACGCCAGCTAATATGGCTGCGATAAACTCTATGCTCCATAACCAAAGCAGACGTTTTACCTTTCTTACTATCCTCATCAATATATGTTATCAGATGATACCGTAATTTAGTCCGTAAAATTTCTCTCGATATAAAATCAAACTCAATAACGAACACCAAGAATTAAAATCAACCGATCACCAAGAATCAAATTCAACAACAACAAGTGAGAGAGGACAAAAACAAAGAAAAAAATTTGAAATAGGAATTGTAATAAGATTCTCAAGGGTCGTCCCAGGAATCTCTCAAGAAATTTATGATTGAGTATCCTCTCATCCTAATATCTTATATCCTATAGCCTATATCCTATATCCTATATCATATTGCAAGCTCGCAGTAGTACAACTAAGTCGTCGCACTACCACGATATCCCACAACTTGTGAAGCCTGACATGTATGGACCACCACTAAAAATGTATTACGACCCTCACCCAGTGTAGGGATGCAAGTCAGAAATAACGCCCAGCCTATGTCGCAGCATCGGCGGTAGAACGCTGTCATGGTCAACTATACTATCTAAATATCTCACAATAATATAAAATTTGTCAATAATATCTCACACAAAACTCAATCACAATTATAGAAGCACAAGAAGATATCAAGAAAGCCTAACATAACTATCCATTCAATATATAACAACACCAATAGAAACAATAATCAAAAACTAAAATATAAGCTGGAAATAAATTCGGTACCAAAATGCTAAAGAGAACTAACTATGCTACCTAGTAAATCCGGCTAAAACTCCCGACAGTCACTCCAGAACTAGTGGGTCCAAGTCTGCACCATCTATAAGTCAAAGTACATAGTATGTCGGACACCAATCTCTCGGATCCTCTTAAAAATATTTTCTAGTCAGGAATGGAGCTAAGTAAATCTCTAACAGCAGTTCTAATCAATGATATAAACTATGTAACAGTAAATATATGTGAATATACAAGATGCAATAATAGATACAAGAGATGTACCATAAAGAAAATACTATAAATAGATACAAGAATGAACAATATGGCAATGAACAAAAATACTAATGATTAAGTGAGTGAGTACCAGCTTTAACATGTGATCGGCTTGGGAACTTGCACAAGAGTAAATGGCCTGGTTAATCATACGTGCGGTGTACGATCAACACCCACATGGAATAAGACTTGCACAAGGAGGGTATAATCACATATCTACACTACATACTCCCCAATCCTGACTGGTATAGTGGATCCAACCATGGTATGCTATGGCATGAGATTCTCCAAGAAGATAGCAACTCTTTCCGAGAATCAGTGTCTATACATGCACAAGATAATCAATAAAATAAGACTTGCACAAGATACACCATATACAAGGAATAACATCGCATGACGAGATTCGGATATACCAATCGGTGTAATCATCATATCAAGAAATATGGATATCTACACTAGATACAATGAACATAGAGGATATCATAAATGAGAAACTATCAGAAAATATACTCGCCTGCAGCCCAGAGTAATGAATGTCAAACTGTGTTCGAACTGGTATCACACAGACCAATATATGGAATATAATATTAATACAAGGTTCTGTAATGAAAATAAGTTAAACTAGTCAACATCTAGGTCAAAGAGCCATTTCTAAGTCAAAAAGTCAAACTAGGACAACTCTAAGTCAAATTGGTCAAACTTGGTCAAACTACCTATTTATAGGTTGCATAAGTCTATCTCAATGATATTGGGTTCATACACTATGAATGTAGGTCATACAAGGTAAATCTTAGGATACTAAGATACCGTATCTCAGGATACGCAAATAATAGATAAATATCACATATTTACATATCAAACAATATTAAATATAAAAATCCTAATTACAAATGCTAAATGGATACCTTAGTTTTGAACCAACTTGGTATCGCAACACTAAACCTCTATCTTGATACCCAAACCCAATACCTTGGTTATCCTCAATACCTTGGCAATTACCTTGGTATCTCATGGTAATGTCACTCTAGTATATATATTAACTACCCAACTATAACCATAAACTACCATGCATTTAATACTTATATAATACTATATACCTTTATTTTAGTCACCATAGTACCAATCCATAATTAGTCTACTTCTATCCTATTACTATGCCAATACCTACTACTAATACCTTGGTACATCTCAAGGTAATCCATAACGCTAACATATAACTAATTACATATATATAAACCCAACTAATACTAAATATAACCAATATTATATTGTATGTATATCCATTCATAGGAACTAACTATAATATAATATTTCTAACTGCTATATATATATCACTACATATATCTTAACTAACTACTAACCATAACATTCCAATACCTTAACTACTCAAACTAATAACTAATATATATATATATATATATATATATATATATATATATATATATATATATATATATATAATACAACTACTAACTAATCACTAACTACTAATACATATATACATGTACACATATTTATATATATAATACTTAACTAGAGATACTATTACGTGTGTATATATATATATATATATATATATATATATATATATATATATATATAATTAACTAGATCATAGAACTATGAATCTAGGTCATACAAGATAAATCTTAGGATATTAAGATACCGTATCTCAGGATACGCAAATAATATATAAATATCACATATTTACATATAAAATAATATTAAATATAAAAATCCTAATTACAAATGCTAAATGGTTACCATGGTTTCGAACCAACTTGGTATCGCAACACTAAACCTCTATCTTGATACCCAAACCCAATACCTTGGATATCCTCAATACCTTGGCATTTACCTTGGTATCTTATGGTAATGTCACTCTAGTATATATATTAACTACCCAACTATAACCATAAACTACCATGCATTTAATACTTATACAATATTATATACCTTTATTTTAGTCACCTTAGTACCAATTCATAATTAGTCTACCTCTATCCAATTACTATGCCAATACCTACTACTAATACCTTGGTACATCTCAAGGTAATCCAATACGCTAATATATAACTAATTACATATATATAAACCCAACTAATACTAAATATAACCAATATTATACTGTATGTATATCCATTCATAGGAACTAACTATAACATAATGTTTCTAACTACAATATATATATATATATCACTACATATATCTTAACTAACTACAAACCATAACATATCCAATACCTTAACTACTCAAACTAATGACTAATATTTATATCAATCTAATACAACTACTAACCAATCACTAACTACTAATACATATATACATGTACACATATTTATATATATAATACTTAAGTAGAGATACTAGTACATATATATATATATATATATATATATATATATATATATATATATATATATATATATATCAAAACAATTAACTAGATAAATATTAAGCTACTCATAAATATTAGTTAACTATTACTAGTAAACTAACCATCTAACCATTATAATATAGTATACTAAAGAGTAAATACCATTTAGGAACATACTTATATACTAATAATATTCATATATATATATATATATATATATATATATATATATATATATATTTTATAAAAATATAAACAAAATACAAAATATATATATATATATATTATTTATAAAATATACTTAAATATAATTATTTTCGGCTACAGACACCTAAAGTTGCTGCAGTCGTCGTTGAAAGCTACAGACACTGCTGCTGATACCGCTGTTGTTACTGCTGCTGTAGCGATGCTTCCCTGCTGCTGTCGCTATAGTTGCTGCTGCTGATGCTGCTAAAACCGTGGTTGTTGTCGATGAAGCTGCTAATAAGGCTGTTGCCGTTGCTATTTGTTGCTGCTGCTATCACTAATTCCGCTGCTGCTGTTGCTACGCTACTGCTGTTGCTATTGTTGTTGTCGCTAAATCTCACTCTCATATATTAACACAATATATATATATATATATATATATATATATATATATATATATATATATATATATATATATATATATATATATATATATATATATATATATATATATATATATATATATATATATATATATAACTACTACTATATATATATATATTTGCTACATATATTTATATGTATATACACAAGGTCCTCCACATACATATATATGTATCCTCACTAATACACATATAGTAACATCATAACATTTACGTATACGTATATATATATAATCATACCAATAATATATAAATACAACATATAAGTATATATATATATATATATATATATATATATATATATATATATATATATATATATACTACAATATTTATATATATACTACCATAATTAATAGCTCTTACACATATAGAAAATAGCTACATAAATATATAACACATAGATATATATAGATCTGTGACACACTAATACATAAATATATATACACAACAATATATATACACATACATATAATTACACATTATAATGACTAAAAATAATAGAATTAGATTTGGAAATAAAATGCACAAACACGTGGAGTGCATCGCTCCCGTATCCTACTAGATCTAGGATATGATTGCGACACGAGTCCACCACACATCCAAACGTACCCCGAAGGACACGAACAAGTCTAATATATTATTTATGAATAATACAAAGATTTAAACACAATTGTACGTATCCGTGTCAAAATGTGACATGCACAAAGTCCCGTGTCGGAGGATAAACTCCAAAATTAACACATATCACCAAATTATTGGGATACGACCTACACGTACCCAATTATGGACACGACACTAGTCCCAAACACACAAGCACATGCCAAATTGATCTAT
This sequence comes from Iris macrosiphon, assembly GCA_036927795.1. NCBI lineage: Eukaryota > Viridiplantae > Streptophyta > Magnoliopsida > Asparagales > Iridaceae > Iris > Iris macrosiphon. The sequence continues at coordinate 59,368,087 of JAYESA010000003.1, read as the reverse complement.
AGGACCAATTGACACACACAACAAATGTCAATCTCGAAATTCCTCCAAAATTGATAAAAAAAAGTACTATAACTTTCTTAATAGGCCTCCAATGAACACAAAACCAAATCCTATGGGTAGCCTATGCATATGGGTTAATTTTCTATTATTATCTCATATTTATAACCTAAATTAAGGGAAAAAACTGAATTGTACCTATTGGGGGATGGATTCCCAATAAAACTTCTAAAATTGGTGAAATGAGCCTTCAACTTGTAGATCCTTGCTCCTATTTGTAGATCATTGCTTTCTCCTTCTAGACCCTTGATCCACTAGTCTCCAATGGTGATTTGGGAAGGAATTGAGTGGAATTTTGGTAGGAATTTGGTAGAATTTGGCTGAGGAAAATTCTAGATCTATATTTGGAATGAAAAATAAAGAGAGAGAGAAAGTTATTATCCCTTTTATATAGGCCTCACTTGCCCCATCCCTCAAGCTACTATGTAAAGTCTTAAATACCCCTTGGAGCCTCTCATGAAAAAATTAATTAAGGAGGGAAGGTTCTAGTCTAATGGGTTTAACTTAATTAATCATCCTCCTAATGATTGGGCTTCTAATTTTTGGGCTCAATTCTAACTAGAATTAAATGTTGGTCCATGAGTCTAAACTAAACTAGTTAGGTCCACTAACACAAGTCTAAAAATAAATCTAACATACTAACAATAAATAAATAATATAAAAATAAATATTTAACATGCACAATATTTAATTTATTACCAAATGACTAAAATATTTTTTTCTAGAAAATGTGGTAGTGACATCCGTATCGGAGGAAAAATCCCTAAATCAATACATATCACCAATTTATTGGGATACGAACTACACGTATCCAATATGGACACGATACTAGCCATAAACACACAAACACATGTCAATTGGATCTATAGGATCAATTGACAAACACAACAAGTGTCAATCTCGAAATTCTCCTAAAATTGACACAAAAAGTACCATAACTTTCTCAATAGGCCTCCTATGAACTCAATTCCATATCCTATGGGTAGCCTATGCATATGGGTTAATTTTTCATAGTTAAATCTCATATTTAGAACCTAAATGAAGGTAAAAAACTGAATTATAGCTATTGGGAGATGGATTTTCAATGCAACCTCCAAATATGATGAAATTGGCCTCCAACTTATAGATCATTATTCCTCTTTGTAGATCCTTACATCCTTCTTCTAGATCCTTGCTCTACTAGTCTCCAATGGTAATTTGGAAAGAAATTAGGATAAAATTTGGTAGAGAAATAATGTGGGAATGAAGGAATTTGGTTGAGATAAATTCTAGATCTAGATTTGAAATGAAGAGGAGAGAGAAACTTTTTCCCCCTCTTTAACTAGGCCAGCCCCCCTTTCCCCTTCCTCAAGCTACTATATAATATCCATTATACCCCTTGGGGCCTCTCATGAAGAAATAATTAAGGAGGGAAGGTTCTAGTCTAAAGGTTTAATTAAACTAATCATCCACCTAATCAATGGGCTTCTAAATGGGCTCAATTCTAACTATTAATACATATTGGTCCATGAGTCTAAATTAAACTAGTTAGGTCCACTAACACAAGTCCAAAATAATAATCTAACATCTAACAATAATTAAATAATACAATAAATAATTATACAATATGTATAATATTTAATTAATTATAAAATTACTAAAATATCATTTCCTAGAAAATTTGGTAGTGACAACAAGGCATACACAAGGAGGGTATAATCACATATCTACACTACATACTCCCTGCCCCCGACTGTTATAGTGGATCCAACCATGGTATATTATGACACGGAATTCTTTGGGTAGGTAGCAAGTCTCCCCAAGAATCAATGTTTGTACATGTACAAGAAGAACAAGAAACAAGGCTTGCACAAGATAATAATAAATACCAAGAAATAACATCTCATGATGAGATCCGGATATACCAATTCGTATAATCATCGTGTCAAAAAATCAAGGATATCTACAATAAATACAAGAGATATAGAGAAAATCGTAAATGAGAAAATATCAGAGAATGTACTCGCTTGAAATTCGGTGAATAGTATCAAAGATGTCTGGTACAGTACCTCGAAGACATAAATGTAGAATATTATATCAATACATAATTTTGGAATAAAAATAAGTTAAACTAGTCAACTTCTATGTCATAAAGCCATTTCTAAGTCAAAGCAGTCAAACTAGGTCAACCCTAGGTCAAACTGGTCAAACTAGCTATTTCTAGGTTGTATGAGTCCATCTCTAGGATATTGGGTACATACACTATTTAACTAGGCTATACTAGCTATACTAGGATACTAGAAAACCAACAAGATACCGTATCCTAAGATACGCAATTAATTAGATATAAAAATATTATAGTATGTATATACAAACAACAATATATAATACTACTAACTAAACTAATGCTAAGTAGATACCTTAGCTTTGAACCAAAAGCGGTATCTCACCACCTACACTCCATCTTGATGTGCACACTCAATACCTTGAGTAAAACCCAATACCTTGACATTACCTTGGTATCACAAGGTAATTCAATATCTAATTTATAATTACTACCTATACTCCTCAATATACATTAATATGTATTTAAAACGTATAACAATAATATTCTAAACTATATACTGACATCTCCTTGATATTTAATACCCGTACCCGAGATATCTCACTCTCATTATCTTGGTGCACTCCATGGTAATCTAGAAATAATGCTAACTAATATTAACTAGTACTTATGTATATAGAAATCTCATATATAATTATATACTAACTTATTTACAATATATATAAACTAATAGCTTATTAATATAAACTAATTAATTCATATATATATATATATACACTAGGTTATTAACTTACTAGCTTATTAAATAAGCTAACTTATATATATATATATATATATATATATATATATATATATATATATATATATATAAACTTAATAACTTATCAATAAGCTATAACTTATTAATAAGCTGCTTACTGCCCCTGCTGCTTGGTGCTTTCGGCTTCTGCTGCTTACCGTTGCTGCTTCAGCTTCCTGTTACTTTTCAACTACTTTTTTTGCTGCTTCTCTCAGCTTTTCTTCCACTGCTTATCATTGCTTTTCTTCACTGTTTGTATTGTTTTCTCACTGTTTTCCATTATTTCTTCTTCTTCCCTCAAGCTCACACACATAAATACATATCTCATATATTTATATATACACCACATATATGTATTTATAACAATATATATATATATGTATATATATATATATACATATAACAATAACACTATAATACACACACACACACACACACACACACACACACACACACACACATATATATATATCACATAATAATTATAATTACAATATTTATAACATCTATAATTGAATGAAATTGCAAAGAACAAACACGTGAAGTGCATCGCACCCATATCACACTAGATCTATGATACGCTTGTGATACGGATCCACCACATAACCAATTGTATCCCAACGTACACGGGGAAATCTAAAAGAATAATTATAAACAATACGAAGAGCTAATTACTCATCCACGTGTCTGTGTCAAAATATGACATACTCAAACCCCCGTGTCGAAAAAAATCTTCCAAATCAACTCGTATCTCCAAAATATCTGGATACGACCTACACGTATCCAATTGTGGATACGACACTAGCCACACACAATCAAACACATGTCAATTTGGTCTAATTGACCTATTGACAAACACAAGTTGTGTCAATCTTGGAATTCTTCCAAAATTGACACAAAATATCACATAACTATCTCCATAGGCCTCATATGAACCTAATTCCAATTCCTATGGGTAGCTTTAGCATATGGGTATTTTTTAATAATTAAAACACATATTTAGAGTTTAATTAGAAGAAAAAAAATTGAGTTGTACCTATTGGGGATGGATTTCCAATAAAATTTTCATATTGAGTGAAAAGAGCTTCCAACTTGTAGATCCTTGCTCCTCCTTATAGATCCTTTATTTCTCCTTATAGATCATTGCTTTAACAATCTCCAATGATGATTTGGGAAGGAACTGGAAAGAAATTTGGGTGAAATTTGATGTGGGAATGAAGAAATTTGGAAGAAAAAATTCTAGATCTAGATTTAAAATAAAAAATAAAGAGATAATTTTTCTTCCATTATTAAATATGGCCGGCACTATTCCCCCTCTCTAAGCTACTATGTAAAGTCTAAAATACCCCTTAGGGCCTCTCATGAAGAAATAATTAAGAATATTAATTAATCATCCTCCTAATGATTGGGCTTATTATTGGGCTCAATTCTAACTAGAAATAAATGTTAGTCCATGGATCTAATCTAAACTAGTTAGATCCAGTAACACAAGTTCAAAATAATAAATTAATATCTAACAATAACTAAATAATACAATAAATAAATTTATAATATGCACAATATTTAATTAATTATGAAATTACTAAAATATCCTTTCCTAGAAAATATGGTAGTGACACAAATCCAGTACAAATAAACCTATCAACTGAGATATAGGTTGTCACGTCCCGATCTCTCACAGGAATCCCTCGTCCCCGCTAGATGTGAATCACCGCACCAGCGCTCCAGCAGGTCGATCATTTCCATCGGAACGTGATGCCGCACGAGCCTGGAGTTGCGCCCACGCAAGACAAATACCGAAACGGCCGTTGATAACTAGTTCACCAAGTCTATATAGAGGAAGCATAGAATAAACACAAGTATGATACATAAACAAGCTCTTTATTGATAATAAAAATGTTACAAGCGGCGCTAGGCCGAGATTACAAGTCGCTCAAGCTCTCTCTCAAAAAATAAAGGTGTGCCAAGCGGCTTACAACTTGGGATGATACATTGGCTATGTTCCAATATTATGTCATGTATATATGCTCCAGCTCCGGACGCAACACTCCAAGGCTCCAGAGTGAACTCTATACCTTAGCGCGCACGAGAGGATATTCCGCATCGAACGAGGTTCTCCCGTACCCTGCAAGCAATCTGGTAGGTTATCAGTACATAAATGCACTGGTGGGAAGGTTTCTCGCCCGCTCGACAAATCCAACATGTTATATTAGTTTCGTGCACCATCTATTAAGTTATCTTTCTAGTTGCCATAGGATCAATTTTATGGCATAAGATACAAAGCCTAGCTCGTGTGGCAGTGCATCGTGCGTTATATGAAAAATATCGCGATACTTACCAACTTACCATTTTGTCCTTCCATGTCCAAGTATAAAACCGAGTTAAATCAAACACGAATATATATATATATATATATATATATATATATATATATATATATATATACCAGGATTGCATAACGAACACATGTATGCTACTAGCGTGTTTCTAAATCAGGTACATGATATACAAAAATTACAACACTAATATTACTTTGTGACTCAGGTTATACAAATGCGTTATACTTAGCCGTACAGATTACTCAGATGTCTTATACTCATTTTACATAGACATATTATACTTGTATAGGCATGTTATACTCAGACTATTAAAATGTGTTCAAAGCTTCAGATTACTTGGATCAATTAACGATCTGCACGCAGAGTGCGCTGTACATCCGTTACTTGCAACAAGTTCATACAAACCCATACGCGGGTTGCCGCCACGTATGCAATATTCTTAATGATACATAATTGGTCTTATGACCTGACGAGCCGCCATGTACAAGTTATAGTCTCGGCACGGGAATGGGATACAACGCAGGTAGCGAGCACCGCTACATGCCTTCCTATCCGAAGCAAACGACTATCTGAATGTTCCTGACCGGTTCGGATCGGCCCCGGTACGACCAGCGTATCGTCCGCATGAACCATAAGTCTGTGCACAAGTTGTCCATGACCATTGACGATCAACACTAAACTTTTATTATATACAATATTTTAAGGCATTGAATGAACATAACTAATTGACACAGTACGAATGCATATACTCGTTCAGAAATCTCATGATCAGGTGTGTTCCATTAAATGCACCATTTATGATGATGTTTTACTACTTATTGCAGCTCCGGTTTTGGGAGTTGCCTTGGCAACCCAACGGTCCCGAAGACTTTTTATGTTTCTATTATTTGGCTTGGAACGACTATTTTTATAGTCTTCCTGCCACAGGTAAGTGAACCATGATCTTCGTTGTGCTTCTATATCGAGGGAATATCTATGTGACGAGCATTTCATGACATATGAAGCAATATACTTAAAGGAACATATAAGGAACAAAAGTAACGCTATGAGGATGAGGTTATAAGAACTGTAAAGCGAGCATACTATTCCGTTCAACCGATCTACTTCCATTTTCTATACAAAGAGATATAAGATGGGAATAATCCCTTAGCTAGGTGTGTTGTATTCTTTATTAGAATGCAAGAGGTGATTCGTCTAGCAACTAGCACGTATCAACCATATTTTTAAGTGTGCAGGCTAAGCAAAGACAGGTTCATCGTAGCCAGCCACCTTAGCGATGATTTGCCTCGGTCAAGCGATACTCCAAGTGAGCCTTTGAAAGTCTATGTCTAAACTCCTGTAGAGACAAGTCTGGAATCCTTTACTTGTGAACGAGTCTTCTCGCTGAGCAAAATGGCTCGGGTCATCGCACTTGCGTCGTTTGAATCGTCTCTCAGCATTGATGCGGAGTGGGTCGTTGCATAGGTAAAGTGTCATCTGTCTCAACTGGGATGAGTTCCTCCTAAGCTACAGTCTCTAGCTCTAAGACAACTATGTCTTGAGGCTCGTAATGAGTGGGATACCACTCCTCAGTGTCATCTGAGAAAAATATATACAGTCAGGATTGGAGCAAAGTACACCTCTAACAACAGTTCTAATAAATGATAAAAACTATATATCAGTAAATAGAAAGCATATACAAGACGAATAGAGCATGGCAGGAATATACAGGAATAACGAAATGCAGGAATACATACAAGAGTTATGAACATCATATATGAAATAAGAGATACGACTATCTAAGTGAGTAAGTACCAGTGACAACATACGATCGGCTTGGGAACTTACACAGGAATATGGGCTGGTTAATCATACGTGAGGTGTATGATTAACACTCATAGGAATACATGAACTGCACAAGGAGGGTATGATCACATATCTACACTAACACTCCCCGCCCATGACTAGTATAGTGGATCCAACCATGACACACTACGACACATGAATCACAGTACAGGGGGCCAACCTTCTCAGGAACAGTGTCTCATCCATGCACAGGAGTCACAGGACATGCACAGGAATCACAGAAATAATAACTTCCCATGACAGGATCCGAAAGATACCAATCCGTGTAACAAAGTGTCAGAAAATCAAGGATATCTATTCTAAATACAAGAAACATAGAGTATATCATAAACGAAAAACCATCAGAGATTGTACTCGCATGAAATCCGATGAATAGTATCAAAGATGTCCGAATTAGTACCTCGAAGACCTAATATGGAATATTACATCAATACAAGATTTTGAAAAGAATACAAGTTAAACTAGTCAAAATCTAGGTCATTATGCCAAGTATAAGTCAAAACAGTCAAAATAGGTCAACTTTAGTCAAAATTAGTTAAACTAGCTATTTCTTAGTTGTATCACTCTATCTCTAGGTTATTGGGTCCATACACTATGTATCTAGGCTATACTAGCTATATTAGGATACTAGAGTATCATAACTATTAAGTACAGTACATAGCACTATCTATATACATAATACTAGCTAATCAACTAACATCACCACACTAACTTATACTAACTTATATCTATTATACACTTAACTAACTAATATCTAACTGATGCTCTAATACTACTACTAACATCTTTATAGTTCACATTAACTTATACTAACATCACCACACTAACTTATATCTATTATACACTTAACTAACTAATATCTAACTGATGCTCTAATACTACTACTAACATCTCTATAGTTCACACTAACACACAAACCCAAAAACCCCTTAGCTGAACAACTGACATACTCCACTACTACAGAGTATCAATTGTTACTCTCCTCATCAGTGCTTCATACTAATACACACTTCAGTGTGTTCAGACATGAGCTTCCCCCTCAATAACTGAGAACTCACACTAACTTATCTTTTCCTAATTACTGAACACTCATTGCTGACCCTTAAGTATCAATCACCTCTGATACTTAGTGTATCAGTAACAACTGAGATCCCCCTTCACCTGCTTGCTATAAGTCACTCACACATATATCTACCAACCACTGAACACAGAATCCTCAAATATCCGAGCCCACATTTAATGCTAACTTCGATCAACCCCCAAATCGACTGCACCTCCCTGAGCACCAAAGTGTTGCTGCTACTGTTAGGTAACCCACATCGTTTCCAAAACACCACACTAACTCAATTACATAACTAACTTACTAATCCAATTAACTATCTAACTCATAACATCTAATACAACTGACTAGTTAATCTAATCTAACATACTAACAGTTAAACTCAACTTACATATATCACTTACTAACATTCATAACATACCATACTAACCAACCGTCAACCTAAGCCAACAACTGCTATCCAATTGATTAGAACACAACATAACATCTAAGAGTAGGCCCCCAATTGTTGCCAATGCCATGAATGGCTGCTCACAAACCCCTCGATAGCACTACACTCGACTGTGAAATGCATAGTCCTAGACCTTGATGTGCACGACACACAGGTCTATACCCCCTTTGCACCCCTCCTATTCACTGCTGCCCATAGCCGCTGCAACAACCAAAGCCCCCTATAGCTCGACTGTTATGACATTGTATAGCTCGACTGTTATGACATTGTATAGCACACCCTCTACACATCTATTTATATCACTATACTAAGTACAACACACACACACACACACACACACACACACACACACACATATATATATATATATCAACACAACTCTAAACAATACAATTTGATTAGGAACAATTCTAAGAAGCTAATCAAGCAAATAAACAAACACTTGGCGTGTATCGCACCGTATCACACTAAATCTATGATACACTTGCGATACGCCATCGATACTTAATTCAAACATATCACAAAGAATACGAGCAAGTATAAAAACATCATTCTAAGCAATATAAAGTGCTAGCTACTCAACTACGTGCTCGTGTCAAAATATGACATGTGCAAACCTGGGTCGAAGAAAAAACCCCAAGATCAACCCGTATCACTAAATTTTTATGATACGGCCTACACATATCCAAATATGGACACGGTACTAGTCTCACACAACCAAACACATGTCAATTTGTTCTAATTGACCTATTGACAAACAGATGATGTGGCAATCTAGGAATTCCCTCAAAATTGGCACAAACCACATCATAACTTTCTCCATGGGCCTCCTATGAACCTTATTCTTCTTCCTATGGGGTAGTCCTAGTACATGGGAGGTTTTCGAATGATTAAACTACAGATTTAGAGTCTAGTTAGAAGGTAAAAACTGAAATGTGCCAATTGGGAGATGGATTACCAATGCAAGTCTCCAAATGGATACAAAGAGCCTTCAACTTGTGCACTCTTCACCTCCTTTTAGATCATTGCCTCCTCCTTGTTCCAATAGGCTCCAATGGTGAGTAAAAAATGAATTGGAAGAGAATTTGGGTAGGGATTGGTGTAGAGATGAAGGAATTTGGAAGAGAAAAATTCTAGATCTAGAATTGAAATGGAATGAATGAAGAGAGAGAGGCTCTCTCTCCACCCTCTTATGATCGGCCCTTACTTGTCCCTCAAGCAAGTGGAAAAAGTCCAAAACACCTCTATGGACTTGTCATAAAGAAAATAATTAAGGAAGGAAGATTCTTCTCCTAATGGTTTGACTAATTAATCACCAACTTAATGAATTAGTCTTATTTGTTGGTCTAAAGTCTAACTAGAAATAATGTTGGTCCATGAGTCCAATCTAAACTAGTTATGTCAACTAACACAAGTCCAAAATATCATGTAGCCTACTAACAATAAATAATACAAGAATTAGATATTAACATGCATTATTAAATTATAAAAATGATCAAAATATCCTTCCTAGAAAATGTGGTAGTGACACTTATCGAAAGCCATCAGACAAACATTGGCAGTGTCATGTGATTGATCATCATCTGAATCGCTGGCTTCGCTTTCGTGCCAAATGCTTGTGGTATAACTTTTTTTTACATCCATGTTGCTAGCTTCTTCTTCGTGCCTGCACTCATAAGTGGCTTCAAGAAGTTTACAAATCTCATAAGAGATTACACAAGAAGAAATACAATTGAATTCATTATTGTCTAGAGCAAAGTAAAGAGCATTCATTGCTTTTGCATCAAGACTAGCTAGCCTCTTTTCTTCTTCCTTGTAATCATAATAAGGTTTGTTAACTACCTTGGAAGTAAGATAAGAAATAATAGTGGATTTTTTGTAGCCTTCAATAACATTGGTCCATACATCAAAACCAAGAGATTTTAAATAAAAGCTCATCCATGTCTTCTAATAAGTGAATTTGTTTCTATCAAATTGTGGGGGTCTATTTATGGACTGGCCTTCTCTTGTGAAGACAGATTTCACGTTAGCCATGTGTATTCTAGAGTGTATAGACTAAGCACAATTAATATAACTTGATATAACTTGCTCTGATATCAATTGTAGGATTGAATAAGCAACTCTAGAGGGGGGTGAATAGAGTTCGTATATATATGCAGCGGAATAAAGAATATCACCCAATAAAAATTAACACAGTTAGCTAACTATATAAAAGTAAATTGGTAGTAAATAAAGAGAGAGAGAGAGAGAGAGAGAGAGATAGAGAGAGAGAGAGAGAGAGAGAGAGCAGTCGCAAACACAATGATTTATATTGGTTTCCCTATGAGAGGACTAGTCCAGTCCAGATAACTCTAGCTCGGAGTTGAAATCCACTATCCAGTGAAACACAAGTTTTGATCTAAAGGCTTGCAACTTCTCACAAACACGAGATTTTGATCCGAAGGGCTCGAATACTTCTCAAAGTGTTGAATTTCTTGACAAGCTCATTTTTACAACTCTTGCAAACTTCTAACCGAGCATGCACGAGCACTAAAGGATTACTTGTCGTAAAATAGCTTGGGATGGGAAATTTGTAAAGATCTTTAGAATAAACTAATAGAGAAGAAAAGATGGAATAGATTGAGATGATATGACACTTGAAATCCTTCTCTATTTATAGCATTTTTGTAAACCGAGTTTGGGGCAAATTCGGATGCCAAACGTTCGAATTTTTTAACGTTGGAGCCGAATCTCCAAGAAGAACTGGTTGCATGGAAATGCTAAGTCAAGGAACAGAGTTCGTCCCGAGTTCTATCAGGGTTCGTTTCACCTGAAACTGTCAGAATTAGAGTGGGTTTGGGTTGGTTTAGTCTGACTTGTGTTTTAACACATGAAACATTTTGGTTCAAATAATCTAGATATTTTTAGAAAATATTTTAGATAGCCTAAAATACTAAGTGCGACTCGATGTACATTTTTCTATACTCAAAGTAAATAGAAAAATTATATTTACTCGATAATGAAGGCAAGACACAACCCATACTCTAAAGTAGTTGAAGAAGCAGCAGTAAGTCTTCGTATCGTCAGTACTTGTAAGTTATATCAAGTCCAAGTTTAGACGATTATCGAAATAAGGTTTGACCATGACCAATGGGCCAACAGTGATCTCACGTCCAATGGGGACGATCGAACTTGCGGGAAAATTGGGACGTGCCATTCCGCTTGGCAGCTAGCGTTTACATAGATGATCGAGGAGCTGGAGATGAAGGAAGATGCACAATAACACGCAGGGAAAAATCAGAGATCAATGATAAGAGAGCAGGAACTCTGTCGCATGACGGCAGGCATGTAGTCCAATTGATGAGTTATGTGGTCAGCACCTCTCATCAGACTTGATGAAGAGTAATATTGGGGTCCAGTTTGAGAAAAATAAATAAACAATAGGAACAACACAAGTGCGGGCTCCCAAATTATCATTCAATATTCGTGTAATCAAATTTGGACGGTCAGGAATAGTGCTGGACTGTTTTAGAAATTTTCTATGTCCTAAATTATGCTCTATAAACTTATATATATGGGTTGAGGGTAGTTGGCATGAAAAACTCAATACAAGAGATTCAGAGTGCAAGTCCAAATAAAATCTAGGAGGAAGTCCTTACGTTGCTCTTAGGGCTCGCCATTCGAGACAGTTGAAAAATGAGATATGTTCGGAGAGTCTTCTTCTTCGTTCAGGTATATCACTACGAGGTTGGATGAGTGATTTTAGTTGTCTCTTTTTTTCTTCTTGAATTTGGTAATGAATTGAACTTTGAGGCAAATAGTTCAACATTTTTATTCAATTTTGTGTCTTGTTGGAAGTTATATATATTGAAATTTGTCCTGGTGTTACCGAAAATATTGTGTTTAATCTGTTTCGGTGCTTTTGGTAGACTTTGATTTGTTATCTTCAGATGGATTGACATCACTTTTTCATCCGTGTCTGTGGCCAACTCCTACTAGAATTATATCGTGTTCCCAATACTGAGTACCCTGCCCGACCATTCTACCTTTTTGTAAGACCAAAAGAGGCCAAAGATGAGGGAAAATTCACATTGACCAAGGTACCCATTCTAGAAGCCTAACCCTGTAAGAAAAACATCCACATTGACCAAGGAGCCCATTCTAAAAGCCTAACCCCGTATGACCAAGAATTGGCCCGGATCAACGGATAAAGCCCATCTACCGACCGGTGCAAGACAGCATCAGTGAACATCCCTTATTAAGAATAGCATATAAACAGAATTTGCAAACATTTGGACAAAGGAAGCTTAGTAGTACATTTTGTTCTTCTATTTTAACAAGGTTTGTGCTTGCTTTCAATCAAAAAATAGAAACTTGAGCTTGATTGCCACATGCCGGAGTATAATCTTCCATGCCCGTCTTAATCTTACAGTTCCAGTTTGTACCTACTTTTGGAATGACAACATGCCTATAGCATAGTATAAATCTCCCAAGGGATTTGCCATTGTCTATCAGAATGGTTTTACAAAAGATCTAAGTTGTATTAAGAGTACGTCAAAGTGGAAAAATATACATCAAGAATAGAAAAATCATAGTTTGATCATAGAATATCATCTTCTGAAGCAAATGCTCATACTATGCTCTACTCAATCCCCAATAATCCATGTAATGTGAACATTTGATTATAAATGTAAACATGCATTTGCAAGACTAAAATGAAAACAATAATGTTTTCTAAAACCATGATATATAGTGTCCCTGCAACAATAACATAGAATTAATCCTAAATAATCTTTTGTTGTTCGCAAGACTAAAAATGAAAACCATAATGCTCGGTAAGTACCTCATGTTTCGTGTTACAAACATATCATCTCATATTAACAGTTTAGCATTTTCTTGATCAGATTACAAAACAAAGTCTTTAGGCTTCAAATTATCAATTCCACTAACAAACTAACTAAGCAAACACAATCCTGGCGCTAGAGGGTGTTAAGTCAGCGTATACCCGTGGAGCAGGAGCATCGACTTCTTGCCATTGAATGCAGAATTTGCGCTCACCAAGTTCAGATCTCTGGACATGGCCGACAGCAACGCAAAGGCCTCGACCGACAACATAGATCCTATTGCCATTCGCGCTGACAGCATAAGGCTTCCGAATCCTCTCTGGCACGGAGGATCCTCCGACAAGGTCCCAACAATCCGATTCCGCATCGTAAACCTTAACCCTCATCCCCTCCCGCTCGGAAACCACAAACAACCGGCTCCCTACAACCACGCTCGGACCCGTCCAGCCTTCCCGCATCCCGACGGTCATAGGCTCCCAACTGTCGCTCTTCGGATCGTAAACTTGGCCGATGGGCGAAGCCAAGAACGGCCACATCCACCCCTCCGTCACGTAAAGCTTTCTGCCGAGCACGGCGGAGTCATAGCACACCATGTTGGCGCCCATGCTCGCGATCGGCTTCCAATCCCCTTGGGCGGGATCGAACACCTCCGCGGAGCTGAGCTCGAACTGGTCCGCGCTGTAGCCTCCGGCGACGTAGACCCGCCCGTCGATCACGCCGCTGGCGAAGAAGGAGCGCGCGGTGTGCATCCGCGTCGTGACCGTCCACCTGTTCTTGAGGACGGAGTATTTGAGGACCAGGTGCAGGGGGCAGTCGAGGTCGGAGACGAGGCCGCCGCAGACCATGAGGGCGCCGTCGAGGGGGAAGGCGATGCAGCCGAAGCCGTGGGGGCAGACCTTCTCGCGGCACGGCATGGCGGGGATGGGGTGCCAGGAGAGGCGGGCGAGGTCGAGGACGAGCCACTGGATCTTGCCCGTGCAGCGGTGGAAGGCGAAGGTGAAGAGGAAGGGGTCGCTGACGCCCAGGGCCTTCCTCTGGGTGAAGAACCGCTCCTTGTTGGAGAGGAGGAGGTTCCAGCGGAAGCACACAGACCGGCAGGCGGCGTGGGTGTCCACGGGGAGCCTCAGCAGGCAGTTGAGGGCGACGTCGTCGGGGAGGCCGGGGATGAGCGGGCCTCTGGACTCCGGCGGAGGAGACCGGAGGCGGAACGAGGAAGAAGATGATGATGATGGAGTGGTCATGGAGGAGGCTAGTCTGAATCTGGGCGAGAGTGTCATCTGTGGGTGTCCGAGCCTCTGGACTGGAGACTGGTGGGACGAGACGCGGACACGCTGCATCCTTCCTAGCTCTGGAAAACCCCTTGGGAACCTAATAAACTTGTCTCCTACCTAGTATTGATGGAGAAAAGTTAGCTTGTATTGATGATGAGAGGGAGAAGTAGAGAAGAATCAATCAAACCACTATGGCTAATTAGGAGTTGTTTCACCTAACAAATTGGAGATGTTGAAGAAAACTAGGTAGTAGAGCAAGTCAACAAAACCATTTGAACAAACATAAACCAGAATGTAAACATTAAACACACAAGAGAAATGAGAGTTGGGGGTTCTTACACAAATCAAGTTAGTTTGCTGTCAAATGAGTGATTCGATTTGGAGTGAGTGACCACCAAACTTTGCTTGCAATTGCAGTTGTAGAAGGGGGGAAGAAAGATGAGGAATAACACTTCTTCCTTCCTTCTTTATGATAGCTCTGGTAGCTTGGACTTTTCTTCCGACAAAAGATGATAAGAGGGAGCTATGCTATGACTACAACCAAATGTTTATAATCCTCTTATAACTCTCTTATAACGTTATGTGGCGTCCACGTATCGACCGTTTATTAGAGAAAAAAAAAGGAGATAAAGATTCAATAGCTGTCTGAATCATAGCAGAGAGGTTGAAAGGGTTATAAAAAAGTTGTAAGCATTTGATAGTAAACGTAGCATTATTGCTTCAATATAGTATTGCAAGGTGCGCTTACACGTGTAGGAATACTGAACCAAACACAACTTGTTGCAGGAGTAGGTCTGTTTTGGTAGAGGAAGTGGTCAGTGGCGTACATGTGAACATTGTCAATGAAGTTAAAGAGTGATGGTCTAAAGCCTAAGGGGAGTTTATGACATAAACAAAAGTCATGAAAAATAAAATCTAAATTTTAAATAGGCTTAATTGTAACTTAATACCTTCAACTATTTGAATTGTTCAACTTGATACCATCAACTTTGATATTCGAATTGTTTTAACATTTATATCCAAAAATTTAAAAATTCCTAAACTTCTCCATCCCACCCCACCCCTTCTTCTCCGGACACCCCACCGATCTCTCCCAACCCTCCCCCCCCCCCCCCCCCACCTCTCTCCCTCCCTTCACCCCCCACCTCACCCCAGCCACCCCCACCTCACCCCAGCCACCCCTCGTTCCCCACCCCAACCACAACCCCCTCCCCTATCGCAAGCCGTCCCCTGCGCACGTGCCTCTGCCATGCAACGCCCTCACACTGCCACGCCTCCGCTGCGCGCCAACCTCGCTCGCACATCGACCTCGTGCGTCCGCTCCCCACCGGCTCGCACCAACGGAGAGGAGGGGGGGGAGGGGGAGAAGGGGAGTGCAATTTAGTCCAAAATATTTTCAGTATATCAAGTTGGCACCTATCAAAGTTGAGGGTATCAAGTTCTAATTAAGCCTTTTAAATAAAAAGTTGTTGGCTAATAGAGCATAAGTAGTAATAAGGTTCATCCTGATTTCTATATTATAGATTTAGAACGTAGGAGTTGATTTTGTAGAATAGTAAGGTTCAATTAGAGTTCTAAGACGATCTAATTTCAACCACATGAGCTATAGACTTAGCTCATAATTTCAACATTCAGAATATAATAACTCATTTTCTAGAATAATAATGCTCGATTTGGAGCCCCAAATTTTATATCCTAGATTTTATATTTTGTTCAAAAAAATGTCACATACACTCATCTCACTTGGACCTCAAGATTTATTTGTTTACTTTCCATACAAACCCAACCAATTTTACATTAATTTTTTATTACAAATTTGGACTTCAAGATACATTTTTTAGCTCTATTTACTATTGATGCTCTTAAAGAGGGACACATATGACTTTGACAGCATAAGAAAGCCAATACTTAGGCCATTAAAGCATCAATAGTAAGGATCATCCCAATTTCTAGATTCTAGATTCAGAATTTAGAAGCTGATTTTGTAGAATAATAAGGTTCTATTGCAAAATATTTCTATCACAGCCACAGGAACTATAGCCTAGGCCTCAGTATTTCTACATTCAGATTGTAGAAACTCATTTTTTTTAGAATGCTAATACTCAATTTGAACCCAAATTTCTAGAATATATATATATATATATATATATATATATATATATATATATATATATATATATATATATATTGGAAAAGAAAGAAGGATGGCACATGAGACTATATCCACTCATCTCATTTGGTCCGCAAGATAAATTTTTGAGCTCCATCTACTTTTTATGCTCTTATTGATAATGCCTAATGGTTTATATATGGATTGGGGGAATGAATAATAGGGGCGATGATATATAACCAAAGGTGGAATCAGAATTTTTGTTTATCTCGAACTGAACTTAAACTCTCCTAAAAAAAATTTAACAAAATAAATATTGTGTCAGTATCGTCATGTCTATATCTCATCATGTCTATACCGTACCGTATATGGCCAACGTAGAATCGTGTCCAATATACTAAAAAAATAAGAACCAAATAAAAAATATTTACTTTACCAGGTAGACTTTTTTAGGCATAAATTCAAACACTAAGAGCCTTTGGTATCCTCTTTCACCATCAACAGTGGATATGCAATGTGTCAGAACTCGTCGAGAGAGTTCGAACGATGAGGAAAATGACAATGACGGGACTTGACGTTGTTGTTGTAGCTCCTCCTTCAGATATCGTTGTAGTCTGACGAAGATGTCATGATCTTGTCACGACCCGCACCCGATATAGGGGCACGAGTACGCGGGTACGTCCAGCCTACGCCGCAGCATCGGCGGTAGAACGCTGTCTAGGTCACAATATTATCTAATCAATCTCACACGAATATCCAACTTCATAAGGAGACACAGATATAACAATATAATATGAAATACTAAACCACAGAACTAGAGCACGATAAGATATTGAAAGAAATCAGAACACAACCACAAAGTCTAAACAATGATATAAATCTAAACTTCACAAAATAACATCCCAAGTCTCAATATGTGTCGGAGACAAATCCGGTACCAAAATGCAAAAAAGAACTAGCTAATATAACTAGTGATTCCGGCTAGACCTCCCGACAATCAAACCTGAGCTACAAGGTCCAAGGCTGCAGCTACTTTCCCTGTGGTCCATAATATGTCGGACACTAGTCCTCTAAGTCGCAGTTTGAAAAATATATCTAGTCGGGATTGGAGCGAAGTACAACCCGATAATAGTTCTAATTAATTGATAAGGAATATAAAATAATAAAATAGATGATGCTATATACTGAGAGAAAATAATAAACTGAATGTAATGGCAAATAATAAAGAGAACATACAATATAAGCAATAAGGTATAGCAAGTACATATATGAAATGAAGAGAAAGGAACTACAATATCATATATATGGTGATGTAGTATATAAAACTGAAATGAAGAATAGTAAATATTCTAAGTGTTTGAAATATTAGTTTCGATACGTGATTGACTTGGGAACTTGTACAATAGCTATATGGCCTGGCTAATCATAAGTGAGGTGTATGATTAACACTAACAATATTTTATAATTTACTATAGGTATATGATCACATCTCTTGCTAGCAATTTCCTTTGTCCCCAACTAGTACAGTGGATCCAACCGTGACACGTTACGATACACGATCAATGTCCAATAATAATACCATATACAATATCTAATATCAATGTCGTGTACAATATCAACACAATAACCATTATAATATCTCATGACTGAAGATCCAAACCATATACTAGTCCGTGTGCCATAGTGTCAAAAATCAGATACAATATTTCTAAGTACTTGAAATATAAAAATTATCAAATAATGGTAACTATTAGAGAATGTACTTGCCTGCCGTCTAGAGCAATAAATATCAAACTGTGTCCGAACTGGTGTCACACAGACCAATATATGAAATATTACATTAATACAAGGTGTTGGAATAAAATTAAGTTAAACTAGTCAACATCTAGGTCACAAGGCCATTTCTAAGTTAATACCTTGCTACACTAGGATTTCTAAGTCATAATAGGTCAATCTAGACAATTATTAATCTTATACTAGCTAATTATAGGTCATACTAATTATATTAGTTAATAACTTAATTAACTACTAGTATAATCTTGGTTGAATCTTATAATTCAAAAGCTTAGTATATAACTACTATTTAGCTAAAGGTAATACCTTAACTGGTACTTAACAGGATGGTTCATACCTAGTACTAGACACCTACTCGTATAACATTACCTTGACTATACCTTAGCTATTCCTCTGAAATAATTAACTAACTAGATATCACAACTCTTCCTTATCTTGGTAGTAATATCTTAGTGTCTAATAATACCCTACTCATTGACACTATAATGAACCCATACTTAGCATCTAGTTAATCAGATACTATGAAATAATCTAGTATTACACTAACTCCATAGGGCTAGTACCTATTGATTTTCCTTTGATACCCTGCTACCTAACACAATACTACGCTGATACTCTAAAATTTCCAAACTAATTCTTGAACACTTACCCACCACTGTTATATATATGGCTAATACATTAGCCTAATACGTACTCGTACTTCCTAGTATCAATATACACAATAATACTGAATACACCAACATGATAGTCACTTACTATCACTGATACTCATATAACCCTCACATACACTCATTCAAATTTTTGAACACACCTGGCCTGACACTTGGTATCAATCAGAATACCATCTCATAACTCAACCTACAAGTGTTTATATACACAGTGAACTCAGTTGTTCTCTGATGTTTAATAGTTCAAAAGTCAACCTTATTCATCACCCCAAGACATACATCCTATCAACACACATATGTGATATACTTACTGGTCATCCAACATAGTGCACAACTTGCACTTCCTCTGCTCCTTGCACTAAGCCACACCTTGTGCACTAAGTGCACTGGCTGCTCTATCAGGTTGCTCAGCAAGACATGCAGTGCAGTACAATAAGGCTGTTGAATCCTCCTCTGGACTCCCAACCTGCACACTACACTATATTGCACAATTCTTTAGTAAGCACTACTTTATACAATTTCCTTCCCTCTTTAATTATACTCCAAAAATTAACAGGTACCCACATCTGAAACATATCTCAATCACTAGCTCACACCCATTCACACATTACTCACATATACCTATACTCACTGACACCTACAACACTTATGACTGAACCAAAATGATCTCACTACCCTTAACTGAACTCAACTATTCCCTTCATTGATACCTTCAAATCAAGAACTAAACTTAAGTCGAGCATTAAATAACACTCATATCACCTGTCCAAACTGGACTGAACACTCTAACTGTTACTGCTACACTTGGTGTCAGAACACCTGGTGTCACTCACATGTGCACAGGTTTGTGTTCAAACCTTGCACATCCATATTGTAGTGGAGAAATGATGCCCAATGCCTAGACCTCCTCTACTCTAGTCACCCATCTACTAGGCAACCCACAATTCATGATACCAACGAGTATCAATGTCATGATACCTCCAGGTCGTGTGAGTACTCCAACTCGAGCTCCTCCCTTTCTAAACTGCACATCCTCAAGGCCAACTGAAACCAAGCTTTAAATCTTGATATACTATTCCTGCATATCATTGTAACCTATTTAATAAGACACTCCACTAATACCCAATGTTACCAGGTATCCCAAACCCACGTGTACATTTATGTGTATAAAACAATACCCTATCACTGCAACTATACCTTTCTGTACCTACTTCCACACTATTTGTGCATCAAGTGAATGCACCAACACCCTTCCTACTGCCACAGCCGCACTACCTTATGAAGGAACTTAACTGCAGTTATGTAGTCTCTTACATTCCCCTTGTAACAGCCAACACTTGCCTTATCTGATCCCCATATTTATTGTCACCAACTGCTATCTGAGTTCCTACACATCTGACACTTCCTATGCATATACCCGTACACCCCCAGGCACTAAACTCTATTGGTCTGAACATGATTCCCACATAAACAATTACATAGGTACTCATTGTTATTGCCCAACACTGCAGGAAATACACAGTCCTCTAATTCACTCCCTCACTGTAACTCTACACCAAAACTACATCTCCAACACCAACTAACCACAGCAACAAGTAGCAGTAGCTACTTCCCACATCTGAGCACCTCTCAACATTCTTCAATCACTCACCACACTTTAAAATACCAAGTATCAATCACCCCTGATATCCTTCTACCACTTTAATACTTCTCAGATTTACCCCCTCCCCAGTGCACAAACCCGACACCGTCAATCCAACTCCACCAGCACACCAAACTCTAACACATGGATATATATATATATATATATATATATATACTAATGGTATTACATATATATACATATGTACATGATACTATTGATATGAACACCCTCACAAATTTTATACCAAACATTTGGTATGCACCACTCTATGGAACACCCAAAGTCCATGATACACTCAAAATACTCCTTCCAAACTTCACCAAACACCACTAATGCACATGGTACTCATCTAATATAGTCAAATAAGTATAATTAGCATAATAGACATTCCACCAAATACTTGGTGGTCCAAATTCGGATTTTTTTCCCAAATTAGCACAAAACTCAATGTAACTTTCATAATAGGTCTCCAAAGAACCTAGTTCTTCTTCCTATGGGTAGTCCTTAGCCATGGGTAGGTTTTTAGAGGTTTATTTCACCATTAAAAATTAAAATGACAAGAAAAATAAGATTCTTACCTATTGGGAGATGGATTCCCAATGTCTTCCACCAAGGACACAATCCTCAAGCCAATGCTTCCCTCCTCAAGTACTCCTTTAGCAATGCCAAGCTCCTTATCCTCCTTGGAATGAGAATGAGAGGGATAAAATTTAGTAATAGAGAAATTAGGGCTTACTCTCAACTTTGGTGATGAAATAATGAGAAAAGAGAATGAGGGTTATTCATGAACAAGAGGTTTATATAGACTTCCTCTTAGGATTAGGGTTAGGTTGAGGAATGTTTAAATTGACACAAGTGCCCCTCTCATTCCTTCATGAATAGAATCAAATCTAAACTAGGAGAATATTCTATTCATCGGTCTAATTAGGTTTAATAGAATTAATCTAGTCATGACCAACTATTTAATTTTGTCAATAGGTCAAGTCAAGTCTAGTGGTCCACTAATGTCAAGTCTAATTAAAATAGACTAGTCGACTAACAAATAATAATAATAGTAACAATATATATATATATATATATATATATATATATATATATAACATTATATATTAAACAAAATATAACATAATTTTATGCTAATGCAAAATGACAAAAATATTCCTATTTTAGAATGTGGTAGTGACAAGTCTACCCCCCTTAGAAAAATTTTTCCTCGAAATTTAAGACACCTCGTCTCTCTCTGGCCAGTTATTATCCTATTTATTAAACTTTACTACGGTAAAACCCCCAACAATCAAGGTCTAAGGAATTTCTACCTATAATTATATAACATGTGATCTAGAAAAAGAAAATAAACATGGATGGTAGTCTTTGTCAGGGTCTACTACTAATTATATTCTAATAAGAAAATCACTGATGCAAGCTAAGGCAGCAAGGAATCAATCAATCAAATAGATGAAAAGGAACAGAAGGAATGAACAGAACATAACCTTCTAATCCATCACCTGCAGTATCGGTCTCCTCGACCGTCATTACAAATGCCCTTCCCTGCTACGGTGGCTTCCTCCGTGGGTACTGAGCAATCTGTGGTTCCACAGGTGGTATAATTGGACCTCTATGATTTAGAGCTGTACAATGGCCGGGAAGATAAGGACCTAGAAGACAATCCCTCACTCAATGTCCCATAGCGCCACAGTACAAACAAAGTCCTAGCCTCACTCTACAGCTCTCCCAAAGGTGACCTGGCTTCTTACAGAAATAATAAGTCTGTTGGGTCTGCCTCAAAGGCTGTTGCTGATCCTGCTGAACACGAACCGGTGCCTGGTGCTATTGGTGGTGATGCTGAAACGTCCTTGGCTGTTGCTTCATATGGGGACGCTTGGCCGGTCCCGTGCTACCACTCGTATCTCCAAAAATATTGTGACTCCTCTTCGGCCTGAGATCCAGATCCTCCTCTATAATCTGGATATCTATTAAGATATCCTCGAAGGTAGCGGTACGACGACCAAAAGTGCGCGACCTAATCTCCCTCGTTAGCCCCTTTCTAAACTTTCGGGCTTGATCTCCTGGGTCTCGAATCATAGACGATGCAAAATGGCTCAATTGATAAAATTCTGCGGCGTACTCGTCGACCGACATGTTCCCTTGGATGAAACTGACTCTCCAAAACTTCCAGGGCTACGTCGGGAAAGAACTTCTCCTTGAAAAGCTCCTTGAAAGTCTTCCATGTAATTACTTGAGCAGTAAGTCTCGGTTCCATGAGATACCACATGAGTGCGATATCAAACATCTAACTGCCGGCCGCCTCCGGCCGCCTCGATCTGCAAGCTCTCTAGAATCTGGGCCAATCACAGGTTTCTCTCCATATCCTCTAACCAGTCATCAGCATAGAGTATCCCCTCGATACCCTTGAACTCTCGAGGTGCCATCCTCTTGAAGTCAACTATAGTGCTTGGCCTTTGCTGTTGCTGCTGACCAGGATACTATTGGGCAACTCTCTCAACTGCCTGTTTGGCCACCTGGTGAGCATTCTCCATGCTCTCTCTTATCATCTCAGTCTGCACTTGGTGCACCTCTGCCTGCATCCTCTTAGTATTGGCCTGAATATGTTCGGCCTCCACCGTCACTCTCTGGGCATCTACCATGCCCTGGATCAAAGTAGAAACCTGTGCCCCGTCAGTAGGCACACCTCCAGGAAAAGGAATCTGCGGCGGGTGAGGAAGGTCCTCCGTAAAAGCTGGGATAGCCCTCTGGAAAGGTGGAGAAGGAGAAGAACCCCCGAAAGCTACTGAAACTCCTATACGGACAGAAGATAAAGGAACAGTCCTTGCCACTCCCTGTGTAGGAGGTCGAGAAATCGCTGACCTATCCGACACGACAGCTGCTCCTGATCGTTGCGATCTGGTCTTCGGCGGCATCTTGAAGACGGATCAAAACAAGAAGAAGTCATTAAGGCACAAAAATATGATATCATCAATAAAGGACAAAAATATTCAAAGAAGCAATACTCAGAAAGAATAAGGATAACAAGATCAATAGATTGTAAATATTCCTAGTTGTGATTGAGTATTCGCTCTCATCCTAGTATACTATATCCTAGATCCTATCACGGACTCATAGTAGTACAACTAAGTCGTTGCACTACCGCAACATCGTACTACTTGCGAAGGCTGACCTGCATGGGCCACCACTAAAATGTGTCATGACCCACACCCGATATAGGGGCACGAGTATGCGGGTTCGTCCAGCCTATGCCGCAAAATCGGCGGTAGAAAGCTGTCTAGGTCACAGTACTATCTAATCAATCTTACATGAATATCCAACTCCATAAGGAGACACAGATATAACAATATAATATGAAATACTCAACCACAGAACTATAGCACGATAAGATATCGAAAGAAATCGGAACACAACCACAAGGTCTAAACAATAATATAAATCTAAACTTCATAAAATAACATCCCAAGTCTCATTATGTGTCGAAGACAAATCCGATACCAAAATGCAAAAAAGAACTAGCTAATATAACTAGTTTTCGGCTAGACCTCCCGGCAATCACACCTGAGCTACAAGGTCCAAGGCTAGAGTTACTCTCCCTGTGGTCCATAATATGTCGGACACCAGTCCTCTAAGTCGTAGTCTGAAAAATATATCCAGTCAGGATTGGAGCGAAGTACAAACCGATAATAGTTCTAATTAATTGACAAGGACTGTAAAATAATAAAATAGATGATGCTATATACTAAGAGAAAATAATAAACTGAATGCAATGGCAAATAATAAAGAGAACATACAATATAAGCAATAAGGTATAGCCAGTGCATATATAAAATAAAAAGAAAGGAACTACAATATCATATACATGGTGGTGTAGTATATAAAACTGAAATGAAGAACTGTAACTATTCTAAGTATTTGAAATACTAGTTTCGATATGTGATCGACTTGGGAACTTGTACAATAGCTATATGGCCTAGCTAATCGTACGTGAGGTGTATGATTAATAGTAACAATGTTTTACAATTTACAATAGGTATATGATCACATCTCTTGCTAGCAATTTTCCCTGTCCCCAACTAGTATAGTGTATCCAACCATCACATGTTACGATACACGATCAATGTCCAATAATAATACCATGTACAATGTCTAATATTATGTCGTGTACGATGTCAATATGATAACCATTGTAACATCTCATGACTGAAGATCCAAACTATATACTAGTCCATGTACCATAGTGTCAAGAATCAGATACAATATTTCTAAGTACTTGAAATATAGAAATGATCAAATAATAAAAACTATTAGAGAATGTACTCGCCTGCCATCCAGAACAATGAATATCAAATTGCGTCTGAACTGGTGTCACACAGACCTATATATAAAATATTATATCAATACAAGGTGTTGGAATAAAATTAAGTTAAACTAGTAAACATCTAGGTCACAAGACCATTTTAAGTTAATACCTTGCTACACTAGGACTTCTAAGTCAGACTAGGTCAATCTAGACAAATATTAATCTTATACTAGCTAATTATAGGTCATACTAAGTATATTAGTTAATGACTTAATTAACTACTAGTATAATCTTGGTTGAATCTTATAACTCAAAAGCTTAGCATATAACTATTATTTAGCTAAAGGTAATATCTTAACTGGTACTTAACAAGATGGTTCATACCTAGTACTAGACACCAACTCGTATAACATTACCTTGACTATACCTTAGCTATTCCTCTGAAACAACTAACTACCTAGATATCATAATACTTCCCTATCTTGGTAGTAATATCTTAGTGTCTAATAATACCCTACTCACTGATACTATAATGAACCCATACTTAGCATTTAGTTACTTATATACTATGAAATAATCTAGTATTAGACTAACTCCATAGGCCTAGTACCCATTGATTACCCTTTGATACCCTGTTACCTAACACAATACTACACTGATATTCAAAATTACCAAACTAATTCTTGAACACTTACCCACCACTGTTATATATATGGCTAATATATTTGACTAATACCTACTGGTACTACCTAGTATCAATATACAAACTAATACTGAATACACCAACTTGATAGTCACTTACTATCACTGATACTCATATAACCCTCACATACACTCATTCAAATTTTTGAGCACATCTGGCCTGACACTTGGTATCAATTAAAATACCAACTCACAACTCAATCTACAAGTGTTTATATACATAGTGAACTCACTTGTTCTCTTATGTTTAATAGTTCAAAAGTCAACCTTATTCATCATCCCAAGACATACATCCTATCAACACACATATGTGATATACATACTGGTCATCCAATATAGTGCACAACTTGTACTTCCTCCGCTCCTTGCACTATGCCACACCTTGTGCAATAAGTGCACTGGCTGCTCTGTCAGGTTGGTCAGCAAGACATGCAGTACAGGACAATAAGCCTGTTGCATCCTCCTCTGGACTCCCAACCTGCACACCACACTATACTGCACCATTCTTCAGTGAGCACTACTTCATACAGTTTCCCTCCCTCTTTAATCACACTCCAAAAATTAACAGGTACCCACATCCGAAACATATCTCAATTACTAGTTCATACCCATTCATACTTTACTCCCCTATACCTATATTTACTGACACCTACAACACTTAGGACTGAACCAAAATGATCTCACTACCCTTAACTGAACTCAATTATCCCCTTCATTTATACCTTCAACTCAAGAACTAAACTTGAGTCTAGCATCAAATATCACTCATATCACCTGTCCAAACTGGACTGAACACTCTAACTATTACTGCTATACTTGGTGTCAGAACACTTGGTGTCACTCACATGTGCATAGGTCTGTGTTCATACCTTGCATATCCATATTGTAGTGGAGAAATGATGCCAACTGCCTAGACCTCCTCTACTCTAGTCACCCATCTACTAGGCAACCAATAATTTATGATACCAATGAGTATTAATATCATGATACCTCCAGGTCGTGTGAATACTCCAACTCGAGATCCTCCCTTTCTATACTGCAAATCCTCGAAGCCAACTGAAACCAAGTTCTAAATCTTAATATCCCGTTCCTACATATCATTGTAACCTATTTAATAAGATACTTCACTAATACCCAATATTACCAGGTATCCTAAACCCACATGTACATTTATGTGTATAAAACAATACCCTATCACTCCAACTATACCTTCCTGTACCTACTTCCATACTATCTGTGCATCAAGTAAATGAACCAACACCCTTCCTACTTCCACTGCCACACTACCATATGAAGAAACTTAACTGCAGTTATGTAGTCTCACAAATTCCCCTTGCAACAACCAATATTTGCCTTACCCGATCCCCACATTTATTGTCACCAACTGCTATCTGAGCTCTTACACATCTGACACTTCCTATGCATATACCCGTACACCCCCAGGCACTGAACTCTGTTGGTCTGAACATGATTCCCCCTGATAAACTTACATAGGTACTCATTATTATTGGCCAATACTGCAAGACATACACAGCCCTCTAACTCACTCACTCATTGTATCTCCACACCAAAACCATATCTCCAATAGCAACTAACCACGGCAACAAGTAGCAGTAGCTGCTTCCCACATCCGAGTACCTCTCAACATTCTTCAATCACTCACCACACTTTAAAACACCAAGTATCAATCACTCCTGATATCCTTCTACCACTTTAATTCTTCTCATATTTACCCCCTCCCCTGTGCACAAACCCGACACCTTCAATCCAACCCTACTTGCACACCAAACTCTAAGACATGTATATATATATATATATATATATATATATATATATATATATATATATATATATATATATATATATATACATGATACTATTGAGATGAACACCCTCACAAATTTTATACCAAACACTTGGTATGCACCACTCTATGGCACACCCAACGTCCATGATACACTCAAAATACTCCTTCCAAACATCACCAAACCCCACTAATGCACATGGATATGTGTTGGATGTAATTTGGGCTAGAAAAATAGATGTGGGTTGACATGTATAGAAAACTAAATAATAATAAAAAATTGGTGGGTTGAAGTCCACCCCAGCCCACAAGTAGATCTTCTTATGTATATAATATTTCTATCGTGTTCACTCTCCTTTGCTGTTGGGTTGTGTAGTCTTGGGGAGATGTTGGTTTGTTTTTGGTTGATGGTCTTCCCAAGGACTGAACCAGGAATTTGAGTTGCCCTTGGCCGAACTAAAATTATGTTATACTTAGTCAATTTTTTTGAACAATATAAAAGAATATCAATTAATCAAAACACTCATATATCTTAGTGCAATTTTAGTTTTAACAAAACTACCAGGAGAAGTATCATCCAATTCAACTCGTTGAACCTTGGCAAGGGTTCAAGTTCTGTAGTAAGTATAAGAATATTAATACTAGGTGATGAAGGTATGTTACTGTAATGCCCCGCTCTGTGGAAAGGTATTACGCTGGAATTATAGATGGATCAGACCGATAAAATACAAGTGGTGTAGGAAATTGAGATGCTTGGTATGATGATGCCGTATTTCTTAACTTGGCCGGATGGAATATCTTATACGATGTGACGTGGAAATAATATTTATATAAGTGAGTAAATCTGTCCCTTCTCCTCTACTCCTTCATGTCCTAATAAAATAAATGGATGATAGTGTTGCTTATTGAATTGCATTTCTAAATGATGCTTTAGTCCATATTATAATAATGATGCCTTATGTTCATTATTTTTTGTAATTAATAAAACACAAGAATAATGAACTGCTAGTACTATTGATAAAAGAATGCTATAAGGTAAGTCTGCTATGAGAAAGAAGTAATATTATGCAATCTACTTCAAATATTGGTAATACTGAGAATAAAATAATGAACATCTGTACAGGTATAAATGCATCAGTGCACATTAACTATGAAGAAAACTATCATAACCCGCACCCGATGTATGTGCACGAGTACTTAGGTACATCCAGCCTACACCACGACATTGGTGGTAGAACACTATTTAGGTCAACAATACTATATAAATATCTCATACAATATATATAATGTACCTGTCAAGATATCTCAACTCCCAAATAGAGGACAATATGGGAAACTGATAATGGTAAACAATACTCAATTACAATAACAAACTAGAGGAAGATATGCACGATATGGAATAGAAGGAAAGAAATAAAGTCACAATACAAAAGTCCAAGCCTAATCTCAACACAAGATCTCAAATAATAATACAATGCCAAAAGTTCAACTGCCATATATAATGTCATAAATAAACTGGCTAAGTCTCATAGATAGCTGGTACTAACTCAACAGACTCTATGGGTGCTAACTCAACTGGCTCGCCATCCTATGGTCCGTAGTATGTAGGACATCAGTCCTCTAATGAATCATCTGAAAAATATATCCAGTCAGGATTGGAGCGAAGTACAACCCAAATATAAGTTTTAATAGTTGACAGAAACTATGAAACAACAATAACAATAAAAATAAATGATGGAAGAAACTGAACTAGCAATCATCATGAGAAGAAGCATCATGGTAAATAATGACAATAAACTAAGAAAAATATGGTAAGGAACAACAATATAATAAACTGGAATAAAGTAAACAATATAACATATATGTCTAGAAATATTAGTAAGATAATGCGATCGGGATGGGCCTAGCACGAACTACATATAAAAGGTGAGCTATCATGATCACGCGTGAGTTGCATGGTCTACTAGCTATCATGGGCTATATTAAATTACGGGCTATAAGATATGATCACATATCCACTAATACTTCTCCAACCCCCGGCTAGTACACAGATCCAAATCATGACACATTATAAGACGTATATCACACTGCACGGTCTATAATATCATGCACTATGATAACGGTCTATATAATCACAATGATATCAGGGTAATCACTGAGTAATCACAAAGCACGATACGGTGATCATTAATCCATCACGATAATAACATCGTATGACCAAGATACACGTATACCAATTCATGAAACCATCGTGTCAGGAATCAAATATCTCAATAGTAAATACATGAAATATAGAGACTATCAAATAAGGAAACTATCAGAGAATATACTTGCCTGTAGTCTGAGAAAATAATATATCTCGGTATCAGACACTACCAGAATAAGTAAAATTAGCGACGTAAAAAAAGTCGCTAAATGATAAAAAAATGTCGCTAATTAATTTTAGCGACGCAATTAGCGATGTTTTACTGAAGTCGCCTTTAAGCTAGTCGCTGACAAAAAAATGTCGCTATGCTGACATTTTCTAGCGACGTAAATGCGTCGCTAGATTAGCGACGTTTAGCAACGCAGCATCGCTAATTAGCGACGTTATAATAGTCGCTTTATGTCGCAAATTAGAGACGTACGTAGTGACGTTTATAGCGATGTCACTATGACGTGGCAATACAGCCATGTCAACAAGTTGCGACGGACATCGACTTTGTTTAGCGACATTTTTAGCGATGTCTTTTACGATATTTTTAGCGACGTAATTAGCGATATTTTTAGCGACGTGTTGCTAAACGTCGCTAAAACTATCGCTAATGATACAGTAAAAGAATAAAGAATGAATACTAAATTGTTTCTAAACTATTATTCCTGCAGTTTATTAATTTACAATCTGTACAAATAGACTCGGAGCAACCCTCCGTTGAATTTACTTGGTTCGCCAACCCCCTTGGGTTGAACACTCAACAACGATAAATTAACATATATTTAATATGAATAATATAATAAAATTTAAAAAAACAAAACATTGAAATAAAAACTGAATCAAGAGAAATTATCGTCGTAAAAAAGACAGCAAATATTCGTACAATTGAGTCTCCTAAAGAATACAAAGAATACAACAAATTAAAAGCCTCGTCCTAAAGAATACAAAAAATAATGTCTAAAACACAAACAATCAATAATAAAATGGTCCTAACTAGGACTACTGCGGATCTACAGTATGATGATCACCGGCTCGCATGAAGGATAAGAACAGATCATACTGCTCCCGTAAATTTGATATCGATGTCGATGGAGAAGGCAGTGACGTCGGTAGAGTCTGTGTCGATATAGGTGAACCAGGAGGACGTATCGGCTCCAACTCTGCGACTCGCTGGTTGTAAGAATCTATGGTAGAGAACAACCTCGTATTGCTATGAACCATTGAATCCTGCATCATCGTCAGCCTCTCGCCCATGGATAGCTGTGATGCCTGCAGATCTGTGACGCTGCGCTCTATCGAGGCTCGAAGATCATCTGTCAAATCGTGGAGCTCCATGATGCTGCGCTCGAGCATATCAAATCGTACGATGAGCGTCGCATCGTCCGCCTACGGCTGGGACCGGGGCTGCTTCTCCATTCTTCGCAGCAACTCGTCACAGAGAGACGCAATCTGATGGTCAACGGCCTCCTGGACTCAGATCGATGACTGTGAGGGCTGTGGGGAATGCGCACTTGTTGGGGAGGCCCTAGATGACTGCGTCGCAACCAGGGTGCCATAGGATCCTGTACCGTAGTACGTACCCCTCTGGAGACCACCAGCGGAGGTCACCCACAGCTCGTCCGCCGACGGAGCTATACCGGGCTGCGAGGAAGTACCAGCCTCTCCAACTATAAGTGCACTAGCAGTCGCCCGCTCACGCAGCCTAAGATACTCAGCCTAAAAAAGTTTAGATACTCGATAATTGCCTAAGTTATATTAAAATTAACACAAAGTAAAGTAATACTTACATAGGTCTGTGAGGCCCTCTCATCAAAGAGATTTTCGTCCTTTCGATGGGTGGCCAGGAAGACGGTCACCATGTTTGCATCCTCACCCCTTTGTACCTGTTAAAAATATATTAGTTAGTACTAAAATCAAATATTTTTTTCTACTACCATTTTATCGTACTTACATTAAAATAATATATCTTAAATAAAAACATACCAAACGACGAAAATATTTTGTCATCGGAATCGAGCCACCACCCCACTTTGCAGCATTCTGTCTAGCCGCCTTGGCCTTCTCAGACCTTTTCTTGTATCTCGGATTGTCGAATCTAGCCCTCATTGCAGTCCACTGCTCAGGCATGATCCAACCTTGGATCGGTTTTCTAGCACGATCACGAGCCTTCTGGTCTTCCAGAGTATCACGGATAAGCTTAGCGGCAACGGCAGGAAACATCTTCTCGATCAACTCGGTCCGGTGCGGAGGATAAAAATACGTTTGCTATAATAAATAATTTAGTAAGTGAGCATCATGGATAAGTTATATAATATGCATAAATTAGAGGATTTATATAATATACTTTTACCTTGAAGTGCGCAAACCAAAATGCATTCCTCTCCACTGGAGCTTTAGAGTAGTTGATCCAAGGGCCACCATAGTTGTTCCTCAGAAAGAGGCCTAGGCGTCTCTGAACCGACGATGGACGCTATCTATATAAAATAATTATTTTGATCAAAAAAGTCAATATATGATGAATAAATAAATACACAAAATATATGATGCTAAACCATTTAATTGACTTACTTTGTACCGTCGGCCCAAATCTCTGTCCTCGTCTCCTCAGGAGGTACGTATGGAGGATCTAGCTGATGCTGGGACAACGTCGGTATGACCTCCTCCATATGCTCATCTGTCTCCATGGTTCCATCAGCAAGAGGAACGTTGGACGAGGGAGTACTATCAGGCCTAGAACTACTCGTCCCAGGAGTGATGCCATGTAACGTTATCGCAGTCGGAGATATGACTGATCGATATACTGGAGTACTGGACGACGAGGATCCAGAACCAACAGTAGGCAGTACCGGAGGAGCACTCTGTCTACCATGGGACCTGTCGAACCCTCCGCGTCATCCTGTCATACCTGATAACAACATATGATGAATAAAAAAATACACAAATATATAGTATATTCTACAGTCAAAATGTTATGCATATCTCACAACATTAATAGAATTGTACAGTAAATAACTAGTGGTGCCATAAAATTAAATGGATAATACATTCTACAGTACAAAGTATAATACATATATTAGTCAAAATAGTATATTCTACAGTCAAAATATAGTACATTCTACAGGCAATTAATTTTTAATCATATTCAGAAAATTTATTTTGTTTGCCTTCCTCGTCCTCCTCTTCCTCTTCCTCTTCCTCATCTTCACTTTCATCTACTTCATCTTTGTCTTCCTCTTCGGATAATTCTACATCTTCTACATTATTACTCGTGTAATGAGTAAATTTTGTTGAGTCCACATCTATAATATTTATTACAAGAGGTAGCTCATCCTCCTGATAAGCTATTTCGTCAATGTCAAAGGTATTTCTAGCTTTAGTTTTGCATACTGCCCACCAATCCGACCTCGCTGTCCCCCATCTAGGATAAGTTATGAAGTACACGTGCTGAGTCTGACTTGATAGGACAAATGGTTCGTAGCCTTGATACCTACGCTTGTAGTTTATATCCACAAGGCCATGCTTGTCAATTTTTTAACCTTGATCTTGAATCAGATCGAACCATTCATACTTGAATAGCACGATATTAGCAGGTTCTTTGCCATAATTATATGTCAACTCCACAATCTCTCGTAAGATGCCAAAGAAATTATTGTCTGGATCGACGTCTTTGTAGTTCGAAGATTTGATACACAAACAACTATTTTTCATGGAATCAAGATCCAGAAAACTGTCTTTGATAGAAGCATTTGTTGACTTGAACCTAAACCCATTCACACAGAAACTTGGCCATATTTTAATGACATTAATTGGTCCCTTGGCTAGAGTTCTAATAGATTCAGCCTCGGATGTTATTAGACGATCGACCTAAATATAAAAGTAGCGATAGTAAGTTATTTATTTTACAAGTACAAAAATAAAAAGTATTATCAAGCTCCTTATATATGCGCTCAACCAAGAAGAAAAATGGCATCTCATTTCTTGTTCTACTTCTTCGTCTGTTATGTAGGGTCTAACCGACCTCAACTCATCATTATATGTGCTAAAAAATAATGAAGCAACTGCTGATTAGTAGCATAATAGTAGCTTATACTATTACATTGAGATGATATAAACGTGGACGTATTAATTACTTACCCCTCTAGCTTCTCCACTTTATCCTCATCGTAATTGAGTAATATATACAACTGGGCAGCCCTTAGCTTATTGTCATTCAAATATCTCTTCTTCATTTCTCCCGAAGGCTTTTCGGACGTATTGAATACTTTGAGTATTGCATCATTAGATTCCTGATATTCGTCGTCATTTTTTGGAGCTCTTGTTCTATTAGTAGCAACATAAGATTTAAAATACGCCGAGCAAAAGTTTATAATCTCCTCGAGAACATAAGCTTCACAAATAGAGCCCTCAACCCGTGCCATATTTTTCACCTTTCTCTTTAGGTGATTTAGATGCCGCTCGAAGGGGTACATCCACCGATAACCGACAGGACCACCAACACATGCCTCATAGGAAAGATGAATTAGCAAATGCTCCATCGAGTCGAAGAATCCAGGAGAAAATACCTTCTCGAGCTTACATAGTATTACCGTAATGTCCTTCTCTTGCTTTTCTAGACGATCGATGAGCAACTTATTAGAACAAAGATCTCTGAAGAATATACTGAGCTCTGTCAATGGATCCCAAATGACCTGCGGTAAGAATTTTTGAAATACAATCAGAATTAACCTCTCCATCAATATGTGACAATCGTGGATCTTCATACCCGCCAGTTTGTTCTCCTTGAGGTCGACGCATCTTCTCAAGTTCGATACGTACCCGTCTGGAAACTTTAGATCCTGAATTCACCTACAAAGTCTCCCTTTATCCTTTTTCTCGAGTGAGAAAACTGACTTAGGCTGCTTTAACTTTCCATTCCCCTCCTTTATCAAATACAACGCAGGACGTCAACATATTTCTTCTAAGTCCAACCTAGCCTTCGGATTGTCTTTCGTCTTCCCCTTTTCCTCTATTACAATATTAATTATGTTATCAAACACATTCTTCTCGATATGCATGACATCAAGGTTATGTCTTATCAGATTGGTGCTCCAATATGGCAGATCCCAAAATATACTCCTCTTCATCCAGTTATGGGTGCGACCAAATCCGTCATACTTGTACCCCTTAGCTGGCTCTTCAATAGCACTTGGTAAATCTTTTACCTCTTCCCATATCGTGTATCTGGGCCAACTTGGCGGGGGATTGGCCTTCTCCACAACGCCCATACGAAAAATATTTTTGTTCCTCCGGTACGGATGATCCTACGGCAGAAATTATCGATGACAGTCGAAGAAGCACGGTTAGCCTCTATATTTCAAACGAAAAGCCTTAGTATAGTCCATGTAATATGGATATGAGAGACGACTATGAGTGCTCCATCCCGATAATATTTTATAGGCCAAAAAGTCGTTGATGGTCCACATAAGTGCTGTCTATAGAAGCATGAAAAATATGCTGGATAGCTATACGCAGCATGTTGATACAGGACAGCTTAAACAGAGGACCTCAGAGCCATCAAATATGCAAACAAAGCTTTTCCGCTGAGCACAGCGTAAAGTATAAGCTCAAGGACCATCCGCGTAATGCAATATGTCCAGGCTGCTTCAGCGTAAAAATGGTGCTACATCGCCTTTATGGCGTAAAACTCATCCGCTTTCAATGCAGCATTAAAGTGTACGAGGAATGCTTCGTATTCTTCGAAATGAACCTATCAGATCATGCAATGAACCTGACATCTGGACTCCTGACAAAGAGTACTGCACGACTACCCAGGCAACAGCTATAATGATGGCGCGGCACTGCAACCCAGGCTGTCATTTACTGCTATTTCCTTTGCGTAAACTACTTTTACGCGTACAAAGGAATACGCTGTCTAGTTTTACACAGGTAGACGTGAGCTATTTACGCTCCACAGAAGACAAACAGCCTGCCACGTCAAAAGTTGCTCTTCGTATAGGGCTCGAGGCACGTCTCTGCATTTAATGTGCAGAGTGATGACAGAACTCGAGGTACGTCTCTGCATTTAATGCGCAGAAAGGGTAGAAGACCTTCAAAACATGCCTCTGCATTTAATGTGCAGGATAATGGCGAATCTCTGCATTTAATACAGGAGATTTGATTAAATGTCACCGAACCGTCGTTTAGTGACATCCCCTTTGCGTAAACTGCTTTTACGCATACAAGGGGATACGCTGCCCAGTTTTACATAGGCAGACGTGAGCTTCTTACGCTCCGCAGAAGACAAACAGACTGCCACGTCAGCAGTTACTCTTCGTACAGGATTCGAGGCGCGTATCTGCATTTAATGCGCAAAATGATAGCAAATCTTTAAGATACGCCTCTGCATTTAATGCGCAGGATGGGGGCAGATCTCTGCATTTAATGCAAGAGATTTGATTATATCTCCAAAAGCTATAATTCTGGCTAAAACGTCCATATCATCTCGGCTTCTACGCCCACTCGGCCTCTATGCCCACTCGGCCTCTATGCCCACTCGGCTTCTACGCCCACTCGGCTTCTACGCCTACTCGGCTTCTATGCCTACTTGGCTTCTATGCCATAGGGACAGTTATTGGCTTCTACGCCAACCTCTTCTACACAAAGGATAACTACCTACGTGGCTTCTACTCCGTGATCTTCGCAGCAGTTATACGTGTTGTCCCTTAGTTGGACACGCGTCACACGCTCATTCAAAAGGTCATATATACGCAGGCAATGGTTATTATAACCATCGTGTAAAAGGGTGCTGTACTTTTCACTACTCGATTTCTACACCGACTGAGTGGTCACTGTCACTAAAACTCTATAAATAGAGACCTCTATCAACAGAGGTCCAAGGTCGAGAAAAATAGGTCGCCAAGGTCAACAAAAAAGGTTAAAAAAAAATAGAGTATCAGATCGAGAAGAGAAAACGACCAAGAGAGAGAAGAATCCAGAGCTCAGGCAAAGAGTAGTGATCGACGAATTTGGCATCGAGCATCCACTCTCTTTAGCAACCTTCGAAGCTGCTTTCTGTCTTCTACGACACTTCTTTATCATCATGTGGTCCAAGGGACAAAGTGATCGACCGCAGATCAGAATCCTATAGCAATATTTACCCAGATTAAAATATTGTACTCGATATCCTCGTATAGGATTAATTATACTGCTTATTTATAAACATAAAGAGCGGATTTTCGTATAAAGCCTCGTTTCTATATCTTTTATTTATTTTATCAGACAACAAGATGGCGACTTTGTTGGGGACATCTTTCTCTTCTGACGAGGAAAAAATTGCTCAATACGATACAGTATCCGTGGGATCCGTGAAGAAGACACTGGTCGTACAATTTGACCAGTCTGCCTACGAAGACATGCTTCGAACAGGGGGTAGCTCTCACTCTCTCTCTGTCCAAGACAACTGGAAGCTGCGTAAGGTCTGGATGCCCAAGACATCCTCTACCATTCCTGTCGACTCTCCGATCTCTCCGACCAACGAGGTTGTATCATTGCTCCCTCCGTACCTTGCGCATAAAATTCAGTCTCCCGTCACTGACGGAATAGACAAAACTTCGAACAATGCCTCAGTGCTAATCCAGAAGTATACTCCGTGCTCTGCGCGTAAAATTCAGTCTCCCGTCCCTGGCGGAATAGACGAAACTTCGAACAATGCCTCAGCGCTAGTCCAGAAACCTACACCGCGCTTTGCGCGTAGAAATCAGTCTCCCATCCCTGGCGGAACAGACAAAATTTCTGACAATGCCTTAGCGCCAAATCAGAAGTTCCAAACGCGCTCCGCGTGTAAAAATGCATCTCCCTTCCGCGAAAAAGCAGATGATCCCTGCAATCTACGCAAGAAAAAGCAAGCGATGGACTACTCAACTTCTCGGCCTTTACGCCAGTAAGGGAACAATATGCCCGCCTTCCGGATTACATGAGAGGCTGACGGCCGACTGAGGACATCCTCAGCTTTACGCCAACCAGAGCAGAGCTCCAAATTATGCCAGGAAAAGCTCCTCAGCGTAAAAAAGGCTCAATTTGCGAAAAGACACCCTCCTTGGGGATTATCCGCTACCCAGATGGCCAACCTGTTGTATATAGGTGGCACATGGAAAATTATGGTTCCCAACATCCGCATGCCCATTGATGTGAACAGAAGGAACAAGCCATCATCTTCTTCTTCTGTGACTCCTCCTGACTTGCGCAAGTATCTGATCCAGAAACACAAGGAGAGAGGATCTTCCAGCATGTCTATTATGCCTCCTAGCGAACACTGTTGTAATAGTCATAGGATTATAATTAATTGTTGCTGTTCTGAAGAAAAACGATCAGTTTTTGACCGGTTGAGCTACTCTCCGTCTTTCCAGGAAGAAGAGCCCATGCATGCATCTGTGAACATGGCTTCACACATACCTAGAGGAAGGTCAGGCTCAAGATATCATCCCTCTAAAACTTCGAGCCGTAGGAGATTCAATATGCTCCTTAGGAATACCGAAGCTGGGGTATTCCGAAATACTCGTTCGAGGTCACGACAACCGGCTTCGTACTCTTCTGATTCCGATGCTGGGGGTCGCCAGTCTCCCGAATCAGACGCCGAAAGTATAGAGTCAACTTCTACAGAGACCTATATTAATCTTTCGATGACACCCAGGGAGATGGGAGTTTATGCCATTGGAGATGAACGCGAGAAAGCTTCCCCGTCCGGGAGCGCCGAGCAACGCATCACTATACTGGAGACGTCTCTGAAAGAGATGCAATCCACGATGGAGAACATGCACCAGATGATGCTAACTCAATACACAACTGCCATTGCTCAAGCATCGGTCCCTCCAACTCAGATACGTGTGGGGGTGGACTTACCACCATCCAACACGATCCAAGAGCCTGCTCTAGATCAAGAGTCAGCAGTTCCTCCGCTTCCTCACTCGGAGAATGTATTACCTCCCGTTGGAGTCATAATACAACCGACTCCTCACCACTCCGTGGTCTCGCTACCGGCTAAAAATCCGATGCAGGCAGTACGGGAGCTGAAAGCCCAATTTGATGCCTTGAAGCAAAAAGGCCAGCTCAAGAAATTGGGAATCAACCAGCCTTACCCAGCTATCTGGGAAGAGGCCCCTTTCCCTCCTAAATACAAACCACAGACCATGGCTCTATTCGAGAGAAAAACATCACCGAGTCAGTACATGAACTACTTCAGTATGATGACGGTGTTACTACAGGGGAATGACGCCCTCCTCACTCGGGTGTTCAAGGTACCACAGCCTGGCAGACAACTGCATTATTTCCTTCGACGACTTCAAAGCCTTATTCTTCGTAAGATTCTATGAAGGAGGGATGGACATATCGATGTCCTCTCTCATCAAAGTGAAGCAGAGGAAAAAAGAGGATGTTCGTACCTTCATCGAACATTTTCGTCAAGCCACTTTGCAAATGCCTCCCGGAGTTCCAGACTCGGCATTGGTGGACATTTGCAGGAAGAATCTTCTTCCCGTGATCTCGGTGTTCATAGGACCATATCAGTTCCATGATTGGCCCTCGTTCATCATCTCAGCGGTAGTCGCGGAGGACAATAGTTGGATGGCGTATGACAATGATATCATGATCTCTGCCTCCGACAGGGGTAAGAGGTCATCCCCCAACAGCGACCATCCTCGCAATTTCAAAGGAAAAGAAGCTTTGGCGATCAATACGTCCAGACAAAAGACTGCGGCAACCACACAGACGAAACCTGGGACTTCCAGGCCTATTGAAGTATACTCTTTCGACGACGACAATATCCCGAGCATATTCGAGTGTTTCGTCAAAAGTGGCAAGATTACCCTTTCGGAGGAGAAGCGGCCCAATAAAGTCGGCAGTAATAATAACCCCAAGTACTGTATCTTCCACAGATACGTACACCACCTAACAAAGGCGTGTTATGTATTGAAAAGGAAGATCCAGGAGCTGATCGATGCTAAGGCCATCACTCTGCGCAACAACGAAAAGAGGGTCACGGCCAACATGATCTCTCTGCAATTTGGCAATCTGCCTCCCCAAGAAGTCCCAGACGGTATTACACCTATTTCCGGGACAACGATAAACATCGTTAATCTCCCTCCAGCTAGGGGTCAAAATCATGACCTGCTACCCCTAACTACCCAGCGAGGCGAGATTATATGGGTTCACCCATATCTGGTGTCAAAGATCGAGAAAGAGACTCAAGCTGCTAAGGCTAAGTCCAAAAAGAACTCAAAGCACAAGCCGTGTCACATGATTACGGTACACTCAGCATCAGAAGACGAGGTCTTGGCTACAGGAACCCGTTCAGAGAAAGCTTACCTCCAGGACTATGGAGCCAGCCAGGAAGATGCATTGGCAGACGCTTCAGCTGCCAAGCCTTCAGAACTAGAATCCGCCGTACCAGAGGCCGGTCCTTCGAGACCAACTTCGACAGACAGAGGGAAGCAAAAAGAAGTGCGTTTCGATAAACCTATAAAAAATATTCGAAACAAAGGTTTAGAGAAGCCCTACAACTTCGACATCCTGGCCCAATTGGCTAATACACCAGCCAGGTTGTCCATCTTTGAACTACTCAGGCTCTCTCAAGACACTCGTCAAGCCCTGAGTGAAGCATTGATGCAGGCGGATGCATACTTGACCCAGCTCAAGTCCCCTGACGAAGAACCAGTGGCATGCCCTCAATGCCACAGTATGATGGAGGTGGTCCCGAATATCACTTTCACTCAAGATGACATGCTGTTAAAACATAACAGGCATGATAGACCCCTCTATTACACCAGGTACGTCGGTTCCATGGAGGTCGACCGGATTCATATAGATCCGAGATCATCAATCAACATCATTCCTCATAGTCTGCTTAGACTGCTGAGGATTCCTACTAGCAAATTGGCTTACACCACCACTACAATCGTGGGTTTCAACACAAAAAAAAGTAAGCCGTTGGGGAAAATTCACCTGAGGATCCAGATTGACAACCTCAGATCGGTGGCTACATGTTATGTCATTGATTCAGAGGTGTCCTACAATATTCTGCTGGACAGACCTTGGATCCACGACCACAACATCGTTCCTTCGACTCTACATCAATACTTTAAATATATAGATGTCCAAGGAACAGTACAAACGGAGTTTGCTGATCTGAACCCGTTCAAAGGAGTAGAATCCTACTACTCTGATGCCGTGTTGTACTTTCAAGACTACACGGAAGAGGTGTCAGCCGAAGCAGAGAAGGAATCCCACCGGGAGCCAGAAGAACCCTCTGCCAAGCAACCTTTGTCAATCAAGGTGAAAGGACGGACTACTCGTCCAAAAGCCATAGAGCCTATGGCTATCCACCTGAACAAAACCAGGTCAGGAAAAGGGGGTGATCCTCTAGTGATCACTTTGAACCAGAAGCCTCCACCCTTGGTCATCAACCTTCGGCGCAACAGGCAGCCGATTGATGTAAATAAAACAGGGAACGAAGTTTCAAATGATAATAAACATCCTCTTTTCCAGTATATTGATGCTCAAATTCCTAATCAGGAATCCTCCCCCCGTGACGATATAGAACCTATAGCACAAAAATTCTTGGAAGCTATAGATTCCTATCATCCGTATATGTGGAAAGTGGCATCATCATCCAATGTCACCACGACATATGGACCACATGAGGATTCTATCTTCATTGTCCCGCCTACTTGCAGCAGTCGGCATTCAATAGTCTTCGGCCGCATGCGCAATGAACCGATTGTGCAAGAAGATTCTTCCGATGACGATGCCGGTAAAATGCAGGTTCACAGATACAGCCAGCAAGCCTTGAAGATCATACAAAGTATGGGTTATAACTTGAAGCTAGAACCAGGTCTCAACTACGAAAAAGGCAGACAAATACCGCTGCACGGCGATCCCTACTATCAACGAACTCGTTTCGGGTTAGGGTATACCACCTCCCTTGCAACTCCTGAGTCAAACGAGGATATCTTTTCCTCTTCTCAAAACGGCTCAGCGCCCTCCGACTCATCTCATTCTCTCGAACGAACATTATCAGTAAATATGGTAGTGACAGATTCCTTTGAAGCAGACGAACAAGAATCTGAACTGTTTGAGAATGATGCTTGGGCTCAGCAAATGGATACACAATAGGAGTTCCGCTTCGAGCAGAGAGAACCTCCCACTGAAGATAAAGTTATCCAGATTGACGTTGGGGATAAACTTTCGTCAAAACCGATATTTATCAGTAACAATCTTTCCGAAGCAGAAAGGA
Source organism: Iris macrosiphon (assembly GCA_036927795.1). Lineage (NCBI taxonomy): Eukaryota > Viridiplantae > Streptophyta > Magnoliopsida > Asparagales > Iridaceae > Iris > Iris macrosiphon. The sequence continues at coordinate 59,325,910 of JAYESA010000003.1, read as the reverse complement.
AAGAAGTTATCCAGCTGATAAAAGAATATATCAACGTCTTTGCGTAGAATTATGAGGACATGCCAGGCCTTGATCCAAAGGTGGCTACTCATAAGCTTAATATATTGCCCGATTTGAAGCCTATGAAGCAGCACCAACGTCGGTTTCACCCGGATATGATGGACGCCATTAAAGCTGAAATTAAGAAGTTGTTAGCCTACGGTTTCATCCGGGAAGAACAACATCCCGACTGGGTCGCCAATGTTATCCCGGTCATGAAGAAAAATGGGAAAGTACGTGTCTGCATTGATTACCGAGATCTGAATGCAGCCTGCCCCAAGGATGAGTTTCCACTTTCCATCACAGACGTCATGATTGACAATACATGCAGTTTTGAACGTATATCTTTCATGGACGGGTTTTCAGGATACAATCAAATCAAGATGTATCCTGAGGACGAGAAGCATACTGCCTTTCGGACACCATTGGGGGTATATTGCTATACGGTTATGCCCTTCAGATTAAAGAATGCCGGGGCTACGTACCAACGGGCTATGAGTAACATATTCCATGAGCATTTACGCAAGACAGTGGAGTATTACGTGGACAATGTAGCTGTCAAAAGTCACCTCCAGGATCAGATGAGCAGCTTTCACATAGAACACAGCTACGCGGTAAACACAGATCTTCCATAGAGAGACTGGAGAAGTCCCTTTATAGATTTCGTAGCATACAGAATCTTGCCGCAGGATCCTAAAGAAGCAGTATCCGTCAAAAGACGATCATTGCGCTTCTATTTTGATGCATCGTCACAATGTCTATATCGTCGGTCTTATGACGGACTATTATTACGATGTCTCTCTGGTGATGAAGCACAGCGGATTATCCGTGAAGCTTACGATGGCGTATGCGGAGCGCATCAACCCGGTCCTAAGCTACATGATCGCATAAGGAGAATGGGCTATTACTGGCCTACTATGATCACAGATGCAATAAAGTATGCAAGACAATGCAGAGCCTGTCAGGTCCATGTAGACTTTATCCATCAACCTCCTGAACATCTACATCCTACGGTTGCGTCCTGGCCTTTCGAAGCATGGGGTATGGATATCATTGGTCCTATTCAGCCGTCTTCTTCCAGAGGTCACCGGTTCATACTGGCCATCACGGATTATTTCTCTAAATGGGCAGAGGTGATCCCTCTTGCTGAGGTGAAGGCATCTAATGTGATCAGCTTCATCAAGCATCATGTCATTTATCGCTTCAGGATACCCCAAAGGATAATTCATGACAATGGGCCTCAATTCATCAGCCAAACATTTCATCGATTTTGCGATAAAAATCGGATACAAAATGTGGCCTCTACGGCATATAATCTAGCTGCTAATGGTTTGGCGGAAGCTTTCAATAAAACCATTATCAAGCTCTTGAAAAGGTTCGTTTCTTCGAACAAGAGGGATTGGAATGAGAAGCTGGAAGAATGTCTCTGGGCATACCACACAACGGTACGAGTACCGCCCAGTTGTACCCAATTCCCATTAGTTTACGGGAGCGAAGCAGTTCTCCCCATCGAGATCCAAATTCCGTCACTCAAGATAGCCGTGGCTAATGAGTTGACTCAAGAAAAGAATGACCTGTTAAGGCTTCAAGAGCTAGAAGGATTAGACGAGAAATGCCTCCAAACTCAACAACGTATCACGTTCTACCAAGCACGCATTTCTAGAGCTTTTAACCAAAAAGTAAAGGAAAGAGTGTTCAAAGTCGGCAAGCTAGTTTTAGCCGAAAGAAGGCCGATGATTCTTACTCACAGGAGTAAGGGCAAATTCCAGCCCAAATGGGAAGGCCCTTATGTGATCGATACGACGTTCTCAAACGGCGCTTACAGGTTAGCCAAGCCTAATGGAGACCTGTTAATGGCTCCTATCAATGGCAAATTCCTGAAAAGGTACTATGCTTAACCTACTTTGCTCAAGTGGAATATGGCGAAAACCTCGTTCTGACAAAACTACTTCCAAAACGAAACTAGTTGGATCGTATTTTATCATGTTCATATTACCTCTGAATAGATATGTTTAACTAATTTGGAACTTCAAGACCTATCACGTCCATACTACCTCTAATAGTATTTTGTGTACAAATTTTAGCTAAAAGCATATTCTATCATGTCCATATAACCTCTGAATAGATATATCCTGCTAAAACTTACCGAGAGTATATCACGTCCATATTACCTCTGATATCACTTTCATCCAAACCTGTCATTTATATTCCAAAATGATGGGTCCACAAAGTCAGATGAAAGCCTCTTTATTATTCCCAAAAAAGAGCGAAAGTACATTGAAAAGTAAAAAAGTACATCATTTGGGGGGAGCGGTTAGATCGCGAATCTGCTGCGTTAGAGCAACCATTCTCTCATCCCGGGAGTTCAAGACGTCGGTGCAAGCCTGTTCCAACCTTGTCGCATTGTTGTTCAAAGCATCTAGCTCAGACCGAGCCCGCACAAAACTTGAGTGGAAAGCACCCACACGCGTCAGATTCTGCTGAACAGTCGCCCGTCGCTCCTTCAGCACATCTCGGGCTGCCGACAAAGAGAGAGCCTTCGCCTCTACTCGAACGAGCTCATCCTTTAATATGCGGGCCTTTGCTGCCACTTCCTCGTATTCGGCTTCGCACCGGGTCAACTCTGGGACGACATACTCCAATTGGACACGCTCACGATCCATCTCCTGCTGCTGAGCCTCGATGGACTTATTCAGAGACTCCATCTGTTCAGTAAGCTGCGCAGTCAGGGAGTCATACCTAGCTTGAATGAGACCGTCAATGTTGCCTCGAGCTAGCTGCAAGTATTCGTTAATGGGTTGCTCCAAACCATTAACTATCTCCTCCAGCGTGTCAGCTACCCCAGTATCGTTGAATTCTCGGATCGGCACTATCGTGGACTGGGATGACCTCCTCAGCGACGCAAAGCTCAAATTCTTCTCCAACACCATTGATATTAGCATTTTTAAGGTGGTGTAGAAGATACTAGTGTACTGCTCGGTCAGCGCAGCTAGATTCGAATGGACGCTGGGAGTGGCCGCGATATTGGCGAGTCCCCCTCCAAGAACAACCGCAGACGATGTTGCCACGACCGTCGCCTCAACAGGTGGTGCGATAAAAGAATAAGCGCCAACACCGGACGAAGTGACCGGCGTACTCAAAAGAGGCATTATCGCAATGACAGGCTCGTCCTCCTCTTGAGATATCAGAATCTCTTCGAGAGACGAGCCGGCACCCGAAGATGTTTCCTCTTCAAAATCAGGTACCTCCGTGTCGCCACCAGGACCTAACACAGAGCCAAAGGGCGCATCTACACTGCCCTCCCCGAAGATGTCTTCCCCTGAAAAGAAGACAAAAGGAAGTTAATATCAATATAATGTTAATTTTCCTGAAGAAGAGGCATAAAAGACGATATTTACCCATGACTAATGGTGTATATGTCGCGTCTGCAGCCAGTACAGCTAAATCATTTCTTAGTGATGCTAGGCAAGCTGTCATATCTGGAGAAAGGAGTGTGCTAACAGACATCGGCAGGTACTCTTCCTAATCTTTGCCGAGATCCACTCGAGGTTCACCAGGTAGAATCTCGCCGGGTGCACCGACAGACACGGCAGGGGTCTCTTCCAATGTTGATCCGGATAAAGATATCCTCATTCGGCTCGGCCCCGAAGGCGATCTCGTTCCACTACCTGAAGCGGTAGCAGCGACAGTAGCCTCCAATAGGAATTCTTCGGCACCACCAGCCGGAATATTAGAAGGTCCCTCTCTATAAGGTGAGGAACCTCCAATCAAAGAATCATCCCCAACATGGAGAGATGCAGGCTCACTTCTAGGAGCCTCAATACCAGGAATCCGGAGAGGACGAGTAACCGCCTTCTACTTCCTCTTGCGAGGGAAAGTATCCTTCGGAGCAGGAGCCCTTCGCTTCCCAGAGATTACCAGAGGCCCTGTGGACGGAGGTACTTCACCCCTCGGTACCGCCAACAGAGGCTCATCTGGATTGACAGACTCCTCACCCTCGTCAGAAGAAACCGAGGGGACTTCGACTCTTCCCCCAGTCTTGGAAGAGGGCATCCTAAAACTTCCATGCATATCAAAATTGCGATGGAAGGTGTTGGTTGCCACGTAGAACTGGGCATACGAATAGAGAATGCGCAGCTCCGTGGAGAGTGAAATGATGGGCACGGTAAAAGTTGTCTCAGTGCAACCCATGATGAAATATCGCTATCCTCTGGCTCCAGACCTGAAGCTGGTGATGGCATTGCCCACATGCAACTGGTCGTACCCAAATTGCCTAGCAAACCGACTAGGCAAGTAGGGCTCGAAGAAGCAATGGTCTTCACTTCTGTACAGTAGATGGGAAGGTCTAATACAGACCAACCAATTAAAAGCCTCAGGAGAAAGAACGGCCTTCTCGTCGCCTACGTCCTGAAGTCTGATCCCCTGTTGATTGAGATGTATAGGGAGGACAGTGCAGAAGAGCTTCTAGCTATGACCAAAATTCAGCACCCGCCGACAGTCTATAACTGTGGTCACGTTCCAGAAGAAATTCTTGTAGTTCAACAAGAAACTAGCCCCCGAACTACTGCCAGAGCCGGGAGACATAACCCTGGGGTTATAAAGAATTAACCATCCCATCAAATACAGGTATGGTAATTCTACCAGGGGAAAGCTATCACGCCGAGTTTCATCGGCGAGCAGCCCGTCAGTCATGGCCCTCAGGCCAGCTTGTATGCGGCATACCATGGCAGGAAGCAAGCCCAGTCTTGCCCCGAATACCAGACGCACTACAGGCCATAGCGTATTGCGTTGAATGTGGTCCGCAGATACGATGCCGGGTACCACCAGTCGGCGCAGCCATATGGAGAGGAAGCCAGCCAGTTGAGCTTCCCTGGACAGAGGCCTGCGACAATGCCTCAAATAACTATAGGCCTTAGTGCCTATAGGATACTTCCCTACCCCCTTCGTCGAGGATCCAGTCTGGAGCCCCAGCGTCTTCCATGAGATCGTCGACTACCTGAGCATTAAGCACGCTCAAAAACTTCAGAGGCTGATCTTTGCCTTCTAAGACCTTCTTTGGCTTAGCAGTCCTGGACCGGTGAAAGAAGAGGTAGGACGTCCATTTATTGATATGAGCCAAATCTGAGGGCTCACCATAAAAAGCGGTGCAAGCGAGGTAGTGGTACATCAGCTCCTGGTACACTTCCACTACCCAAGGGTCTGAATCCCCCAACTACTGGTTAGTGGGAACATACTCTTCATATGGAGTATCCCCCATCGGCAGTCTCGAGATATCTGCCATCTCGTGGAGGGCCAATCCCAACTCCTCCAGTGGAGTGGCGAAAGTCCCGGTGAGCGAGATATATCGCTCCATCAGTGCCAAAAATAGGTTAGGGTTGAGAGGTAACCCAACACTGGTGGCACTCACAGCTGCAAACAGACCAATATTCTCCAACTCGGTCTGAAAATGCTTCAAGGCCCAATCGGCTAAGCGAGCCCATCGAAGATTTATAGGGGTGATCCACCCACTTGTTCGAGGGTTTACCTTAGGGTATACTCCCCCGTGCCCCATAAAATCATTGGAGAAAGTCGGTAATTGGACCGGCTGGATCACTAAACTGTCTTCACTCGGGACACTACCCGGGTACAGTCCTCTGAACATCATCACAGAGCCGGAAGGGCGGCTGACAAACAACCCCTGGTCAGCTCCTTTTAGATGAAATATCTTCCCCGGCCTGCCGTGAAGATCGGGAGTCAGCGTCCACGATATCCTCCTGGGATGTGTAGCATGGAAGAATGCCGAGATGGGATAGTCTCTCAGCATCTTGGGCAGATACAAAACCAAGCTCCCGGCAGGGAAAACCCAGAGTTCTTTCTTGTGCTTCGTCTGGGACTGCTTGTCAATCATGTCCCCGAAGAGGAAAGCCGGCTTTATGTATTGGTCCCCGTCTATGTACGTCAGGGGCTCTTCATTAATCATGTTCAGCAGCATCCGCTCTCCTTGAGCCGATATTAAAATTTCCCTTCCTTCGGGATACTGGGGTCCAGAGATAAGAAATGTCACGTGGGACAAATCCTCCAGGTAGTTGGAGTGCATCATCCCGGCAGCGGAATCCATCACCTCATCCAATGGAGACGCGTGCAAGTTAACTGCAAAATACAAGAAAGACAAGTCAGTTTCTATAATCTTGCAGCATATGCAAAAAATCAACAGTCTGTGCTTTACGCCAAGACTGTAAAAACTTGATCATTACACTGGAATCTATTTCCTAAAACGTAAAGTTCAAGGCTGGCAGTATACGCAAAGCTTTCGACAGTCTGTATTTTATGCCAGATTGCCAAAATTTGAGTTATTACGCCAAAATTTTCATCCCTGCGTAGCACTCAAATTATATAGTATACGACAACTTTCGACAGTCAAAGCTTTTACGCCAGACTGCAAAAATATGGAGTTTTTGCGCTGACACATTAGAAATATGGGCGTAAAAGTTGAAACGTCTCTGTGTATCATCTTCCTCGAAGAGGCTATCAGCACAGAAGACGACCTAGCGTGTTCACGTACAACGTGTGCGAAGGATTTTCAGTCGTTCTTTTTCGTCCCAAAAGCTCTACCTTTAAGGCCGGGTGCACTGCTCGTCGGCGGGACACTTCGCTTAGAATAAAGCTCGCCTTGCCCGACCGAAGATGCTCTTGCTTGAGCAGAAGAGCGAGAAGAAGAATCAACGTTCTTTTTCTTAGAGGAGGAGAGTTGTTTCGAGGCCATTACTGAAAACTTTGAAGACTCGGAGAAGAAACGAAGAAGAACTCGAACAGTCGAAGGCTTTCTTTTGCAGAAGACGGATGAAAAGTTTTTCTCTCAGAAAACTTAGGGTATATATAGAGTTCGGATGGACTCCTCAAATCCCGAACCAAATCTCATAATTAATATTCGGTTATAATTGGGTACTACGTCAGCCTATTACTCAGAGAAGGTGGACAGTCAGCGAATTCGAAAAGTTTTTGTGCGAAGCAGATTCGTGGTTTTTACGCTAAGGAGGAGAGTAGAAACCGTAAATCTGTAGCTGTCGAGCGTAGAAAACCTCAAAATATCCCAAGTACCCGAAGCATACAGAGTTCAACATTAAAAATTACTCTTCTCCTTGGGACGGTTGGAAGTTCATCCAGACTCCAGTCTGAATATTTTCTCTACAGTTCAAGATGGCGACTCAGTTTTTGACAGCCATTTCTCGTCCTGTTCCAAGGGATTTTCGAAAAATCATTCTTGAAGATGATGGTCTAAACAAGAATTCTGTTTATCAGAAGTGACAGTTCAGAATTCTACGCCGCTCCTCATTCCTAACAGCAGGACAGTTCAAATACTTGAATGCTAAAGCGACTTTCTGCGCATCCTTAAGTTATGCATAAAAGACAGGACATAACCTAGCACTCTTTCTAACAGAGTCGGCGTAAAATTACCAGACGTGTCAAAGTTACACATATTCAGACTTCACAGCAAAAATATATGGCAAGATGATCATATGCACAGAAGAAGACGATTTTATTAAAACATGATTACATATGAGGGAAATCCAATATACAAGGGTTTTTCTTCATTTTCATGATTACATATGAGAGAAATCCCGTCTACAAAGGACTTCCTCATCGTCGTCTAAAAATCTCACCCAGAATCTGTTCTGCCAGGTTCTCGCATGGGCAGAATTCTTCATCCATCTTCTCCAGCAGTCAGTCGGTTCCCACAAACTGACTGACATGAAATGATCAACGGCGGGAGGATACAAAATGGGCCTAGACCCATCCTCCAATACAGGAAAGCAGGGTTAATCTGCTTTCCTGCGTCCAGCGCCGTGACAGATTAAGTTGAGATATTTTACCCAACTTAATCTCGGACGGCAGCTAGTTTGTCTGCTCTCGTCCGCAAATATCAGGAGAAGATACAGCTTGCAAGCTGTGTGATCAAATACGACCCTTCCTCTCTCCGGAAGAACCGCCATACAAAGTTGCTGATTATCCCGAGCAAAGGAGGCTATGATATCCTTCCATGATCCATCATTGCAGAGGACATTTGCTCGAAGACGCCGTCTTTTTCGGCTCCTTACATGCTGGAAAAATATGGTCTCCTTCTTCCTCAAGTCGACCCGACGAACTCTGGCCATCATCTCTGTCTGGTGAAGGAAATATGGGAAGAACGGGTTAACTCCTCAGCCTTTTTATAGGCGAAAGAGATCATACCGATCCCCAATAACTCTGCCATAAAGTCAGCCTTGAAAGAACGTGTCAGACTTGACCGTTTCAGGCTCCATTCAGAGCATTTCAAATTACGAGGAACGTTTCATGCTTCATTCAAAGCGTGTCAAATTATGAGAAATTTAAAAGCTTTGAAGGGGGTCTTGTAGAAGCATAAAAAATACGCTGGATAGCTATACGCAGCATGTTGATGCGGGGCAGCGTAAACAGAGGACCTCAGAGCCATCAAACGTACAAACAGAGCTTTTTTGCTGAGCACAGCATAAAGTATAAGCTCAAGGACCATCCGTGTAATGCAGTATGTCCAGGCTGCTTCAGCGTAAAAAGGGTGCTACATCGCCTTTATGGCGTAAAACTCATCCGCTTTCAATGCAGCATTAAAGTGTACGAGGAACGCTTCGTATTCTTCGAAATAAACCTGTCAGATCATGCAATAAACCTGACGTCTGGACTCCTGACAAAGAGTACTGCACGACTACCCAGGCGACGGCTATAATAATGGCGTGGCACTGCAACCCAGCCTGTCATTTACTGCTATTTCCTTTGCATAAACCACTTTTACGCATATAAAGGAATACGTTGTCTAGTTTTACACAGGCAGACGTGAGCTGTTTATGCTCCACAGAAGACAAACAGCCTGCTACGTCAAAAGCTGCTCTTTGTACAGGGCTCGAGGTACGTCTCTGCATTTAATGCACAGAGTGATGACAGAACTCGAGGCACGTCTCTGCATTTAATGCACAGAAAGGGTGGTAGACCTTCAAAACATGTCTCTGCATTTAATGCGCAGGATAATGGCGGATCTCTGCATTTAATGTAGAAGATTTGATTAAATGTTACTGAACCGTCGTTTAATGACATCCCCTTTGCGTAAACTGCTTTTACGCATACAAGGGGATACGCTGCCCAGTTTTACACAGGCAGACGTGAGCTTCTTACGCTCCGCAGAAGACAAACAGACTGCCATGTCAGCAGTTACTCTTCGTACAGGATTCGAGGTGCGTATCTGTATTTAATGCGCAGAATGATGGCAAATCTTCAAGATACGCCTCTGTATTTAATGCGCAGGATGGGGGCAGATCTCTGCATTTAATGAAAGAGATTTGATTATATCTCCAAAAGCTATAATTCTGGCTAAAACGTCCATATCATCTCGGCTTCTACGCCCACTCGGCCTCTATGCCCACTCGGCCTCTATGCCCACTCGGCTTCTACGCCCACTCGGCTTCTACGCCTACTTGGCTTCTACGCCAGGTGACAGTTATTGGCTTCTACGCCAACCTCTTCTACACAAAGGATAACTACCTACGTGGCTTCTACGCCATGATCTTCACAGCAGTTATACGCGTTGTCCCTTAGTTGGACACGCGTCACATGCTCATTCAAAAGGTCATCTATATGCAGGCAATGGTTATTGTAACCTTCGTGTAAAAGGGTGCTATACTTTTTACTACTCGATTTCTACACCGATTGAGTGGTCACTGTCACTAAAACTCTATAAATAGAGACCTCTATCAACAGAGGTCCAAGGTCGAGAAAAATAGGTCGCCAAGGTCGACAAAAAAGGTAAAAAAAATAGAGTATCAGATCGAGTAGAGAAAACGGCTAAGAGAGAGAGAGAAGAATCCAGAGCTCAGGCAAAGAGTAGTGATCGATGAATTTGGCATTGAGCATCCACTCTCTTTAGAAACCTTCGAAGATGCTTTCTGTCTTCTACGGCACTTCTTCATCATCGTGTGGTCCAAGGGACAAAGTGATCGACCACAGATTAGACTCCTATAGCAATATTTATCGAGATTAAAAAATTATACTCGACATCCTCATATAGGATTAATTGTACTGCTTGTTTGTAAACATAAAGAACGGGTTTTCGTATAAAGCCTCGTTTCCATATCTTTTATTTATTTTATCAGATAACACTGTCCTCATCTGAAAATTCTTCTTTCTAGAAATATCGTACGTGTTGGCACCTACTTTCCACAGCTGATTCAACTCATCTATCAAAGGCTGTAAATATACATCGATGTTCCTCTACGAATTGTTCGGACCCGGGATAATAATGGTTAGGAACATATACGGAGTCTTCATGCACATCCAAGGCGATAGATTGTACGGAGTGACGATCACAGGCCAACATGAATACTGGGAGCCCGAAAGTCCGAATGGGATAAAACTGTCAGAGGAGAGCCCCAATTTGACATTACACGAATTCGAAGCAAAATCTGGATACTCTCGATCAAAGTGCTTCTATGCTTCTCCATCGGATGGATGATCCAATACCCCTTCGATCTGTTTTTGCCTATGCCAACTCATGTTTTCTATATTCTCCTTAACCATAAACAACCTCTACAACCGCAGTGTCAAAGGAAAGTAGTGCATCGAATCGATAGGCTTCCTTGCACCGACAGACTTTCCTCTAACAGTGACCTTGTAGCGATCAGCACCACAGAATCTGCACGCATCTTCATCCTTGTCATATTTGTAATACAACATTCACCCGTTGTGACATGCATCAATTTTTTCGTATCCCATCTAGAGCGATCTCACCATCCTCTTAGATCGGTAGAAGTCTTTAGGCAACTTTGCACCCTCGGGCAAGATCTCTATAATCAAATCGATCAGTCGATTATAGCATTCTTGCGATATGTTAAAATCAGACTTGATGCTCAACAATCTTGTAACCACCTCCAATGGTGAATGATCCTCACAAGCAGGATATAATGGAGTCTTTGCATTCTCTAGCAACTCTATAAACTTTGCAACATCGGCATTCGGTGCCTCCTCAGCTGCAACATGATTGTCCGAATTGAAACTAGGTGTCACTACCACTTTTCCAAATAAGGGCATTTGTGTAATTTAGCTATTTTAAATAATTATGTATTTAATTAATTGCTGAGTTTTGTAACTAATTATATATTGTGAGTGATATTTGTTTTAGGTCAAGCCCTAGAACCCATTAGGTCAAACCCTAATGAGTTAACCCTAATTGGTAAACCTAATTCTAGAAAAAAAAAAACCTAGAATTTCAAATTGTAGGTTGAACCTCAAACCCTAGACTGGCTAAACCGTAGTTAATTAGGTTCTACATGACCTAATCTAGGGGTTAAACCTAGGCTATACACTAGAAACCCTAACTGGGCCTTAATATATAAAAGGAACCCTCTCATTCTTCATGTAGAAGAGAAACCCTAGCCTCCACCAAGAGAAACCATCTCCCACTCAAAAATTCAAGATTTAACCCTAGGGCTTCCATTTTCCTCCTCCAAAGCAAGGAAAGCAAGGAAAGCAAGGGATTGGGTCAAGAAGACTTGGAGAAGGAGAACCTTCATTAAGGAAACCATCTCCCCAAGGTGAAATCCGAATTTTTTATTCTTTTATTCTGTTTTTCTGATGATTATTGGCCATTAGGGAACCCCCACTGTGTAGTTTTGATTTTAGGGTTGGAACTAGGGTTTAAGTGTCCCCAACATCTGTTTTCCCCAATTTTCGTGAACCCTAACCCTAGGAAATTGTATGTGGACAGATTTCCCCATTTTCATGTAGATATAAATTCGATTTTAGGGTTTACTTATCTATGTATTCTAATTTCTGCATGTTTGGGTGTACCCAGATAAATTTTATAGGCGTATAGATAGGCTGTGAGTTAGGGGTTCCCTGTGCATAGTCGGGTTTTAGAGTTGTGTGTGTTGGGTTTCCATGGTGCACATTCGAAACAGGGATTTTGTGTGTGTCAGTGTATCCTGAACCAGTGTCAGATTACCTATGGGTAGCATGCCAGTGTGAGTTAACTGTATCCCAGTTAGAAATCTGTGTGTTTGACCAGTGGGTGTTATGTATCTCTGTGGTATCAGAATTATGTCTGTGGGAGTCTTGTGTTTCAGTTATGTATGTTAGTATCAATTTCAGAGGTGACTATGTGTGGGTATTTGAATTTGCAGAGAGTTTAGTTCTGTGCACAGTTGGGGGTTTCACTGTGTAGAGTGTGTGTTTTTCCCTGTGCAGTTGAGAAGTTATATGCCTGTGCCTGTGTATCTGAGCAAGTGATTCGGTGTGTGGATATATGTGGTAGTGTCTCAGTGAATACCTGCAATAACAGTGTCTTTAACTAATACAGTATAGTGTTTATCCATGTGTGAGTGTTGTGTAAGAATTTAGTTCTGTGTATCAGAGTATATGTGTCAGTGTAGATGTGTTAATTATCTCTAAACTAGTGCCTAGGACTTGTGTGTGTGTGTAATTCAGTGAGTGAGAGTGAGCAGAGTGTCTCTGTATTCAGGACTGTGTGTTCTCAGAGTGTCTGAGAGTGTGAGCAGTGTGTAGCTCAGGGGGTGTGTGAGTGTAGGTCAGTAGTGTCTAGATGAGAATGCTGTGTGAGTGAGTGAACCTTAAGTATCCCAGTGTAGGAGAACCTGTGTATTAGTTAGATAAGCCTGTGTGTCAGTTATTTCCTGTGTGGGCAGCTGTGCAAGTAACCAGTATGTGTAGGTGATACCCTTGGGTTATGTTGTGTATTTGGGGTTCTCTTGATAATATATCAGTATCCATGTTAGAACTGTACAGCAGTGTAGGGAAATAGGCATGTGTCTTAGTGTGTCTAAATTTCAGTATCAGTTATCAAGAAACCAACTGTGTTTCCTGTGTGTACATAGGTAAATTGACTGTGTCAGTTTAGGTGTGAGCAGTTCAGGGAGCATAGAGGTGTGTATTAGTGTTTGGGTATCATGAAGTTCAGATAGCTGCTGGATTCCTGCTGTTATCACTAACTAGGGTTATGTATATATAGCATATATTAATGACTGCCTGCCTGGGTAAGTTAGCTTTTAGGCTTAGTTCTAAGAGTGTCAGTTAGAACCTGTGTGGGTGCCTCAATGTATCAGTTAGTCAGTGTTAGCTATGTGTACACAATGTGTGTGTGTGTCCCTATTTTGAGAGGGAATACCTGTATAGCAGTGAGTGTGTGAGCTTGATATCAGCATGTATGGGTGTTGTGCAGTGAGTGGCCTAAGGTATCAGTTCCCAATGTGCTGTGTCAATTATGTGTATCTTGTGAGGTGCAGTGTCAGTTTCTAGAGTACCAGTGAGCTCTAGTTCAGTCATATGCCTGTGTAGAATTCTGTGTGTTGAGGTAGTTAGGAAAACTGTGTGTGTGCCCAGATCTTATTCTCCAATTCCTGGGTGTGTAGTAGCTAGATGTGTGTTAAGTTGAGTATTAGAGTTAGGGAAGTGTATCAGCCTTGTGTAGTGTGGGATTTAGATTGGTATGGTATAAGTATATCAAGATGATGGGAGGTAGCTTGCATAAATGTGTATAAGTATCTGAAATGGATGCAGGTACACTAGTATAAGCAAGATACACTAGGCTAAGGATGGTGTGTTCAGTGAGGGAAATGGGTAGAACAAGTAGGCCTCTCCAACTGTGTGCAGTGACTGTAGGTGTGTGGGATTAAGAGGTATTTAGGTATCAATGAAGTATGTAGTTATATAATAGCTAGTATCACTTAGAATCTTAGGTAAATACCTAGAATAGCTAGTGTTAGCTAGTATGACCCTAGAAGCAAGGTATTAACTAGTTTTGACCAAAAACCTAGAGTTGACTTAGTAACACCTAGTTTAGACCTAGAAATGGCCTAACACCTCATTTCAACTTAGCTAAACACTTTTATCATTTCAAACACCATTTTAACATTGTTATCTTATATATAGGTCATTGTGATCCCACTTTGGACCTCGATCCTCACATTTTTCTCAGGACCACAGGCGAGTACATTCTCTGACAGTTTTCATTGTTGATCACTTCTATAAATTGTAGTGTATTACATACTTGATTCCGACACTGTGGATACACGGGTTAGCACCCTAGATCCCCATCATGAGGAGTCGTGATTGGAATCCATCGTGCTAGCTGGGGGATGGGGAACTATTAGTAGATTGTGTGATCATATCCAAACATTATATGTACCATAGCTTGCCCCACTTCTCACGTCGGGTGCAGCCTGATCACTTATATGCTTCATAGCTGTTATATATGATTAGCCTGACCATTATATGCACCATAGCTAACCATGCGGTTAGCCTGACCTAAAAAAATCATAGCTAATCATATATAACCAGCCTGATCCAGTCCCAAGCCGATCACATAATAAACTAATATTTTAAACACTTAGCTAGATGTTTATTTTATTCTGATTCACTTGTTCTAGCATTCACTATTTATTGCTCATTGCTAGATGCTCTATTGTCTATTTCATTTCTCCAGTACTTCTCATTTTTTAGCATTTATTTCCATCTTGTATCTCTTACACTGTTTATAGATTTTGTCAATTTAATGAAACTGCTGTTAGTGCTTGTGCTTCGCTCCAATCCTGACTGGATAACAACATTTTCAGAGAGCCTGGAGGACTTCTGCCCTACTCATTACGGTCCAGGAATAGAGGAGGATTTTACCCCAGAAATCCCAGAGGAGGTGCCTACCCTAGAGGAGAACTTACCGGCCTGTTCTTAGATTACTTTTCTGCATTATTGTTTTAGACTGAGACTGTGTTGTATTTATTTTATTGTGACTTTGTGAGGTCATTTAGACCCAGGATTTGAGTTGGACTTATTGTGGTTGGTTTTTATTAGAACTCTTTTCAATTCTCATCGTGCCATTATGTTTATAGTTGTGATTGAGTATATTATAGAACTGTGATTATTTATCATTGTCCTCCGTACGGAGTGGAGACTATTGACAGGATATACTATGTTTGTGACCTAGACAGCGTTCTACCGTCGATGCTGCGGCGTAGGCTGGACGTACCCACGACTCATGCCCAATTTCCGGGTGCGGGTCGTGACACTAGGCCCCACCGCATCAAAAACCATGTTCATCCATCCGTCGTCATAAGCAGCGTGGTCGTGGACATCCATATACGGCTCCATATATAGCTTTAACTCCGATGCTAGAGACACAAGTTCTCCGTGCGCGATCCACTGATAGTAATTCGACGTGAAGCCCTTCGAGTACAAATGATATGTAACTTCCACTTATGGATGATATTTCAAGTTACGATATCTCACACACGGATACTTAATTATCGTACCGTCCATATACTGAGGGAATGCCTTGGCAAACTGTAGGAACTGCTGTACACCCTCAATAAATTTATCCCGCACACCGTACATGTCATCAGGATTACGGCTGTATATCCATGAACGATGATGCAGATAGTAATTTATATCCATTTCTAGATACTTCTGCAAAAATGATAGTATGTGTCCTATAAATCGTTAAATACAGTATGATTCTCTGGAGGAAGGTAAGAACTGCTCTAACTTGATACACAATGCCTTATGTATGTGTATGTGTGTGCATATGGTTGTTTGAGTGATTAAGTGAGCTCGGGTCACTAGGGAGAGCAGTCCACAGTGCAGTAGTGAGGAATCAGTGTGCCAGCTCTGTGCTAGCAGCTAGCTGTACTGCACAGTACAGCAGTAAGGAATCAGTATGCAGCAACATAAAGGAGTTATAGTAGTTATTGGTCATGAACAACATAAGGCCTATATATTCTCAATGCTTAAAGAAAAAAAAAATAGTTCGATGTTATTTTATATGTTCATAATTAGTGCCTCAAGCTTACCAAATGCCCAAGGAGTTGGCATCATACTCTATGGGCATAGGCCCAAATCTAATATAAAATGGTTTGTCTCCCAGAACAGAAAGAATAAGGATGTTCTTCCAAAACTCGGTAGTTTCAGCAATCTCTTTTGCTGTAAAGGAGGCACGCTGCTTATCCCCTACTTACTTTGGTTCCACAAAGTATATATCTTCAATGCTATGATCGGACCCAGCACGACAGTTCTCCACATATGATTTGCTAGATCCTTGGGCACCTAATATTGGAGCCCTAGTTGACACGCCTTGGGTTGCAGCATGAGTTACCCCATGTAAACCCCTTGATTTTTCAGAAATTTTTAAAAATCAAATTTCATAATTTTCTGGAGTTTTCTGTAATTTTTAACTAATTAAAAATTAAGGTATTTGGAATTACCTAATTTTAAATGATTTTAATCAATATTAAAATATTATAAAAATAATATTTTTAGGTGTAAAATAAAATATTAGACATAGGGTAATTTTCTTGGATTTTATTGGACCCCGAAAACATTTTTAAAGACCTAAAAACTAATTATTTATTAAACCAAAATAAACCCTAAATAAACCCGGTTTATTCCTGACCTAGACCAACCCGAACCGGACATCCCGTCTAGCTGAACCGGGCCCAACCCTAGCGGGTCGGATTCGGGCCCGTTAGCCGACCCGACTCGCTTCGACCCGACCCGGTGCTACAGTGAACCCCTAACCCCGATCTCCCTAACCCTTCGTTTCTCCGCCACCCTCCGCCCGTAACCGTCGGCCTCCCCGCAACCGTCCCGGTGCCGCTCGGCCTCCCCGTAACCGTCTTCGACCCTTCTCCTCCCTCTCCTCCTATAAATACCCCGGCCGACCACGTCGTCTCCACCATCTCACCCACCGCCCGTAGCCACCGTCGTCCCCGGCCGCCCCTTCGTCCTCACCTCTCCCCAGCACCGAGAGCATCCCCGGCCACCTCTCTTCTCCGTCTCCGCCTGTCTCACCGCCACCGTCTCTTCCAGCCCTCGTCGCGGATCACCTCCACCACCGTGAACCCCCGAGCCCGATCCAACCCCCGCTGCACCCGAGTCCCCTGCGCCTCGCCGCCTCCAGTACCAGCAGCCCCGGTCAACGACGACCCCGACGAGCTGACGAAAAGCCGTCGTGAGCCGCCTCCGCCTTCCTCCGGCCGCAGCAAATCCGACAGCAAACCCTAACCCTAGCCGCCGCCGTGTCGCGAAGCCTCGCAAAGCACGCATTTCAGCCCTCTGCGGAGCCCTGTTCAGGTAGCCATTTCTCTCTCCTTGCTGCCCTATTTCCCGTTCCATCTACTGTGACACGAACCTTGTGTGACCCTCCTGATACCTGTACAACCCGCTCGGTGTGTTACGTCCTGTGGCGATCGCGAACTGCGATCCAAAATCAGGAAAATATTTGCCCTATTTTTCCCCATAACTGAGTGCACCCCGCTAAATAGGACGACTTGGTCATGTGCGGACTTTACCAAAAGGTGCGTACCGTTAATACGGACGTGTGGGATTTAGCGGAAGATGATTTGGATGTGTGTGCACACCGAAATTAACACGTATCCATCGACAACAACCCGTATCGATCCTATTCTGGAACTCATTGTATCTTTGTGTATACACGTCGGATCGAAACGAATCTTGTGCCATCGGACTCGTAGCAATACGTTGGTCCTGTGACCAAAGTTTGGTTCGATTCTGAGAACGTAACCAAACTTTGGTCACAGGACCAACGTATTGCTACGAGTCCGATGGCACAAGTTTCGCTTTTGATCTGACGTGTATCCACAACGATACATCTGAGTTCCTGATTCGGACCGATCGGGTCGTTGTCGACATTAAGTTTGATAAATTTGGAGAACATTATCTTTGACACATTTTTCGGTGCGAAGCGGGCCACATGTAGATCCCGTTTTGACCAAGAATTGTCATTTTTGCCCCTATGTCAAAATTGGACTCAAGGAAAGGCTTTTTTAGCTATTTGATATTTTCTGAACCTGATAGTGATGTTTATTTTAGCAACCGGAGGAGTACCTTAAAATCTCACTGATACCAGAGCTACAGTTGGAGTCAGAACCCCAGGCAAGTGTACCTTGCCAAAACTTGCAGTACCTGCTTCATATTGTTGTCTTGATTTATTCATATGATATATATGCTTAACCTAGGACCGTGCGACATTGCTTAGCGACCCAATAATATTCGGGTGTCAACACTGTACGCAGAGTTGTGTAATGTCACATAGACATGGATACCGGACCCTATACATTTTCGTGCTTGCATTATCAAGTACGACATACCTTAGGACACCTGACACTATTCATGATCAGAATCTTCCTGAGATATTCATGGTGATTCTGTATAGGTTACATGATTCATGACATAGATATTGCATGCTTAGATCTCATTGTGACTTGTTGCTTTAGATATGATCCTGCGTGACATGGACATGAGACGTTGTGGACATGAGACGTATGATTACATTGGGTGGAGAGAGACATACATGCTACAGGTTGATTATATTATGACGGTGTCGTAGTCTCTCTCCGAGCTGACAACTACATGATATCTTTGCTACCAGCTCCCCAACACCGAGCTTGTAGTGGTCTCAGCTTGAGTTCTAATGATGCTCGCATCTTCCATATCACTTAGCTGGTTATATAGTTTACCCTATTAATTCATTTATTATTGCACTGCATTATTTTGGCATGAGTTATTCTTGTACCTTGCTATGTCCCCTGAGGACCTGGATCCGGATTATGTCCCCAGGATTAGCAGATGAGATCGACCCCGAGATATACGGGACAGGAGCATTAGCAGGAGCAGGAGCAGATACTGGAGCAGTACCAGATCCAGAAGACGAGTGATCTCCGAGGATATCTTCTGAGTAATTGCTTTATCCATACTCAGTATTTGCTGTTGTTCCTGTATCTTGACTATTGTACCAGACTCATTATCGGGTTGTTCCCCGAGTTTATGTTTTATTGAGTTTTGATATTGCATTGATTCTGATATTGTTGGATTCATTTCTGTGGATGAGATTAGTATAGTACAACCTTATTATTGTACTACAGCTTAAGTACATCCTGATGGGTCCGTTAAATTGGGTTAGTCCATCGGTGTGTGCTGCTGGCCATTGCCACCTGTCTAGTCCCTCGATATTTTGGGACTGGGACATGACACCCTACATCCGCCAACTCCTTACTGAGAGGAGGAGAGCACGAGATCTCCTTGCTGAGGGGGGGGGGAAGGGCACGAGAGTATATGTATATGTAGATAGATATAGATATCTATGTATCTACTTGTATTGCTCATATGTTAGGTATATATATATATATATATATATATAGGAGTAGTTATATGTGATTGTGTGTGTGTGTGTGTGTGTGTGTGTGTGTGTGTGTGTGTGTGTTTGGAGAGGGTCGGGCACTGCAGGTAGTATAATGCACAGGAAACAACAAGCACAACAGAGGAGCAGCAAGCAGTAGGCTCGGGTAGTGCATCAGCTGCCTCTTCAGTGCAAAAATGCACTGCAGCAAGGCCAAAGCAGTGCAGCCATTTGTATCAGCATTTCAGCATTGAAACATTATTTCAGTGGCAGTAACATTCAGTAACTACCCGAGCTACACCAGCAGCAATGCAGCAATGCCCTTCGAGCACACAGCAAGCAGTATAATATTGCAGCAACAACAAGCAACATTACGTTACAGCAAAAGCAGCATCCTTTTGTAGCACTAGAAGAACCAAGATCCCAGGTCAAAAACCCTAATCCCAGGTCAAAAACCCTAACCCCAGGTCAAAAAGCCTAACCCTAACCCTAGGTCCTCATCCCAGGTCGTGTCAGTTTTGTGCTAGGGTTAGTGTCACGTGTGTGTGTCGTATCTGTGTCAGTATCTGTCACGTGTGTGTGTCATGTCTGTGTCATTATCATGCTGTGTCCTATGAGAGAGAGAGAGAGAGAGAGAGTGTTAGGGTTTACCTAAAGGAGGAGAAAGAAGAGGGGGATGCCGGAGTAGGCCGCTATGGAGGACGCCGGTCGCCGGAGAGGGGGGTGGGGAATGCCGCGGGCTTTAAAATTTTGGAAAATTTTGACAGATGGGGAAATCGAAACCGATCCCTAATTAACAAAATTTTAGCGACGTTTAGCGACGTTAAACAATAACGTCGCTAACAGAAATGTTTTACGATGTCACAGATGTCTCTAAACACGTCGCTAATATTAAAAATATAAACATCACTAAATACATCGCTAAATGTCGCTAAATTATAAAATTCAGCGACGTTTAGCGACCTTAGATGATTTATAACGACTATTCTTTTAAAAAACTGAATTATAGTCACTAAACGTCGCTATATATATCGCCAAACAGCTACGTATAGTGACATTAATATTTGGAGTCGCTAATATCTTTAATATTAGTGACATTTTAACTTAACGTCGCTAAAACGTCGCTAATCCCATAATTTTTACTAGTGCGAGCTGGTGTCACCTACCTATATATGAATGGCATGTTAATTGGTGTAATAATAAAAAAATGAGCTAAATGCACTAATATGATTTTCTAAGTCATTTCTAGCTTAACTTGGTCAAATTTGGTCAATATTGGTCAAAGTTAAGTCATACCTATATTTTTAGACCAAAGCTAGTTAATCTAGTCAATATCCTGGGTATTAGTTATACTAGTTATAGCTAGGATACCATATCTACTAATATCCATGTATAGCCTATGTATATATACTACTAATACCTTAGTTACCTATCAATATCTTAATATCCACACCTTACTTATAATCTAACCCACATCCTTGGTACATACCTTGGTATCAACTTACCTTAGTGTCCAAACACTAGGTATCACTATTACCTAGTTCCTTTGACACCATTCTAACTCTGTCACCAACACCTGTACCAATACCCCCATTAATATTTAACCACAGCCTACTCTACCTAGTATCTTAACTACTATACCTGATACTGTGGTACTTTCCTAGTGGCTAACACAAATACCTAAACACACATAGATACCCATCTCACATGATACACACTCTGATACTAAACAATCTTCACCAACACTCACCACTTACCTACACTAGTGCTTAACCAAAATGCTAACCTTAACCCCTTGCACTGACATTGGTTGTTGGTCTGTTATTGTGACTACTATGACTCGAGCAACAGTGTGCCGTCCATACAAACAACAAGTGCTGCTGCTCGAATGCAGTATCCCCTGCAAACCTCTACTTGCCCCACTGCTCCAAGCTACTACTAAAACATGACCCGACTTTCTCTCTTGTTCTACACAGAAAGCTACTAACTCTAGCATCACTGAGACAAGACTGCACAGAAATGACTTGTGTACGAGCCCCATTTGGGTTGCAGTATGCAACAACAACCAAGTCACTATCTCATACCAATTTGTATTAAGTAACATCTCAACAGTAGCAGTATTCTCAACTGCTACTAGCTCGAGTTTTCCTCATATAATCTGCCCCCATCCTATACACAGGTACAACTCCTTCCACACATACTAATATCACTTAATAACAGTCCCCTTAGCTTGTATAGACCTAGCTACCTCAAATAAAACATACTCGAGCACTCCTCCTTGACTGCAGACCTGTACATTCCCCCTTGATCAGTTACTGATACTGATGTTGGCTTCAAGTTGTTGTTGTAACTCCTACAAGTCAAGACCCGACCCCTAATATATTGTGTAGATAGCTGTTGTAACTCAACAACTAGACTCTAATAAACCTGTGCAAATAAGATTGCACACTCCCCCAATAAGCAGCAACCCTTCTATACCTGATGATACCAACTGCTACTTGTCAATTCCTGGTAATTGCTTATGATGCTCAATTCTAGATTTACAATCAAACTCACCCACAGGTTGCCTTATATAACACCCAAATAATATACCAAACTCTGAACACCACACCTATACATGATCATATAATTATATACATATATACATATATATACAACACACACACAAAGAGCATTTACAAAAACACTTGACATGCGATGATGCGATACTCTATGATACGCACCCAAAAGAGATACCAACCTCCCAAATCTCTATACTAATCATTAACACATATCAAATACAATTATAAACACTAATATAATTAGTTAGAAAGGAATTTAATATAAATCATCCAAAATGAATCCCGTATCACACCGTATCACAAAATACTATGATACGCTCTACTCGTGTCCAATTACGAACACGTACCTAGTCCTACAACCCTGATCTAAGTCTAATTAGATCTACTTGGTCTCATGACACACACTTGATGTGTCAATCTCAGAATTTTCCTAATTGGATACAAATTACCATGTAAAATTCATATTATAAGTCATATAAACCTAGTTCTTGATCCTATGGGTAGCCCTAAGCTAAAGATTAATTTCTAATAGTTAAATACATGAATTATAATCTAGATTATAGAGTGAATTCAGAATTTACCTATTGGGAGATGGATTCCCAATAAAATGCTCAATGGACACAATTATGACAGAATCTTCTTGTCAATTCCTCCTCCTTCAAGTGCTCCTTGTAATCCAATCTCTAATACTTCTTAGCTAATAAAATTGAAAGAAAATGAGAGTAAATTGGGTTAAATTTGGTGGAGAGATGAGTCAATTTAGGGAAGAACACAATTGGAGATCTCTAATAAAATAAACTAATAAGAGAAGAGAGAGAGAGAACCTCTTAAGTGGCCGACACCCTCTTTTCTCCTTCCTAAGTAATGTACAATGCCCATGGTACCCCTACTAGTTAGTTATGAGATTTAATTAGGAAGGATTATATTAGGAAGCTTCTAATTTACATAAAACTAATCTAATCTTCTTAATTAATTAAGGAAATGGGTCTAATGGGCCTAGTCTAATGTTGGGCTCAATGTGTCATGACAAACTAATGAGTTCACTAATGACAAGTCCAAATAAACATAGGCTAGCCCACTTATCAATAATTAAATAGCACAACACAATATAATTAATTAGTAGCACATAATAAATATTTAATTACTAAATAATAAATATGCTAATGACAAAAATACCCTCAATTATAAATATGGTAGTGACAGAAACGCTTCATATGCGATATAATTATGGTTTGGTACCACAGGGCCACGAGAAGGTCTATAAGTTGGGACCTACGAGTCACCAACCGATATGAGAATGAGAAAAACAAGAAGGATCAATAATGCAAGGCTTTACTTACATTTCTTTACCATATAATTTATGCTTAGTATTTTATTTACATAGACATTGCATGGTCATGGACAACTTGTGCACAAGGTTTGGTAATTTTCCTCGAACAAGATGCACCGGGACACCGGGTTTGTTTGGCCTAGGAGGAAACATAGTACTTTGGTTGTACCAGGTATAAACAAGATATTCATTGGTGATCACAACCTCATGAATGACGCTTCATATGTCCTTCGAAGTCCTATATGGCATGTCCCTCATGGTGCAAAAGCATATCACCAATGACCCTCATGTAGTTAGACTGCATACTAACGAGAATATTTATTCAGGCTTAACATTATCTCTGTAGAATGATTCGTATGAATTATACTGTGGTTAATCCTTGTTTTGCAGGGATATGATGAGTGGGCTGTTGGTAAGAATCGATGTTAAGCGATATGTACATATTTTATATATATTCAATGTATACTGCTATTTCCAAAGTATGTTTTATTATGCTGTTGAATACTCAGATCATTGAAATAAACCTAGTTTCTAATAGAAAGATCACTAAGTTAATATGCATGCTTTTCACATATATACTTAGTGTCGGTTAAGGCGAGTGGGCTAGTTTCTGCTCACCAGTACATGATAAGTATTGACCCACGTTTGTGGGCATCCCCAAGTACTCAGCATTGGAGAGTGGCTGGAATAGCTCCGAGGCATCGAAGCAATTTTGGGAAGCAGAAGCTCTTCTTCCATTGGAGGCATCTTCTATTATAAATGGCATAATGTATGGAAAAGTGTAATTCAATTGTATCAATGAGATTGTAAGCCAAGACAATAAATATTAATGTAAGCCAATTGGCCAAGTATCTGTTGTATTTGAGAGCCATGTACTCAATTATCATTATCAATAAAGAGAAGCTTTTCATTATATTCTTTGTGACTTTAATTTGTTTGCTTAATATCACTACGAGATCGTTATTTCTGAGATATACCATGCCTTGTCTATCTTTTTGTCTTATATAAGTACAATCTAGGCTTGTACGGTATCATGCCCGTGGCTACTTTCGGTTCTTCGGAATCGGGCATGAAAAATTGGTATCAGAGCACGATTTATACGTCCTTGGACTCGACAAGTTCTAAATCAAAGTTTCTTCCACGATTAATCAAAGATGCCTCTGCGGATATTAAAAGTTGCGCTAGTGACTATTCAAAGTCTCTTATGCAATTAGTCACACTCGCCTCAGTACGAATTCAAAGTTGCCTTCTGCGAGTATTCAAAGTCGCTTCTGCGATTATCAAATTTGTATCTGTTATCGTTCTGTGTTGCTTCCGCTATTCTTCGAAAGTATTTTCGAAATCAAGAATATTTGATCGCTTGGTTACACTCACTGGATGTTCCATAAAATGAGCCTAAATATTATGATGCCCTAGTTGTTATGATTCTTGATTTGTAAATGATACCAAGAACCAACAATTATTTGATGCCATAGATAACTAACTTGTGATTAATATTTTGTATGTGGATATAAAAGAAATCAATATATGTGTTATAATCAATGAGAATTATGCATGAGTAATTTCAAATAGAGAAAATCAACAGTAAAACTAAGTTGATTCATGTGCGATAGCAAAATTATATTTTATATCTAAGTATAAGAATTATATTATAGCATGCAATGCTACCATAAGAAGCTAGTGCTGGACGGATGTTGGATAAATGTAAGATCGGAGTGATAGACAAGAAATTACTTTATTTCGAGTGGTATATGCCTCTACCCTCTTAGTGATGCATGTGCAGTGACCCTTCCATAAGTGATGGTATTGATCCTACCAGTAAGAATGTAGTAGTGTCAAGACTTAGTCGGGAGTGATGCCTTATTGTATGCGGTGTGATTATCCCTTGAGTATTTTAGATTGTGTATCAACATCAGACCCTTGATAGTTGGATTTGAGTTATCAATATTAGACCCTCGATAGCTTAATATTACATGGGATAGCAAGGAATTGATAAGGTATGAGATGGATGCCATAGCTGGGAACAACGAGTTAGATTATATGTTTAGATCATGGCTTAAATAGGTTGGATAAAAAATTTAAATTTTAGCATCGATGATCGAATGTTACTATCGAAAAACAACTTGGATCGTATATCCAGAGAGATTAGTTTGAACTGATTATGAATCACAAGAGGGATATTATATTTTGTTACCTAAGTTTGAAAGTTCTTGGAAATCAATTAAAGATGGACCGAGTATGTGGAAAACTAATTCCTTTGACCTTAGGTGTGTAGCATTTACTACATGCCTAACTTAAAAAAGGGTAGCAGCCGTGAAGTGGGAATACTTGAACCTAGCAATTGATGAATAATATTTAATCAACGTATGCACTTGTGGGATTGCAAGTAACTACTCGATGGCCCTTATTGTCTGGCAATATATGTGTCACTACCATGTTTCTATAATAGAGATATTTTTATCATTTTACATTATTCATATATTGTGTATATTATTTATTTATATGTAGTAATGATTAGTATTGGTTTGTATATTAGACTACTTAATTGGATAACCCTAGTGTACCTAACCAACTTGACATGGCAGTTGAACCCAACATTTAGACTAGCCACTTTTGGACCCAACTTAAGTCACCCCTCTTCCTTAATTAGAAATTAGATTAAACTTGCATTAGGATTAGAAGGTTCCATTAGTTAAATAACTCTTCATGACAAACCATAGGCGGGCATTATGGACTTTTTGTATTAGCTAACCCTAGGGGAACATGGCCGGTCCTTATATAGGGGGGGGGGGGGAGATTCTCTCTCCTCTCATTTTTTATCCAATTATTTCCTAAATTAGTGTTCTTTCCCAGATTGACTTAATCCTCCACCAAAATCCACCAAACCACTTTTAATCCCTTTCCTAATCATCATCAAGGAGCACTAGGAGCTTTGGAGGAGAAGGAGTTTGGCTAAGAGCTCGTGTCTAAATTGTATCATATTGAGTTTTCATTGGAAATCCATCTCCCAATAGATATAATTCTAAAATTTCTTATCAAATTAGGTTCTAATTATTATATTTGAACATTAGGAATCCACTCATGCATTAGGGCTACCCATAGGAAGAAGTTTGAGCTTCTAATGACCCTTATTGTGACTTATACATGTAGTTTTGTATCCAAATTGGAAAAATTCCAAATTTGGGACACAAAGTGTTTGTCACTAGGTTAATTATGACTATTTGTACTTGTAATAATTGTGTGAGGGTAGTAGGGTGTATCACGATATGGTGTGATATGGGGCTCTAAATTGGGGATTTTGTGCATGCTAGTGATTTTTTTTCTAATTTCTCTTGTAGCAAGTTACTTTAGCCATATATAATTGTATTTGATATGTAAATTTATTTCTAATTGGGTATTGTGGGATTTGACATATTGGTTGATGGTATATCATGACACCATGAGAGTATCAAGACTATTGCATTCTAGGTGTTTGATATTATGACTTATGGAGAGTGGTGAGTGTTGATGTTACTAGTGTACTAGTAGTTGAGTTGGACTGCTAGCTAGTGGGTGTCCTCATGTGTCTAAGATGTGTATACACATGCATAGTGGGACTGTGGTTAAGTTTGGAGTGTTTGTGTATTCTTGTGCATGCACAAGTGACAGTGTGAGGGTGCTGTGTTGTGTTAAATGCATGTTGTGTAGTGGTGTACAATATATGTGTGCACTATTTTCAGAGGGGGGATCGGGCCATTGGTTATTTACAGCAGAATTTGGTAGGGTGTTAGTATCAGTGTATTGATACACTGATGTATCAGTAGCTAAGGGGATTTCTCATGGAGCAGTGCATAGCAACAAGTATGCTGTGTACACAGAATAGGGTCGGGTCAAGGCTAGAGCAGCAGTAACAATTTTAGAGATAGACTGTTGGGGTTTTGTGAGAGCAAGAAGGTTGGGGAATTTGGGGTAAACTGATAGGAGTAGTTATGTAGGAGATCAAGGGTGTAAGGGCAGGTATTAGGCCATGTGGTGCAACTACACTGATGGTTGGAAGGACATGCGTGGAGAATCAGAGTAAAATCTGGTAATTAGGGGACTAATACTAATGTATCAGTGTATGGGTATTGAAGGAAGAGTTAGTGCAGAGGTTAGATGGAGTATCAGTTGAGTGGATTGTTATTCAGTTGAGGTTCAAATTGTGTATCAGTCAGTATGGGTTAGGTATTGATATAGGCAATAGTTAGGTAAAGGGGTATTTTATATATATATATATATATATATATATATATATATATATATATATATATATATATATTATATATATATATATATATATATATTAAGCATAAGTTACATAAGGGGATATACTGACTAGTATAGCCTATATTAGCTAGTAATGACTAGTATAGCTATATTAGCTAAGTATTAATTATTATTAGACTAATATAGACTATTAGACCTTGTCTAGACTTAGGAAACCTAGTATAACAAGTAATGACCAAATTAACCTAGTATGGACTTAGACATGGCCCAGAAATATCATCATTAGTTAGTTAGTCATGCTTATCCTTTCATTTCCCATTCTAACACCATTATTCTATATTTAGGTCTTTGTTATTGGCCTATCTAGTCATGGTCAAACCGATTATTATAATCGATCCAAACTACAAATAGATACATTGCAACTTAGATAAATTTATTCAGAAAGATGTCACAATACTTCATCACAAGCTGCTACAAGATGATTCTGTTTGGGTTACTCTTTATACTTTGTTATGTAATTTTTTAATTTTTTGAGTCTAAGGACTTTTGTGAGTCGGAACAAAATTTTGGCATTTTGAATTGAACATATATCCATAGTCCACTCATATATAAGCCAACCCAGACTAGTAATTATTTTTAGATTCGAGCCTAAACCCAAACCCACAAAAAAATCTATGTCATGACCCGCAGCCTACGCCACAGAATCAGCTGTAGAACGCTGTCTAGGTCACAACTATCTATATCTCACAATAATCTATCAAGATAACCTCTCCAAAAGGAGGACAATATTATAATATATACATAAACTCAATCATAATAACTAGGAGAAGAGTAAAAGCACGATAAGAGATCAAAAAAGAAATAAAGAACCAAAGAACAAGTACAATATCTAAAATATATAGTCCAAGTCTAAGAGTCTATAATATCTCACAGTAGTAGCAAAATAAATAATACAGTCATCCAAAATCAACTGGGAACAAACCCAATGAAACCCACCTAGATATACTAGGGCACTAGCGGCGTCTCCTCAGCTGGGACGGGCTCCTCCTATATCTCAGGGTCGTAACAATCGTCGACGCCTGGCTCATAGTAAGTCGGGCAAAAGTCCTCAGGATCCTTTGGAAAAATATATCTAGTCAGGATTGGAACGAAGTACATAACTCTAAAAGCAACTCTAAATACATAGTAATGTGTATGTGACTAGCAATAAAAAAGAATACAAGATGCACAAGAAAGTAAATACATGGTAGAACTGATAAAGTAACTGTAATATAAAATCGAGGAACAATACAAGTAGTAGAGAGTAACTACATGTGAAAAAATAGGAATACTAGCTAAGTGCCTTGAGCACAAGTTCGTTATATGATCGGCTTGGGTTGCACATAATTTATTCTACGATAACTCCATTATGCATGAGTTGCATAACTAATATACACATGAATACTGTTTGGATTTGATCACATAACCAACTTCTACTTCCCTCCCCCACTAATACTCTTGGATCTAACCATAATAAGCTACATACATGATAAATAACTCATACACATGAAAGTGAGAGCACATGAAGGACACGAAGCACATGAGAATCAATACCCGAAGCACATGATGAAACACATGATAGCGTACCCGTTGAACACGGTAAGGGGGATAACATCTCATAACGGGATCTAACTAGTACCAACTCATGAAATAATGTGTCAGAATCAAGTATCAACAGTTCTAGAACAGGTCATATATACGCTATCATGAAATAAAAATAATCAAAGGTAGGTACTCGCCTGACGTCCTGAGCAACTGGTGAGGATCGAGATCCGGACTGGCGTCACAAAGACCTATTGGGAAAAGCAAGGTTAAATAGGTATCTAAAGAGTTAAACAGATATAAAATAACTACAAACAAGCTTCTAGGGTTGTTCTAGGTCAAACAGGTCAAACCGGTGAAATCTGGGTCAAAAGTCAATATTTGGTCCAAAAAGTCAACTATAGGCCAAAACTAGGTCAAATGTTGACTTTGGCGGTCAACCGGGGCAATTACGGTCAACTCTAGGTCAAACTAGGGTGCCCCTAAAATTCTAGGTCAAAACTAGCTCATTAGGCTAGTAAACCCTCAAACTCGCCTCTTTGAGATACCGGAATACCCTCGGTATCCGATATCTCAACCTACGCAATACACCCCGTATATGCCCTCTAATATATATATATATATATATATATATATATATATATATATATATATATATATATATCAAAAATCCAATATCTCGCCCCGATACCCAATACCTTGAGTATCTCAAGTTACCTTCAATACCTTGATATCTTAAGGTATTGAGATACCCGACCTTACTTGTCTCTAACTCTAACTAGTTAGCTAACTATACCTATATATATATATATATATATATATATATATATATATATATATATATATATATATATATATATCTAACCATCTACCTTTGTGTATATATATATATATATATATATATATATATATATCACTCAACTGCTGTTGCTGCTACCTGATGCTACCTGATGCTACTGCTGCTCCTCCTACATGCTGCTGCTACTACCACATGCTGCTGCTGCTGGTGCCCCTACTGCTGCTGCTGCTGCCACATGCTGCTGCTGCTGGTGCCCCTACTACTGCTGCTGCTGCCACATGCTGCTTGTGCTGCAATTTGCTGCTGCTGCTGCTCCTACATGCTGCTGTTGCTGCTGCTGCTCCTACATGCTGCTACTGCTGCTGCTCTATCTCTATCTGCTGCTGCTGCTCTACCATCTACCTCACTCACTCACTCACTCACCTCGATACTCACACACATTACACACATACGTATATATATATATATATATATAAGCTCACACACACATTATATATATATATATATATATATATATATATATATATATATATATATATATATATATATACACCCTTATATATAGATATAAATACACTTACATATGTATATACCTATATATATATCTATATAAACATACAACCACACAAACACACACACACAACCACACTCAACACACACATAACCACCAACACCTATATGCACACTCATCCACACACATATAAATACATATATATATATATATATAAATATAAACTCAAAAACTCTAATACACACTCTCCAAGGCTAAACCAACCAGCACAAGCTCGAAGCCATTTGTACATTTTGACGAACATGTGGAGTGCGGTTTGCGATACCTCACGAAACGCACGCCAAATCTAATCGGAATCAACCCAAAATTTACCCATGAGTTCTAATCAATGTCTAGAACCTCACAAAAATGTTAACCCTCCGATTCTAGGTCCATGGCAAAATTTTACATGCACGTGGAACCCACAGAGAAGGAAAATCCCAAAATCGCCCGAAACGCCTAAAACTTCGTGATACGACCTCACGTGTCTGAACAGAGACACGTACCTACCCTTAAGACACCCAAGCACGTCTACCTAGGTCCGTCTAACCTAAGACAACACCCAAAATTGGGCCAATCATGGATTTCATCCAAAATTGACACAAAACTCTATGTCAAAGTCTCCAAACCTATCCAAACAAGTTCTAACTTTCTCCCATGGGTAGACCTAAGGTCTAGGAAGGTTCTAAACTACTAGTTATACTATATTAAAGTAATCACTAAGAGGAAAGTTAGGGTTTGCCTCTTGGAAATTAAATTTCCAAGGCCAAAGTCTCCAAAAACTCTAGAATTTACCACACCAAGCCTCCAAGCCTCCAAACCAAGCTTCTATACTAAATCTAAGCTCTACACGCCCAGGTTAGAAAGAATGGAAGATTATGGTTTGTATTAATGAGAGAAGTAAATGAAGAAAGAGAGGGAAGGTGAAAACACTTACTTGGAATTGAGAGAAGTAAATGGAAGAAGTGAAGAAAGAGAATGGAGGGAGGAAAATAAAGTAGGAGAAATAAAAAGGAAGGGGGGGTGGCCGGCCATGTAGTAGAAATAGGGTTAGGGTTAGAAGCCTAACACAAAGTCTAAAATACCCCCAACTTAAGTCTTCCAAACTAGGGTTTAGGTTTAGGGTTTCTTAAACTAATCTAACTAATCCAAAATAACCCAGCTAGATAATTAAAGATAAAAATAACTATTCTACACCAAGGGTTAAGTCTGACAAGGGTCTGACAAGGTCCAATAGGGCCTGACACGGGTCCAAACTAGCAAAAATCCTAAAACAACCAATAAAAATAAATACATCCAACTAATTAAATATAAATATAAATATTTATGATTAATATACAATTTACCAAATTAAAATAAAAAGAAAATTCTATTTTTAGAATTAGGTAGTGACAAGCCTACCCTCCATAAAATAATTTCGTCCTCGAAATTAAAAGACGAAACTAGGACATGAATGCAAGGAAAAGAAAGAACCATACCTCAAGGCTCGAAAAGATAATGGTATCGCTCGCGCATTTCATCCTCCCTCTCCTAGGTCGACTCACCTGAAGAGTGATGCCTCCACGCGACGCGAACCAAGGGATTAGTCTTGTTCCTCAACACCTTCTCCTTTCAATCCAGAATCTCCACCGACTGCTCTGGATAGCTAAGAGTAGGGCCCACCATAATCTCTGAGTGATCCAATACGTGACTGGGATCCGCCACATAACGTCTCAACTGCGACACGTAGAACACATCAAGAACTCTCTCTAGCGTAGGCGGCAAATCTACCCTATACGCCACAGCGCCGACCCTCTCAAGGATGATGAAGGGTCCGATAAAACATGGGCTAAGCTTCTCGCCTCCACCGAAGCAAATAGTGCCCCGCATCGGAGAAATCCTCAGGAACACTAGATCACCAACCTAGCACAAATAAGTTCTCAATACTTAATCTAAAATAAGCAATCACAAGCAAACACAAGAACAAAATCTAAATTCTAAGCTATACCTCAAACTCTAAAGATCTTCGGTGGCTATCGGCCCAATGCCGCTGCTTGTCCTGCGCCACCCAAAGTCTCTCTCTAATGAGCTTGACCTTCTCCGCCGCATCCACCACCATCTCTGGGCCAAGCAAAACTCTCTCGCCTACATCATCCCATGATAACAGAATACGACACCTCCGTCCATACAATGTCTCGAATGGTGACATCTCGATACTGGCTTGGTAGCTGTTGTTGTAAGCAAACTCTGCTAAGTGTAAGTGATCCTCCCATGAGCCTCTGAAATCCAGAACATAAGTGCAAAGCATGTCCTCGAGGGTCTGAATGGTCCTCTCTGACTGACCGTCTGTCTGCGGGTGATATGTAGTACTAAACTTGAGCTGGGTGCCCAAGCTAGCCTGCAGACTCCTCAAGAAATGCAATGTAAAGCGACTGTCCCGGTCTGATACTATGCTCACAGGAACTACATGCAGTCTGACTATCTGGCGCACATACATCTCTGTTAGTTTCTCCGTAGACGTATCCACTTTGAATGGTAGAAAGTAGGCCAATTTGGTCAACCTGTCTACGATGACCCAAATCGCATCCTTTCCCTTGGAGAATAGGGAAGCCCAGAAACAAAATATATGGTCATATGCTCTCATTTCCACTCCGGAATGAGTAACGGCTGGAGCAACCCTCCTGGCCTCTGCCTCTCCGCCTTCACCTGCTGGCACACTAAGCATCGGGATACGAAGCGCGCTACCTCCCGCTTTATCCCGTACCACCATACATGCTCTCTTAGATCTCTATACATCTTTTTGGCACCTAGATGCATAGAGTACTTGGATCGATGCGCCTCCTGAATAACCTCCTCGCGCAATGACCCAATTGGCACACACAACCTGGTATCGTGCCGTAATGAACCATCATCGGCAATGGTGAATTTATCTGATAATCCAATCTGAACCTGCACCCTGATTCTTCTCAGGGATCCATCCTCAAACTGTGTAGCCCTGATCTGGTCTATCAACTCTAACTGAATCTGCAGTCCCCACATCTGTATCATAACTCCAGGCACTATCACCTCAATGCCCAAACTCTCTAGATTTGCCAGAAGATAACGATCTGTAGTCAGACACATAGCTACCGGATACTGATCAGCGCATCCGCAACTACGTTCGTCTTTTCTAGATGGTACTGTAACAATATGTCAAAGTCTTTCATCAACTCCAACCATCTTCTCTGCCTCATGTTCAGCTCTTTTTGGGTAAATATATACTTCAAGCTCTTGTGGTCAGTGAAGATCTCCATACGCTCTTCGTATAAATAGTGTTTCCATAACTTCAGAGAAAAGATGACCGCTGCCAACTCCAAATCGTAGGTAGGATAGTTCTTCTCCTAAGGACGTAATTTTTTGGAGGCATAGGCAATCACCCTCCCATTCTGCTACAACACACAACCTAGTCCCTTCCCCGATGCATCACTATAGATAGTGAATCCTCCAGACCTCGATGACAATATCAATACTGGAGCTGTCGTCAACCTCCTCTTCAGCTTATCAAAGGCGATCTGGCACTCCTCTGACCAAACAAACTCCACGTCCTTCCGGGTCAGCCTAGACAACGGCTCTGCAATCCGGGAAAAATCCTGAACAAATCTTCTGTAGTAACCTGCCAGCCCCAGAAAACTCCTGACCTCTGCTACTGAACTTGGAGAATTCCATGCCTCAACTGCCACGATCTTCCTCGAATCTACCAAGATCCCCTCTCCTGTCGCCACATGACCAAGTAATTCAATCTTGTCAAGGAAGAACTCGCATTTCGAAAGCTTTCCATAAAGCTTCTCCTTCCTGAGAGTCTCCAGTACTATCCTCAGATGCTCCTCATGCTCCTTTGGGGTCTTCGAATACACCAATATGTCATCTATAAACACCACCACAAACCTGTCCAGATGCTGAAGGAATACCTTGTTCATCAGATCCATGAACACTGTCGGGGCATTAGTCAACCCAAACGGTATCACCATAAACTCATACTGTCCATACCTAGTCCGAAAAATCGTCTTCGGAATATCCTCCCTCCTGACCTTCACCTGGTGGTAGCCTGTCCTCAGATCAATCCTAGAAAACACCCTTGCTTCGCTCAACTGGTCAAAGAGATCATTAATACGCAGTAGCAGATACTTGTTCTTGATTATGAGGTTGTTCAGAGCCCTATAGTCGATACACATCCGTATCGACCCATCCTTATTCGGCATAAAAAGTACCGGGGTACCCCATTGAGAAGAACTAGATCTGATAAATCTCTTGTCCTGAAGCTCATCCACCTGCTTCTTCAACTCTACCAGCTCACTGTTGCTGACTCTATAGACGTGTTAGAATATCGGCTTCGCGCTTGGCACCAAGTCTATAGAGAACTCCACATCTCTGTTCGGAGGTAACCCTGGCAACTCCTCCGAAAAGACATCCATGAACTCTGCTATCAATAGATGTGACAACCTCTGCTCTACCACCAGGGTTCCGCAAAAGACTCCCTCGCTCTACTCTGCTGCTCCTTTGGCAAACTCAAACTCTGGCTCTTTCGACAGACTAAACAACACTCTGCCTCCACGATAATCTATACTAGCACAGTGCATACTCAACCAATCCATCACGAGTACAATATCATAGCTCGAAAGTGGCATTACGAGTAGGCACACACTCAACTCCTGACCTCCCAAGGTAACTCTCCGGTCTCTATAAATATTACTGGCTATGATGATGCACCCCCAGTTATGATCTTACAGAGTCTAGCTAAAGGTTTAGCAACAAGATGGTGTCTAACAGCAAAAGAAACAGACACAAAGCTATGGGAAGCACCGAAATCAAATAAAGCAAGTGCTGGAATGGAATCAAGAAGAACAAAACTTGAGATCACATCACCAACGGGCTCGGCCTCCTTTACGGTCAGGACAAAAGCTCGCCCTTACTGTCCTTCTCGGTGCTGCCGCTGGTGCTAGGCAAACCTCTGTTGTTGAGTCTGCAAAGGCTGTCCTCTCTGCTGTACTGTAGGTGCTCTGCCTGGTCCCCTCTAAGCGGCTCCTTCGCCCTAAGCTGTACGAGCGAGTGATGAAGGAAAATCCCTCTAGTGATCTGTCGTACCACATAAAAAGCATCTGCCCAGCCTCTTCCTGCAAATATCCCATCTGTGCCCCGTCTTACTACATAAAGGGCAAGTGATGGGGTGCCTTGGACCCTGCTGCCATCCCTGCCTCTGCTGCTGGGGCGCCTGCTGGAAAGGCGCACGAACCTGACCCTGGTGCTGCTGAGTCTACTGGAAATGGGGCCTCTTGGCTGGGCTCGTACTGCTGCTTGCTCCAAAAGCATATCTACTCCTCTTGGACTTCAGCTCCAAGTCGTCCTCAGCCATCTGAGCGTCACTCACAATCTGCTCGAAGGTTGCCTCGCGGTCACTCCTAGTCAAGGACTTGACCGCCATGACCAAACCCTTACGAAACTTTCGCGCCTTCGCTGCCTCGCTCAAGCCCTCTACAAATCTGCCCAAATGGTAGAACTCTGCTGCATACTCGTCCCCCAGCATTCTCTCTTGGACGAGTGCCTCAAACTGGCTCTCCAAGGCACTGAGAGCCACATCCGAAAAAAAACTTCTTCTTGAAAAGCTTTTTAAAAGCCTCCCAAGTAAGACCCGGTACCGCTATCCTCGTGTCAGTATGGTACAAAGTAAGGGCAAGATCGAACATCTGGCTGCCCGTTGCCTCTATCTGCATGTTGTCTAGGAATAGTGCCATCCTAAAGATCCCCTCGATATGCTCGATCCAGTTATCCGTGTACAGGATCCCCTCTGTACCCGAAACTACTTGGGCCGCATCCTCTAGAAGTCAATAATGTTGCCCGGCCTAGGATATTGTGCCTGCTCTTCCTGTGGCTGGATCTGAGCCACTCTGTCTACTACCGTTATAGCCACCTGGTGGGCAATCGTAATAACCAACCTTATCACGTCTACCAGTCGGTACTGTGCGTCCATCATCTCCCTGAAGAACGCGAACAACTGGGCAGCGTCTACCGGTACAGGAGGTGGTGGAGGAGGTACCACCAGAATAACAGGGGTAACTCTTGGATCGACAGGTGGAGGAGAATCTCTGAGAGAAGCAAATGCTCTCTCAATCGCAGGAGTGGTGAGTGGAGCGGTAGCAGCTGCCTGAAGTCGAGCAGGATGAGAGGTAGCAGACCTCTCGGTGGAAACTGCTGGAACGGTACGGTAAGACCATGTCTTCGGAGGCATCCTGAACACAGATCAAAAGAAGTCAATACGGTGCAAGATACGATATCATCAAGGAAGAACAGTAATATTTCAAAAGGAAACAATTTTAGAAAAATTAAAGATAACAAAAGATCAGAAAGGGTCCTAGTTGTGATTGAGCACACTCTCTCTCAGCCTATATCCTATATCCTATTGCAGGTAGACCTAGAAACTTGACCTGGATGGGCCACCACCAAAAACGTTGTCACGACCCGCACCCAAAAAATTGGGCATGAGTCGTGGGTACGTCCAACCTACGCCACAGAATCGGCGGTAGAATAATGTCTAGGTCACAACTATTTATATCTCACAATAACCTGTCAAGATAACCTCTCCAAATGGAGGACAACATTATAATATATATATAAACTCAATCATAATAACTAGGGGAAGAGTAAAAGCACGATAAGAGATCAACAAAAAAATAAAGAATTAAATAGTAAGTACAATATCCAAAATATACAGTCCAAGTCTAAGAGTCTATAATATTTCACAATAGTAGCAAAATAAATAATATAGTCATCCAAAACCAACTGGGAACAAACTCAGTGAAACATACCTAGCTATACTAGGGCGCAAGCGGCATCTCCTCAGTTGGGACGGGCTTTTCCTCTATCTCAGGGTCGCAATAATCGTCGACGCCTGACCCGTAGTAAGTTGCGCAAAAGTCCTCTCAGGATCCTTTGGAAAAATATATCCAGTCAGGTTTGGAACGAAGTACATAACTCTGAAAGTAACTCCAAATACATGGTAAGGTGTATATGACTAGCAATAGAAAAGAATACAGGATGCAAAGGAAAGTAAATACATGGTAGAACTGATAAAGTAATTATAATGTAAAACTGGGAAATAATACAAGAAGTAGAGAAGTAACTGCATGTGAGAAAATATGAATACTAGCTAAGTGCTTTGAGCACAAGTTCGTTATGTGATCGACTTGGGTTGCACATAATTTATTCTATGATAACTCTGTTATGCGTGAGTTGCATAACTAATATACACATAAATACTGTTTGGATTTGATCACATAACCAACTTCTACTTTCCTCCCCCACTAATACTTTTGGATCCAACCACGACACGCTACGTACATGATAAATAACTCGCGCACATAAAAGCGAGAGCACACGAAGCACATGAAGCACATGAGAATCAATATCCGAAGCACATGATAAAATACACGTGATAGGGTACCCGCTGAACACGGTAAGGGGGATAACATCTCATGAAGGGATCTATATAGTACCAGCTTATGAAATAATGTATCAGAATCAAGTATCAACAGTTCTAGAACAGGTGATATATACACTATCATGAAATAGAAACAATCAGAGGTAGGTACTCGCCTGACGTCCTGAGCAACTGGTGAGGATCGAGAT
Organism: Iris macrosiphon; assembly: GCA_036927795.1. NCBI lineage: Eukaryota > Viridiplantae > Streptophyta > Magnoliopsida > Asparagales > Iridaceae > Iris > Iris macrosiphon. Next base: position 59,287,984 of record JAYESA010000003.1, on the reverse strand, counting down.
CCGGACTGGCATCGCAAAGACCTATTACAAAAAGCAAGGTTAAACGGGGTTCTAAAGAGTTAAACAGATATAAAATAACTAAAAATAAGCTTTTAGGGTTGTTCTAGGTCAAACGGGTCAAACCGAGGAAATCTGGGTCAAAAGTTAACCCGGGGTCCAAAAAGTCAACTCTAGGTCGAAACTAGGTCAAATGTTTACTTTGGCGGTCAACCGGGGCAATTATGGTCAACTCTAGGTCAAACTAAGGTGCCCCTAAAATTCTAGGTCAAAACTAGCTCATTAAGCTAGTAAACCCTCAAACTCGCCTCTTTGAGATACCGGGATACCCTCTGTATCCGATATCTCAACCTACGATATACACCCCGCCTATGCCCTCTAATATATATACTAACACGTATATATATATATATATATATATATATATATATATATATATAAATATATATATATATATATATATATATATATATATATATATATATATATATATATATATATATAGCATCACTGACCCCATACACGGGCAAAAATTCAATACCTTGCCCCGATATCCAATACCATTAGTATCTCAAGTTACCTTCAATTCCTTGATATCTCAAGGTATTGAGATGCCTTACCTTACCCGTCTCTAACTCTAACTAACTAGCTAACTATATATATATATATATATATATATATATATATATATATATATATATATATATATATATATATATATATATCACTCAACTGTTGCTGTTGCTGCTACCAGATGCTACTGCTACTGCTCCTACATGGTGCTGCTGCTGCTACCACATGCGGCTGCTGCTGCCCCTAATGCTGCTGCTGCTGCTGCTCCTACATGCTGCTGCTGTTGCCCTATCTCTACGTGCTGCTGTTGCTCTACCTCACTCACTCACTCACCTCGACACTCACACACACTACACACATACACATACACACACACACACACACACACACACACACACACACACACACACACATATATATATATATATATATATATATATATATATATATATATATATATATATATATATATATAAGCTCATACATACATACATACATACATATATATATATATATATATATATATATATATATATATATATATATATATATATATATATATATATATATATAAGTGTGTATATATATATGTAAGTGTATATATATCTATATGTAACTGTGTGTGTGTGTGTGTGTGTGTGTGTGTGTGTGTGTGTGTGTGTGTGTGTGTGTGTGTATATATATATATATATATATATATATATATATATATATACCTATTTATATATCAATATAAACACACACAACCACACAAACACACACACACAACCACACCCAACACACACACAACCACACTCAATGCACACACAACCACCAACACCTATACGCACACTCACCCACACACATATAAATACATATACATACATATATATATATATATATATATATATATATATATATATATATATATATATATATATATAAACTCAAAAACTCTAATACACACTTTTTAAGTCTAAACCAACCTGTGCATAAGCCCAAAATCTAGAAACCAAGCCGAAATGGCCATTTGGTCATTTCGACGAACACGTGGAGTGCGGTTTACGATACCTCGCGAAAAGTATGCCAAATCTAATCAAAATAGACCCAAAATTTACCCATGAGTTCTAGTCGATGTCTAAAACCTCACAAAATGCTAACTCTCCGATTCTAGGTCCGTGACAAAATTTTACATTCACGTGGAACCCACAGAGAAGGAAAACCCCCCAAATTGCCCGAAATGCCCAAAACTCTACGATACGACCTCACGTGTCCGAACGGGGACACGTACCTACCCTCAAGAAACCCAAGAACGTCTACCTAGGTCCGTCTTACCTAGGACAACACCCAAATTGGGTCAATCCCGGATTTCATCCAAAATTAACACAAAATCCTGTGTCAAAGTCTCCAAACCTATCCAAACAAGTTCGAACTTCCTCCTATTGGTAGCCCTAAGGTCTAAAAAGATTTTAAACTACTAATTATACTATATTAAAGTAATCACTAAAAGGAAAGTTAGGGTTTACCTCTTGGGAGTTGAAATCCCAAGGCCAAAGTCTCCAAAAACTCTAGAATTCACTACACCAAGCCTCCAAGCCTCCAAACCAAGCTTCTACACCAAATCTAAGCTCTGCACACCTAGGTTAAAAAGAATGGAAGATTAGGGTTTCCATTAATGAGATAAGTAAATGAAGGAAGAGAGAAAAGGTGAAAATACGTACTTGGAATTGGAGAGAAGTAAATGGAAGAAGTGAAGAAAGAGAATGGAGGAAGGAAAATAAAGTGGGAGAAATGAAAAGGAAAGGGGGGGTGGCCGGCCATGTAGTAGAAATAGGGTTAAGGTTAGAAGCCTAACACAAAGTCTAAAATACCCCCAACTTAAGTCTTTCAAACTAGGGTTTTAGGTTTAGGGTTTCTTAAACCAATCTAACTAATCCAAAACAATCCAGCTAGACAATTAAAGATAAAAATAACTATTCTACACCAAGGATTAAGTCTGACAAGGTCCAATAGGGTCTGACATGGGTCTAAACTAGCTAAAACCCTAAAACAACCAATAAAAATAAATAAATCTAACTAATTAAATATAAATACAAATATTTATGATCAATACACAATTTACCAAATTAAAATAAAAAGAAAATCCTATTTTTTAAAATTGGATAGTGACAATCCAAGTCTAAACAATCTGGAATATGACTAACCAAAATCGGTACAAATTCTGCCCAATTTTGGACCGAACTCGGTTACCCTAAACCAATTTCCTTGTCAGCCTCCTTTTTCGGATGACCAGGCTCTAACGTTCGAATTTATGAACGTTAAAGCATCTGCACTCGACTCGATCTCGTCTCAGAAAAATCCTATAAATAGAGAAATTCTATACTTTAATATAACTCATTCACTCAAACATTCTTTTTCTCTATTACTCAAAGAGCTTTAAATCTTTCTCATTCCCAAGACAACTCCATTTTCTTTTAAGTGCCTAAGTGTCATTCTAATTAGAAGTTGAGTCAAGTTTTACAAGCTTGGTTTTAAAGATGCTTTCTTTACTATCTGAAGTCTTTGAGCTATTCGGATCAAAAGCTCGTGTTGTAAAAAATTGACGTGCTCTTCGGATCAAAGGCGCATGTGAACGCTATTTCATAAATAGTGGATTAATATCGAGCAAGAGTTCTCGAGACTGAACTAGTCCTCCATGAGGGAAACCAGGATAAAATTCTCTATGTTTGAGTTTGCTTTATGAACTTTACTTATACTCTGCTTATACTCTGATTATATTTATTGTTGTAGTTTATAAGTAGTCCTTAAACCTAAAAATTTTAATTGGTGATTTTTTTTGTGCTACACATGCACTTACTCTATTCATCCCCCTTATAGAGGTGTTATATGATCCTATAATTGGTATTATAGTAGGTTTTTATTAAATTATGCTTAGTTTGTACACTCTAGAACACCCATGGCTAACTTTACAAAAGAAGGGCAATCCATAGATAGACCTCCACATTTTGATAGAAAAAATTATACTTATTGGAAGACATGGATGAGCTTTTACTTAAAATTACTTGGTCTTGACGTATGGAATAATGTTATTGAAGGTTACAGAAAATCTACTATCATTTCTCCTCTTACTTCCAATATTGTTAACAAATCTTATTATGACTACACGGAAGAAGAAAATAGATTAGCTAGTCTTGATACAAAAGCAATGAATACTCTTTACTTTGCTTTAGACAATAACGAACTTAATCGCATTTCTTCTTGTGCAACCTCATATGAGATCTAAAACCTTCTTGAAGCTACTTATGAGAACATGTATGAAGAAGAAGCTAGCAATATGAAAGTAGAATAAAATGCTAATACAAGCATATGGTGTGAAAGCGAAGTAAGCGATTCTGAAGAAGAAGAGAATCCTCGCAACTCTGCAAATGTGTGCTTAATAAGATTTGATCAGGTATCTACGAACCCCCTATATGATGACTTTATATTTGATGAACTAGGTGATGCCATTAGTGACCTTCTAGATGGTCACAAAATACTGCTTGATAAATACAAACACTCGAAGAAGGAACTCAAGGCACACAAACTTGAGATTAATAGATTGTCCATACTCCTAGATGATATCAGAAAGACACAATCCATTAGTGATTCAGATGAATTAGCATCAGTTAGATTGAACTTACACAAAGTACTTCTTAGAAATGAGCAACATGACAAGGATTATTTTAAGCTCAAAGAAGATTATGAAATAGAGAAGAAAAAGGGTAGGGATGAAATTATTAGAAATAATGCTTTAACTGCTAGAAATACTGAGTTATATGACACTTCCAAAAAGTTGAAAATTAGATTAGAAAAATAGCCTGTACAGACTTCTTCCCAATCTAACATGTTTTTCTAAAGGACTAAGAACACACAGCCCAAAAAGGCCGATCCTTCTAATCATGCATTTTATTACAAGTATCTATGTAAATCACAGCATACTGCCTCACTATACATCATGCCTCTGCACCAAGTATTAACACATCTGCTACATGTCATTATTGTGGTATTAAAGGATACATATCACCATAATGTAGAATTAGAAAATTAGTTGATAGACATGTATATATATGGGTTCTGAAAACTAACATATCAGGACCCTCAAGAAAGTGGGTACCAAATGTTACATCTTCAACTGTTATTGTAGGTGGACATTTCCTCTCACACTAGAAGCAAATAGATTCTTGATAGTGGTTGCTCACGTCATATGACTGGTGATGCAGATATATTCGCAACTCTATCGATGAAGAAAGATGGATACATCTCCTTCGACAATAATCTAAAAGAATATATTATAGGTAATGGTAATATAGGTATCCATCCTCCTCCTATTATTAAAGATGTATGTTTAGTAACAAAATTAAAATATAACCTACTAAGCATTAGTCAATTGGATGACCATGGTTATGGCATTAGTTTTATGAAAGACAAATAATCTATTTATGATAGATCTACTGGTAAAATAACTTATGAGTGAATAAAAGAAGATAATATATATATATTTTCTATCTCTCAAAAAATACTAACAATACAGGAAAATGCTTATACGCAACCAAAAATGAAAGCTAATTGAGGCATATGCGCCTTGGACATTCAAATATGGATGCTATAGCCAAACTATCTTCAATAAAATTGGTAAGAGGTTTACCTAAAATTACCTTTAAGAAAGATATGGTCTGTGTTGAGTGTAAAAAGTACAAGGCAACAAGATCTTCATTTAAATCAATAAATGCTATATTTGATCTTGAATACTAAGGATAACTTGGAAAATTTTAATTCCAAGTCTGATGAAGGTATTTTTCTTAGTTATGCTGCAAAGAGTAAAGATTTTAGAATCTTTACTAAATAGTCTATGACTGTTGAAGAATCGATTAATATTACTTTTGATGAGCTTAACAGTCAAGTAGTAAGCGACAGTGATGATGAAGATGTCAGGACAACCTCCAATAAGACTCCTGAAGATGAAACTGGAACAAGTTATCTGGACAACTTACCTAAAAGATTAAAATTTATAACTAACCATCCAGAAAACTTGGTAATTGGTGAGATATCGAAAGGTGTAAGAACTCGTTCTTCAACTAGAATTATTATCGCAAATATTGCTTTTATTTCTCAAGTTCAACCTAAAAATATTTTAGAAGCTTTTGATGATGATTTTGGATTTCTGCAATGCAAGAGGAACTCAACCAATTTGAACGGAATCAAGTTTGGGAACTCGTTCCCAAACCTAATGATTATCTAGTCATTGGTACCAAATGGGTTCTTTAAAATAAAATTAATGAGGATGGGTTTGTAACTCGTAACAAAGTACGTCTTGTAGCACAAGATTACAATCAAGAAGAAGGTATTGACTACGATGAGACCTATGCTCCTGTTGTGAGAATAGAATCTATCCGCATGCATTGTGCTTTTGCAAGTTTTTATAATTTTAAATTATTTCAAATGGACGTCAAAAGTGCTTTTTTAAATGGTGTTATAAAAGAGAAAGTTTTTTTTTTTGAGAAAACCCCCCTGGTTTGAATATTTTAAATTTTCTAATCATGTTTTCAAGGTCAGAAAGGCTCTATATGGACTCAAACAAGCCCCTCTTGCTTGGTATTAGCGCCTTAGCTCATTCCTACTTGAAAATAGTTTTTCAAAAAGGAAAGTTGACACAACTTTATTTATAAAATCTCGTAATGATAATATTTTATTAGTACAAATTTACGTAGATGATATTATCTTTGGATCTCCTAATGAGATGCTATGTAACAAGTTCGCTAAATATATGTAGAAGGAATTCAAAATGAGCATGATGGAAGAACTTATTTCTTCCTCGAATTATAAATCAAAAAGAACTCTCAGGGAATATTCATCAATCCAGCAAAATACACAAAATATTTGCTAAAGAAGTTCAATATGGACAATGTAAAGCCTATTGGAACTCCAATGGCAACATCAACTAAACTTGATCTTGATGAAAATGGCAAGCCTACAGATATACGTAAGTATCGAGGTATGATTGGCAGTCTTCTATACCTAACTGCTAGTCTTCGAGATATTAGTTTTCTGTATGTCTTTGTGCTAGATATTAGGCTAACCCTAAGGAATCACAAGTATATATAGTTAAGCGTATCCTTAGATACCTTGAGGGTACTCAGATGGCAGGCTTGTGGTATCCCAAAACCATATCCTTTGACCATGTTGGTTCAGATGTTGATTTTGCTGGATGCAAGGTCGATCGTAAGAGTACTAGCGGTACCTGTTATTTCTTGGAAAATTCTCTAGTCTCTTGGTTTTCTAAGAAACAAAATTCTGCTTCATTATCAACTACTGAAGCTGAGTATATCGCCGCAGGATGTTGTTGAGCACAAATTTTCTGGATGAAATAAACTTTAGAAGACTATAATTTATCCTTTAAAAATATTTCCATCTTTTCTGATAACACTAGGTCTATAAATCTCACTAAGAATTCTATATGTCATTCATGCACCAAACATATTGAGATTAGACACCACTTTTTAAGAGATCATCGAATGCAAGGTAATATCTGTTTAGAATTTATTGACACAGAACATCAATTTGAAGACATTTTTACTAAACCCTTAGCTGGAGATCGCTTTAATTTTATTCATCGAGAATTAGGTATTTTGGACTCCAATACTACATAACTTGTTTTACTATTCTATATTTCGGTAGATATAAAATTATTTTGGGCACAAGCCGAAAGGGCCCTTTTGTCAATGATATGTAAATAATCTTAAGCGACACGGTATTTAAGTGTCTTCAAACCAACACTAGCTGGGATCCGGCCCCTACAGCTAACCAGAAATGATCGATACAATATAGAATACGAAGTAAAAAATTAATTTATAATAAATTATTATATTAAGTCTAAAATCCTACAATCTAGACTTACAAAATTGATATATCGTTATAAAAAGAATTGAGTCTCGAATGAATTATGGTTCAAAGGAACCAAATTGGGGCAGAGTTCAAACCGAACTCGGGTCAAACTCGGTTGCCTTTGTTTCAGAATTTAAAATGAAATCCAACTCCTTATATTTATCTATTGATCATCAAAACCCTTACCTACGAAAAACAACCCCTTCTTCCTCCTCCTTAGAACCCTAAAATTCTCTAAACCCTAGTTTTTGGTTCTTTCTCCTCAGTAGCTCTCAACTCTCCAAACTTTAGATTTTGGTGTATTTCAAGGTTCTCATCACATTTTTAATCTATTTTCAGGTATAACCATATATTCCTCTCCATTTTATTTCTTTTAAATGGATCCTAAGTTGTTTAAGAAAAGGAAAGTTGCCGGAGAATAATCCTCTTCTAATGTTTAGAAAGAAATATCCTATTCCTTGTTCAGTCCATCAATGTCCGATGAGGGTGATTATGATAGATTTTTATTTTCATTACTTGAACAAACCATAGAGTGGTTTGATGATTTTGTTACCAAGACTATTTTTTCTGGAAATCCTATCAATTCTACTCTATTTCTTGTACATCTGCCTACTTCACGTGCTTTGGGACTTGATGAATTAGTTGTTCCTCGATTTCCAATCTATATTAATTCTATCAGAATATTTTATTGCAATCTCATCTATGAAGATGATTCCATTCACTCTTATGTCGGCATGATAAACATTGACTTTGATGTTGACAATTTGGGGGAGATACTTTATACTCCAAATGATGGTGAACCTTTTGTCGACATCACCAAATTCACATTCCCTGAAGGCACAACTCTAGATTCCTTTAAGGATTCTATTTGCACTTATGTTCCTCATTCTCAGAGTAAGCTTAAAGCCAAATACCTTAACAAATGGTTTTATGACTTACATCGCATTATTTTCTCTATGATTATTCCTAAGGAAACCTCCACTAATGACATCACAAACTTAGAACTTTGAGTTATCTATCATCCCCACTTTGATTCTATTTTGTTTTCCAAAGACTATCATGCAGACTATGGTTCGAGCTCTTAAGAACAGGCGGAATCAGTTGTACGCCATGTATTTACCTATAATATTTCAATACTTTGACATTCTATTAGATAATTATCCCCATCTAGTAGAGCCCTAATATCTCTTTACTACCCATAGGACTGACCCTGCTCTACTACCTGTTATACCTGTTAATGTAACCTCCTGTTGCTTCTACCTCAGCCGTTCCACCCATCACTCTTGAGCAACTCCACACTATGCTCTAGGATCACTTTCGTTTGGAAGACGATCGCCACAAACTAGAGGATGAGCGCTATCGTGCTATGGATTACCGCACCACACTCCAGGCTCAGGCTATATCCAACTCTTTTATGGATGTGTGTTACAGCTTCTCTTAGTACCGTGGCAGCAGACCGATTCACATGGTTCATGATCCTTCCTTTACTGGATACCGCATTGATGATCCAGATGCTCAAAGATACTTTAATCATGCCGCTGCTACTTTTTATGATCCTAACCGTTAGGTAGAGACCGGTGATGATGAATATTAGTAGAGTAGAGATCATTAGATTAGCATTTAGTGAAAATATTAGCATTATAAGATATTGTTAATCTCTATGAGATGTTATTTCTAGTTATGCTTCTTTTATGAGACTTTTCTGAGATGCTATCTTTAGATCAATGATGTTTTAAACTTGGTTAACTTTTTGCAAGGTTATATTGCTCTTCATTTACAAATTGTTTCCTATATATTTGTTATTTTATGGTTGCTTCCTTATATTTGTTATATTGTGTTTATTATGTCATTCCTTGCTTCACATTTCTTGTTTATCTTGTCTCTAACTTTACAGGAGAGGTTTCCCATTTTGATCAAGTGACAACGTGGGAGACATGCATATCAAGATATCAACATATCAACATTGCAAGCAAGCTATAATTGTGGGGGAACAACATATCGAGATATCGGGAGAGAAATATATCTATTATTGTATGAACAATATATATCTTATCTTAGTTGTCATATCAGTCACATTTTATCAATTATCAAAATAGGAGAGATTGTTGGTGCATTTGGTCATGGTCAAACCGATTTTAATAATCGACCCAAACTACGAATCGATACATTGCAACTTAGATAAATTTGTTCAGAAAGTTGTGACAACACTTTGTCACAAGCTGCTACAAGATGATTCTGTTTGGGTTACTCTTTATAATTATTTATATAATTTTTACTTTTTTGAGTCTAAGGACTTATGTGAGTCAGAACAAAATTTTAGAATTTTGAATTGAACATATATCCGAAGTCCACTAATATATAAGCCAACCCAGACTAGTAATTATTTTTGGATTCGAGCCTAAACCCAAACCCACTCAAAAATTCATGTCAAAATAATCTGGAATATGACCAACCGAACTCGGTCCAAGTTCTGCCTGAACTCGAATCAAACTTGGTTACCCTGAACCAATTTCCTAGTCAGCCTCCTCTTTCGGATAACCAGGATCTAACGTTCAAATTTATTAACATTAAAGCATCCAAACTCGGCTAAGAAAAATCTTATAAATAGAGAAGAATTTCCATACTTCAACATAACTCATTCACTCAAACATTCTTCTTCTCTATTACTCAAAGAGCTTTAAATCTTTCTCATTCCCAGGACAGCTTCCTTTCCTTCTAAGTGCCCAAGCGCCATTCTGATTAGAAGTTGAGTCGAGTTGTACAAGCTTGGTTAAAAAGCTGCTTTCTTTCCTATCTGAAGTCTTCGAGCTCTTCGGATCAAAAGCTCGTATTATAAAAAATTGGCGTGCTCTTCGGATCAAAGGTGTGTATGTACCCTATTTTATAAATAGTGGATTACCATCGAGCAAGAGTTCTCGGGCCTAGACTAGTCCCCCACGAGGAAAACAGAGATACAATTCTCCATATTTGAGTTTTCTTTCTGAACTTTACTTATACTCTGCTTATACTCTGAGTATATTTATCGCTGAAGTTTATAACCAGTCTTTAAACATAGAATTTCTAATTGGTAATTATTTTTGTTGCACACACATTTAGTCAGTTCACCCTCCTCTAGAGGTGTTACACGGTCCTATACTTGTGACTCCATTTTGGACATCGATCCTCACACATTGTTCAGGACCGCAGGCTAGAACATTCTCTGAAAGTTTTCGTTATTTTGATGATTAGTATGATTCTAGTTTTGTAATATTATACCTGATTCCTGACACAATGGATACACAGGCTAGTATAATTGATACTTCTCATAAGGAGTCGTGATTAGATCTATTGTATTAGCCGAAAAATAGAAAAATATTAGCAAGTTATGTGATCATATCCACCCTTACATGCATTATAACTCATACCACATATCACGTAGGGTATAGCCTGACCATATTACATGCCTAATAGCTTGTTATATATGATTACCTTGACTCTTGCTCGCATCATAGCTAACCAGATATTTAGCCTGACCTCATATGTATCATAGCCAATCATATATAACAAGCCTGATATAGTCCCAAGCCGATCACATAGCAAACTAATATTTTAAGGAACTTAGCTAGTATTTCTATTCTCTATTTCTAGTTCATACATTGCTAGTATTCACATCTATCTGTTTTCACCGGTTACTTTTACCAGTGTACTTATTTTTAGCTATTTTCTCTATGATATTATGATTGACTCTCTAGCTTTCCTTACATCCAGTATTTTATTCCATCATGTATATTCTTTACTCACTGTAGAAGCATAAAAAATACGCTGTAGAGTTATACGCAGTATTTCAGTGCTGGGTGGCATAAGACGTGACTTCAGAGCCATCGGCGTACAAACAGAGCTTTATCGCTAGTACAACGTAAAATATAAGCTCCAGGACAATCCGAGTAATGCAGTATTTCTAGGCTGCTTCAGCGAAAAAGGGTTGTTACATCGCCACTCTGGCGTAAAACCAACTCGCTTTTAATGCAGTGGGAAGTTGTACGGGGAACGCTTCGTATTCCTCGAATGAATCTGTCAGATCATGCAGTGAACCTGACTCCTGACAACGAGTACTGCACAGCTATCCAGACGACGGCTGTAATGATGGTACGACACACAGACCCAAACCGTCATTTAGTGACATTTCCCTGATACAAAATACTTTTACGCATATAAGGGAATACACTGCCTAGTTTTATACAGGCAGATGTAAGCTTTTACGCTGAGCAGAAGACAAAACAAACTGTCACGTCAAAAGCTGCTCTTCGTACAGAGCTCGAGGCACGTCTCTGCATTTAATGCGCAGAATGGGGGCAGATCTCTGCATTTAATGCACGAGATTTGGTTATATCTCCAAAGACTGGACAAGCCATAATTACGGCTAATACGTCCACCTCTGTATATTACGCCATCAGGCTATTTTCAGCTATATGAGCATGCTGTACGCTATCTCCTTGAAATACGCCGACCTGGCTATTTTCAGCTATAAAGAGTAAACCGTATGCTAGCTCCTCGGAATACGTCAACTCAGGCTATATTTGCATTTGTGCGTGATAAGGCTATTTGGTCTAGAATACGCTCAAGGCCTCAGTCAAGGAAGGAGGATCGGCTATCTTTTACGCTAGCTACCTATCCATGCTGCATCAGGCTTCTACGCCTACAAGGCTTCTACGCCTATTTGCCTTCTGTGTCGACTCGACAACCACTTGGCCTCTATGCCAACCTGACAACTATTTGGCTTCTACACCATGGTGACAGTTATTGGCTTCTACGCCAACCTTTTTTACGCAAGGGGCAGTTATCTACGTGGCTTGCATGCCGTGATCTTCGCAGCAATTATACGCATTATCTCTTAATAGGACACGCGTCACACGCTTATTCAGAAGATCATCTATACGTGGGTGGCAGTTATTATAACCGCCGCGTAAAAAGTGCCACACTCTCCACTGTCCGACTTTTACGCCAACTGGACGGTTACTGTCACTAAAACCCTATAAATAGAGACCCCTATTGACAGAGGTCCAAGGTCGAAAATTGGGAGAATAGAAGTCAGAGGGTCGAAGCACAGACAGAGAGCAGTGATCGACAATTTTGGCATCGAGCATCCACTCCTTTTTGTAATCCTTGAAGCTTCTTCGTCTTCTACAGCACTTCGTCATCATCATGTGGTCCAAGGGACAAAGTGATCGACTGCAGATCAGACTCCTATAGCAATATTTACCCAGATTAAATTTTTTACTTAACATCCTCGCATAGGATTAATAGTACTTCTTGTTTGTAAACCTAAGAAAGGGTTTTGTATAAACCTAGTTTTATTTCTTCCGTTTATTATCAAACACTCACTACTTTATAGGTTTTATCAATATAATTAGAATTGCTGCTAGTTTATGTTTTTTGATCCAATCCTGACTAGATAATATTTTGCAGAGGATCACGAGGACTTTTATCTCACCTATTATGAACCTGGAGTATATGAGGGTTATATCCAGGAGCTTCTAGAGAAGCCACATCCTATCATGCCCCAGTCGTATAATACAAGGGACCAGGCCACGTAGCAATAGCCAGCTAATACGTCTCCGAGGAATTACCTAATTTAATGGATCCTACAAAGCGTACTCCGCTGTCCTAAAATACTAACAAGTATAATACTAACATCAAAACAGGTAATCTAATCTCATCCATAATATAAATAAGAAATACTAAAATAAATACTGGAAAATAAACGCTAGTCTAAAATGTCATAATACAATCCAAAATGTCTGGTGGGAACAAACCCACTACTATGACGAAATAAAAGTAATAAAAGATAGATAAAGGAGTAGTGACTAGGGCATCGGCTGACTAGATAAGGATGCTCCAATCCTAGGCGGAAGACCTACTAATGATCAAGGAAACTCTGACGGTAACACCTCTAGCTCCTCCTCGGATGCGTACCTCGTCTCCTGTCCGGGTCATCACACAGTAGGATAATATGCCTCGTCCAAATCTGGAAGGGAACCAGGTCCTCAGAGGGATGTAACAAGATACAAAAATATATGCCATATATAAATACCGAATAAAATAAAGGGGTGTGCTAACCATCTATGTGAATGCAATATGAGGACAACATTGGTACGTATGGGTAGGTGTAGGCATAACGTCCAATACTCCGAAGAACGTGGTATCTGTACATGTAACGTCCATCATTCCGAAGAATGAGGTATCTACAAATATATACGTCCATATCGCTCCAAAGAATGCAGTATCTGTATAAAAAAAGTTATTGGATCCGTGGTTCCTCCGGATACTACGGATTCCAATGCGTGTATCTCATACGTCTACTAGTTGTCCTTCCTGCCCAAATATAGATATATAAGTCAAATACACGATGTGCATACCATGTATCTATATGCCAAGTCTCTACTAATTATATAACCCTGATTACGTACTAACTGTGATGTATGTCACACGCACCGATAGCTAGTCGGGTATGTGAACCCGTATTCCAATATGATTTTGTCACTGTGATGCGTGTAAAAGTATCAGGTCTCGGAAGATATCAAAGTATCCTCCCAATTAGGGGTGAGTCTGCTAGTGACTAGGTCAAGTACACTACTCATCCGGAAGATATCAAAGTATCCCCCGCACGTAAAACTCTGTCTCCCGTCTGTGACGTGGCAGACAAAACTTCTGGTGATACCTCAGAGCTAATCCAGAAGTCTACTCCGCGCTCTGCGCGTAAAATTCAGTCTCCCATCTGTGATGTGGCGGACAAGATTTCTGATAATGCCTCAGCGCCAAATCAGAAATTTCAATCGCGCTCTGCGCGTAAGAATGCATCTGCCCTCCGTGGAAAAGCAGATGGTCCATGCAATTTATGCAAGGGAAAACAAATGGCGGACTTCTCAATTACTCGACCTTTACGTCAGTAAGAGAAGAATCTGCCCGCTCTCCAGATTACGCGAGAAGCGGATGGCCGATTGAGGACTTCCTCAGTTTTACGCAAACCTGAGAAAAGTTCCAAATTACGCCAGGTCAAGCCCCTCAGCGTAAAGAAAGCCCGGTTTGCCGAGAGACACATTCCTTGGGGATTATCTGCTACTCAGATGGCTAACCTGTTGTATACGGGTGGCAGGGAAAAAGTTATGGTTCCCAATATCCGCATGCCAACTGATGTAAACAAGAGGGATAAGCTTTCTTCTTCTTCTTTTGTAAATCTTTCTGACTTGCGTGAATATCTGATCCAGAAACGCAAGGATACGGGATCTTCTAGCATGTCTATTACGCCTCCTAGGGAGCACTATTATAATAGTCATAGGATTATAGTTAATTATTGTTGTTCTGAAACAAAATGGTCGGTTTTCGATCGGTTGAACTACTCTCTGTCTTTCCAGGAAGAAGAGCCTGCACATGCATCAGTGAACATGGCTTCACACGTTCCTAGAGAAAGGTCAAATTCAAGATGTCATCCCTCTAGAACTCCAAGACAAAGAAGATTCAACAAACTCCGTGAGAACATTGAAGTTGGGGTATTCCGAAATACCCGTTCGATGTCACGACAACCGGCTTCGTATTCTTCTGATTCCGACACTGGGGGTCGCTAGTTTCCCGAATCAGATGCTGAAAGTATAGAGTCATTCTCTACAGAGACCTATACTAGCCCTTCAATGACATCCAAAGAAATGGGGGTCTATGCCATTGAAGATAAACACGAAAAGGCTTCCTCGTAAGGAAGTACTGAGCAATGCATCGCTGTGCTGGAGACATCTTTGAAAGAGATACAGTCCATGATGGAGAATATACACCAGATGATGCTGACTCAACACACAGCTTCTATAGCTCAAGCATCGGTCCCTCCGACTCAAATACGTGTGGGGGTGGACTTACCATCATCCAATGCAAACAAGGAGCCTGGTCTAGATTAAGAATCAGTAGCTCCCCCACTTCCTAGCTCGAAGAATGTATTGCCTCCTGTTGAAGTTGCAATACAACCGATCTCTCACCACTCCGCTGTCCCTCTACCTGCTAAAGATCCTATGCAGGCAGTACGGGAATTGAAGGCCCAATCTGATGCCTTAAAACATAAGGATCAGCTAAAGAAATTGGGAATCAACCAGCCTTACCCAGCTATCTGGGATGAAGTCCCTTTCCCTCCTAAATACAAACCACAGACTATGGCTTTGTTTGAGGGAAAGACATCACCGAGCCAGTACATGAATTACTCCAGTATGATGACAGTATTGTTGTAAGGGAATGACGCCCTTCTCACTCGAGTGTTCAAAGACTGTCTCTCGGGAGTGGCTTATCAGTGGTACTGTAGTCTTGCGGACAACTTATTACTTCCTTTGAAGATTTCAAGACTTTGTTCTTCGCACGATTCTACGAAGGAGGGATGGACATGTCTATGTCCTCTCTCATCGAAGTAAAGAAGAAGGAAAAAGAGAACATTCGTACTTTCATTGAACGTTTTCGTCAAGCCACTTTACAAATACCTCCGGGAGTTCCAGACTCAGCATTGGTGGACATTTGCAGGAAGAATCTTCTTCCAGTGATCTCGGTATTCACAGGACCATATCAGTTCCATGATTGGCCCTCGTTCATCATCTCAGCGGTCTGAAGATAATAGTCGGAAGGCACGTGATAATGGAATTATGATATCTACCTCTGATAGAGGCAAGGGGTCATCCTCCAACAGCGACCATCCCCGTGGTTCCAAAGGAAAAGAAGCTCTGGCGATCAATACGTCCAGGCAAAAGACTGCGGCAACCACACAGACGAAACCTGGGACTTCCAGGCCTACTGAAGTGTACTCTTTTAACGACGACGATATTTCGAGCATATTCGTGTGTCTCGTCAAAAGCGGCAAGATTACCCTCCCTGAGGTGAAGCGACCTAATAAAGTCGGCAGTACCAATAACCCCAAGTACTGCATTTTCCATAGATACATACATCACCCCACAAAGGTGTGTTATGTACTAAATAGGAAAATCCAGGAGTTGATCGATGCTAAGGCCATCACTCTGTGCAATAGCGAGAAGACGGTCACAGCCAACATGATCTCTCTACAATTTGGCAATCTGCCTCCTCAAGAAGTTCCAGATAGTATTGTACCTATTTTTTGGACAACGATGAACATCGTTAATCTCCCTCCAGCCAGGGGTCAAAATTATGACCTGGAACCCCTAACTACCCAGCGAGGCAAGATTATGTGGGTTCATCCAGATCTGGTGTCAGAGATCGAGGAAGAGACTCAAGCTGCTAAGGCTAAGTCTAAGAAGACCTCAAAGCGTAAACCATGTCATATGGTTGCGGTATCCTCGACATCAAAAGAAGAGGTTTTGGCTACTGGAACCCGTTCAGGAAAAGCCTACCTCAAGGACTATGGAGGATGTCAAGAAGAAGCATTGGCAGACGCTTCAGTTGCCAAGCCTTCAGAACCGGAACCTGCCATACCAGAGGCCGGTCCTTCGAGACCAACTTCGATGGACAAAGGCAAGCAAAAAGAAGTACGCTTTGATAAACCTTTAAAGAATATGCAAAACAAAGGTTTGGAGAAGCCATATAACTTTGACATCCTGGCCCAGTTGGCTAATACACCAGCAAGATTGTCCGTATTTGAACTACTCAGGCTCTCTAAAGACACTCGTCAATCCCTGAGTGAAGCATTAATACAGGAGGATGCATACTTGACCCAGCTCAAGTCCCCTGATGAAGAACCTATGGCATGTCCTCAATGCCATAGTGTGATGGAGGTGGTCCCGAATATCACTTTCACTCAAGATGATATGCTGTTGAAACACAACAAGCATGACAGACCCCTCTATTACATCGGATATGTCGGTTCTATGGAGGTTGACCGGATTCACATAGATCCGGGATCATCGATCAGCATCATTCCTCATAGTCTGCTCAGACCGCTGAGGATTCCTACCAGCGAATTGGCTTACACTACCACTACAATCGTGGGTTTCAACGTGAGTAAAAGTAAGCCGTTGGGGAAGATTCGTCTGAGGATCCAGATTGGCGACCTCAGATCAGTGGCTACATGTTATGTTATTGATTCAGAGGTATCCTACAATATTCTGCTGGGCAGAACATGGATCCACGACCATAATATCGTGCCTTCGACTCTACATCAATGCTTTAAATATATAGATGCCCAAGGAACAGTACAAACAGAGTTTGTTGACCTTAACCCGTTTAAAGGAGTAGAATCCTACTACTCTGATGCCATGTTGTATACCCAAGACTACATGGAGGAAGTGTCAAGTAAAACAGAGAAGGAATCCCACTGGGAGCCAAAAGAACCCTCTGCCAAACAACCTCTGTCAATCAAGGTGAAAGGGTGAACTACTCGTCCGAAAGTCATGGAACCCCTGGCTATCCACCTGAATAAAACCAAGTCAGAAAACAAAGGTGATCCTCTAGTGATCACTTTGAACCAGAAGCCTCCACCCTTGGTCATCAACCTTCGGTGCAACAAGCAGCCGATTGATGTAAATACAACCATGAACGTGGTTTCTGATGATAATAAAGACCCTCTTTTCCAGTACATTGATGCTCAAATTCCTGATCAGGAATCCTCTCCCCATAATGATATAGAACCTATAGCACAAAGATTCTTGAAAGCTATAGATTCCTATCATCCGTATGTGTGGGAAGTAGCGTCACCATCTAATGTCATCACGATATATGGGCCATATGAAGATTCTATCTTTATTGTCCCACCTACTCGCAGCGGTCAGCATTCAATAGTCTTCAGTCGCACGCACAATGAACCGACTGTACAAGAAGATTCTTTCGATGACGATGCTGGTAAAATGCAGGTTCACAAATATAGCCCTCATGCTTTGAAGATTATGCAAAGTATGGGTTATAACTTGAAGCTGGAACCAGGCCTCAACTACGGGAAAGGCAGGCGAATGCCATTACACGGTGATCCCTACTATCAACGAACTCATTTTGGGTTAGGGTATACCACCTCCCTTACAACTTTTGAGTCAAATAAGGATATCTCATCCTCTTCTCAAGATGGCTCACCGTCCTCCGGCTCATCAGATGATCCCGAACGAGCATTATCAGTAAATATGGTATTTACAGATTCCCTCAAAGCAGATGAATAAGAATCTGAACCATTTGAGAATGACTCTTAGGCTCAGCAAATGGATACACAATGCGAACTCCGGTTCGAGCAGAGAGAACCTTCCACTAAAGATAAAGTTATCCAAATCGACGTTGGGGATGAACTTTTACCAAAGCCGATATTTATCAGTAATAATCTTTCCGAAGAAGAAAGGAAAAAAATAATCCAGCTGATAAGAGAATATATCGACGTCTTTGTGTAGAATTATGAGGATATGCCAGATCTTGATCCAAACGTGGCTACTCATAAACTCAACATATTACCCAATTAGAAGCCTGTGAAGCAACATCAACGCCAGTTCCGTCCGGACATGATGGACGCCATTGAAGCTAAAATCAAGAAGTTGATAGCCTACGGCTTCATCCGGGAAGAACAACATCTCGACTGGGTCGCCAATGTTGTCCCGGTCATGAAGAAAAATAGAAAAGTATGTGTCTGGATAGATTACCGAGATTTGAATGCAGCCTGCCCCAAGGATGAATTTTCTTTTCCCATTACAGACATCATGATCGATAATACATACGGTTTTGAACGCATATCTTTCATAGACGGATTTTCAGGATACAATCAAATCAAGATGCATCCTGAAGACGAGAAGCATACTGCCTTTCGGACACCATTGGGGGTATATTGCTATACGGTCATGCCCTTCGGACTGAAAAATGCCGGAGCTACGTACCAACGAGCTATGAGTAACATATTCCACGAGCATTTATGCAAAATAGTAGAATGTTACGTAGACGATATAGCTGTCAAAAGTTGCCACAAGGATAATCACATCCAAGATCTGAAGACAGTGTTCGAGTTGATGCGCCAACATTAACTCAAAATAAATCCTATAAAGTCCTTTCTGGGTGTATCCAGTCGCAAATTCCTGGGATTTGTCATTACCGCCAAAGGCATTCAAGTGGACCCCGATAAAGTCAAGGCCATCTTAGAAATGCGACCACCCCACAATCTGAGAGAACTCAGGGGATTTCAAGGTCGTCTGGCTTATATCCGGAGATTCATATCCAACCTCTTGGGGAGATGTCAGCCTTTTTCTCGTCTCATGAAGAAAGGTGTATCCTTTGTATGGGATGAAGCCTATCAGCAAGCGTTTAATGATATCAAACGCTACCTCACTAATCCTCTAGTTCTGGTGCCTCCCGTCATAGGAAGACTATTCTTGCTGTACGTTCGAGCAATGGATCATTCTCTGGGAGCTCTCCTCGCACAGAAGAATGATGAGGGTCATGAACAGGCTATCTATTATTTAAGCAGGATGATGGTCAGAGCTGAACACCGGTACAATCCAGTAAAAAAATAATATTTGGCCCTAATGTTCGCCATTCAGAAAATACGACACTATGTCACAGGCCAGACTATTCATATTATCTCCAGGATCAATCCTCTTCGGATATTGATGAACAAGCCAAGTGTTCTTAATTCCCGACTCGCAACTTGGGCGATGTTATTAACACCGTATGATATGGTGTACGTCCATCAGAAGTCCATCAAAGGCCAGGCATTGGCTGATTTCCTAGATGCTCATCCGATTCCAGAAACCTCCAAACTATACGAGGACATTCCCGATAAAGTTGCAGAATATAATTCTGCGATGGAGAGTGATGCATGGCAACTATTCTTCGATGGCGCCTCTAGGACTGGTCCCAGGGGAAATGTGGTTTCAGGAGTAGGAATTGTCCTGGTTACTCCTGAGAAACTCGTCATCTATCGAGCATATTCTCTTAGCGAACCCTGCTCTAATAACGTGGCAGAATATAATGCCCTACTAATCGGGCTCCAAGTCGCTAAAGAATTGGACGTCGAATCTCTGGAAGCTTTCGGGGATTCTCTGCTGATCGTCAATCAAGTCAGAGGAATATATGAAGTTCGGAATCCAGACCTCATCCCTTATCACCAAGCAATGATCGAAATAGCCATGTCTTTCAAAGGGTTCTTCCTAGAGCATGTGCCTCGATCTCAGAATCTGGAAGCTGATGCCCTGGCTAGTCTAGCTGCAGATTTAGCTATTCCTATAAGAAGGCAGAATTCGGTGATCCTTCTTAACAGAGATTTATTCTGTATGAAAAATAACTTTCACATAGAACGCAGCTATGCTGTGAACACAGTTCTTCCAAAGAGAGACTGTAGAAGTTCCTTTATAGATTTCGTAGCATACGGAATCTTGCCGGAGGACCCTAAAGAAGCAGTATCTGTCAAAAGACTATCATTACGCTTCTATTTTGATACGTCTTCACAATGTCTATATCGCCGGACTTATAACAAACTATTATTACGATGTCTCTCTGGTGATAAAGCACAACGGATTATCCGTGAAGCTCACGACGGTGTATGCTGAGCGCATCAACCCGGTCCTAAGCTACAGGATCGTATCAGGAGGATGGGCTATTACTGGCCTACTATGATCACAGATACAATAAAATATGCAAGACAATACAAAGCCTGCCAGGTTCATGCAGATTTTATACATCAACCTTCTGAACATTTATATCCTACGGTGGCATCCTGGCCTTTCGAAGCATGGAGTATGGATATCATTGGTCCTATTCACCCGTCTTCTTCCAGAGGTTATCGATTCATATTAGCCATCACGGATTATTTCTCCAAATGGGTAGTGGCGATCCCTCTTGTTGAGGTAAAGACATCTAACATGATCAGCTTCATTAAGCATCACTTCATTTATCGCTTTGGGATTCCCCGAAGGATAATTCATGACAACGGGCCTCAATTCATCAGCCAAGCGTTCCACCGATTTTGCGATAAAAATCAGATACAAAATGTGGCCTCTACGGCATACAATTCTGCTGCTAATGGTTTGGTGGAAGCTTTCAACAAAACCATTATCAAACTCTTAAAAAAGTTCATTCGGCTGCTAATGGTTTGATAGTGTTTTATGTACAAATTTTAGTTGGAGCATATTCTATCATGTCCATATAACCTCGGAATAGATATGTCCAGCTGAAGATTACTGAGAGTATATCATGTCCATATTACCTCTGATATCACTTTCACCCTAGCCTATCGTTTATATTCCAAAATGATAGGTCCACCAAAGTCAGATAAAAGCCTCTTTATTATCCCCAGAAAGAGCAAATTACATAGAAAAGCAAAAGGTACATCATCTGGGAGGAGCAGTTAAGTCGCGAATCTGTTATGCCAGAGTAACCATTCTCTCATCCCTGGAGTTCAAAACGTCGGCGCAAGCCCGCTCCAACCTTGCCGCCTCATTGTTCAAAGCAGATAGCTCGGACCGAGCGTGTATAAAACCTGCGTGGATGACACCCACATGCGTCAGGTTCTGCTGAGCTGTCTCCATTCAATTCTTCAACACATCGCGAGCTGTTGATAATGAGAGAGCCTTCTTCTTGGCTTTAGCGAGGTCATCTTCTAATTTGCGGACCCTCGCTGCCTCTTCCTCATATTCGGCCTCGCATTGAGTCAGCTGGGGAATGACATATTCCAATTTGGCATGCTCTTGATCCATCTCCTGCTGTTGTTCCTGGACGGATTTGTTCAGAGATTCCATTTGCCCAGCAAGTTCTGTAGTTAAGTAGTCATACCTAGCTTGAACGAGACCGTTAATGCTGCCTCGTGATAGCTGCAAATAATCGTTAATGGGTTGTTCCAAACCATTAACTATTTGCTCTAGCGTATCAGCTCTGTCATTATCATTGAAATATCTAATCTGCCCTATACTGAAGTTGGAGGACGTCTTCAGAGCCTTGAAGCCTAAATTCTTCTCCAGCACCATCGATATCAATGTTTTCAAAGTGGCATAGAAAATGCTTGAAAATTGCGCAACTAACATGCTGAGATTCGAATGGACGCTGGGAGTGGCTGCAATATCGGAGAATCCCTCTCCAGGAATGACTGCAGACGATGTTTCCACAGTCATCGCCTCAACATATTGTGCGACAAAAGAAGAAGCGCCAACAACGGACGAAGTGGTCGGCGTACTCAAAGGAGGTATTATCGTAATGACAGGCTCATCCTCCTCTCGAGATATCGGAACCATTTCGGGCGAGCCGGCACCCGAAAATGTTTTCTCTTCAAAGTCAGGCACCTTCGTGTCATAGACAGGAGTGGAAACAAAGCCGAAAGTTGCGTCGACGCTGCCCTCCCCGTAGATGTCTTCCCCTGAAAAGAAGACAAGAGAAAGTTAATATCAACATGATGTTAATTTTTTAAAAAAAAGGCATAAAGACAACATTTACCCATGGCCGATGGTATATATGTCGCGTCTGCAGCCAGTACAGCTAAATCATTTCTTAATGATGCTAAGCGAGCTGTCATACCTAGAGAAGGGGGTGTGCCAACTGACATTGGCAGGTATTCTTTCAGGTCTTCACCGAGATCCACTCGAGGCTCATTGGGTGGAATCTCGTTGGGGACACTTACAGATAAAGAAGGGGTTGAACCCATTATTGGGCTGGATAAAGATATCCTTATTTGGCTCAGCCTCGAAGGCGATCTCGTACCACTACCTGAAGTGGTAGCAGCGACAACAGCCTCGAGCAAAGATTCTCCGGCACTGCCAGCCGGAACTGTGGCGGTTCCCTCTCTAAAAGGCGAGGAACCTCTAATCAAAGGATCGTCCCTAACAGGGGAAATAGCAGGCTCACTGCTAGGAGCCTCATGACTGGAAGTCCTGACAGGACCACTAACAGTCTTCTTTTTCTTGCGAGGGGAAGTCTCCTTCAGAATATGAGCCCTTCGCTTACCAGAGATAACCAGAGGCTCTGCAGGCGGAGGTATTTTGCCTTTTGGTACTGTAGAAGCATGAAAAATACGCTTGGAAGATCTACGCAGCGTCTTAATGCAGAGCAGCGTAAACACAGGCCTCTACGCAGCGTCTTAATATAGAGCAGCGTAAACACAGGCCTTCAGAGCCATCCAGCGTAAAACAGGGTTCTTCATCGCCTCCATGGCATAAAACCCAGCCGCACTCAAAGCAGCATTAAAGCGTACGAGGAACGCTTCGTCTTCCCGAAAAAGAAACTGTCCAGTCGCACAGTAAAAACTGACCTCTGACTCCTGACAGAAAGTGCTGCACGGCTACCCAGACGATGGCTAGAAACGATCGCAGACCACTCGGGACACGTCCCACAGTAATGATGGCGGATCTCGGCATTTAATACAGAGGATTTGGTTAAAATATCACCAAACCGGCGCTTACTAAAATCCCCCGGCGTAAACCGCTCTTTCGCGTACAAAGGGAACACGCTGCCTTGTTTTACACAGGCAAATATGGGCTGTTTTACGCTCCACGGAAGATAAACCGCCTGCCACGTCAAAAGCTGCGCTTCGTACAGGGCTCGAGGCACGTCTCTGCGCCAAAGCACACAGAGCGGTGACAGTTTTCCCTCAAGGCACGTCCCTCCGTCAAAACGCACAGAGCGGTGACAGTTTCCCCTCAAGGCACGTCTCCGTATTTAATGCACAGGATGATGGCAAATCTCTGTCAAAGATTTGATTATATCTCCAAAAGCCATAATTCCGGCTAAAGACGTCCACATCAGCACCCTGGCACGGTACGCAGCGGCTTCTACGCCCATTCAGGATCTGTGCTCAAGCGGCTTCTACGCCCATTCTGGCACGATACGCAGCGGCTTCTACGCCCATTCAGGGCCTGTGCTCACTCGGCTTCCACGCCTACTCAGTCTCTACGACCACTCAGTCTCTACGACTACTCGGCTTCCACGCCTACTCAGTCTCTACGACTACTCGACTTCCACGCCTACTCGGCTTCTATGCCTGTTCGGCTTTTATGCCTACTTGGCTTCTATGCCATGGTGACAGATATTTGGCTTCTACGCCAACCTCTTCTACACAATGGATACCTACCCACGTGGCTTTTACGTCGTGATCTTAGTAGCAACCGTACGTGTTGTGTCCCCTTAGTTGGACCCACATCACCCGCTCAGTCAAAAGATCATCTATACGTAGGCATTGGTTACTTTAATCGTTGTGTAAAAGGGTGCTGTACTTTCCACTCCTCGGTTGCTACACCAACGGAATGGTCGCTGTCACCAAAGACTCTATAAATAGAGGCCCCTATCAATGGGGAACAAGGTCGAAAAATTTGGTCAAGAATACCAACATCAGATCAAAGGTCAAAACTTTGAAAGAAGAATCGAACAAGGTCATCGAACCGAAGATCAAGAGGGAGAGATAGAGAGAGAGAGAGAGAAGAATACAGAGCTCAGGCAAGGGATAGAGAGCGACGACCTTCAGCATCACGCATCCACCCTCCTTTGCAACCTCCGAAGCTGCATCCTGTCTTCCACGGCACTTCTTCAACATCGTGTAGTCCAAGGGCTAAAATGATCGACCGCAGATCAGACACCTATAGCAATTTTTATCCAGATTAAATAAATTATACTCCCACATCCTCGCATAGGATCAAATTGTACAAGTTTGTTTGTGAACCAAAGGGCACGGGTCTCGTATAAACCCCGCCATTGAAATACACTTTCATCTCTTTCATTTAAAACTACCACAAACAAGATGGCGACTCTGCTGGGGACATCTTTCTCTTCTGACGAGGAAGTAATTGCTCAACATGATGCGGTATCTGTAGGAACCATGAAGAAGACGCTGGTCGTTCATTTCGACCAGTCTGCCTACGAAGACATGCTTCGGACTGGGGATAGCTCTCACTCTCTCTCCGTCCAAGACAACAGGAAGCTACGCAAAGTCTGGATGCCCAAGATATCCTCCCCTGTTCCTGTGGACTCTCCGATCTATCCGATCTCTCCGATCTCTCCTACCAATGAGGTAGTAGCATTGCTCCCTCCGTGCCCCGCACGTAAAATTCAGTCTCCCGCTACGCGCGGTACAGACAAAACTTCTGGTAAAGCCTCAGCGCTAACCCAAGAGTATCCACTGCGCTACACGCGCAGAAATCAGTCTCCCGCTACGCGCGGTACAGACAAAACTTCGGGCAAAGCCTCAGCACTGACCCAGAAGTATCCTCTGCGCTCTACGCGTAGGAACCAGTCTCCCGCTACGCGCGGTACAGACAAAACTTTCGACGGTGCCTCAACGCCAAATCGGAAGAACAGATCACGCACCACGCGCAAAGCAACATCTGGCCTCTACGGTAAACCAAATGAGCGCTGTGATCTCCGCCAGGGGAATCAAGCAGGCGAGTACTCAACTCCTCGGCCGTTATGCCAGCGAAGAAGCAATCTGCCTATCCTCCAGATTACGCGGGAAGACGACGGTCGACTGAACGCCTCTTCAGCTTTACGCCAGTCTGAGCGAATCTCCAAATCATGCCAGGGAAAGTCCCACGGCGCAAAACAAGCTCAAGTTGCTACTCCTGACCTACGCGAATGCCTAATCCAGAAGTGTAAGGAGAGGGGACCTTTCAACATGTCTATTACGCCCCCTAGGGAACAATGTTGTAATAGTCATAAGATTGTGATTGACTGCTACTGTTCTAAAGCAAAACGATCGGTCTTCGACCGATTGAACTACTCTCAATCTTTCCGGGAGGAAGAGCACGCGTATGCGTCCTTGAATATGGCTTCACGCATACCTAGAAGAGGGTCGAGCTCAAGACGTCTTCCTTCCGAGCCTCCGAGCTAAAGAAGATTCAAAGACCTCCTCAGGAACGCTGAAGCTGGGGTATTCCAAAACATCCGTGCCAGGTCACAGCAACCAGCTCCGTACTCATCTGATTTCGACGCTGGGGGTCGCCAATCTCCCAGATCAGACGCCGAGAGTATAGAGTCGACTTCTGCAGCGACCTATACTTACCCTTCGACGACGCCCAGAGAAATGGGAGCTTACGCCATCGAAGACGAACGCGAGGAAGCGTCGCCGTCAGGAGACGCAGAACAACGCATCACTGTCCTGGAGATGTCTCTGAAACAAATGCAGTCCGTAATGGAGAATATGCACCAGATGATGCTAACTCAGCACGCAACTGCCATGGTTCAAGCATCGGTCCCGCCAACTCAGATACGTGTGGGGGTGGACTTGCCACCATCCAACCCAAGCCAAGAACCTACTCTAGATCAAGAGTCAGCAGTTCCTCCGCTTCTAGTGGAAAGTCTGATACAGGCAGTACGGGAGTTGAAAGCCCAGTTCGACGCCTTGAAGCACAAAGATCAGCTCAAGAAACTGGGAATCAATCAGCCCTACCCAGCTATCTGGGAAGAGGTCCCTTTCCCTCCAAAATACAAACCTCAGGCGATGGCTCTGTTCGAGGGAAAAACATCACCAAGCCAATACATGAACTATTTCAGTATGATGACGGTGCTGCTACAAGGGAACGATGCCCTCCTCACTCGGGTGTTCAAAGGATGCCTCTCAGGAGTAGCCTATCAGTGGAACCGTAGCTTGGCGGACAACTGCATTACTTCCTTCGAGGATTTCAAAGCTCTATTCTTCACGCGATTCTACGAGGGAGGAATGGACATGTCTATGTCCTCTCTCATCGAAGTCAAGCAGAAGGAAAAGGAAGACGTTCGCGTCTTCATCGAACGCTTTCGTCAGGCCATCTTACAGATGCCTCCAGAAGTTCCAGACTCAGCATTGGTGGACATTTGCAGGAAGAACCTCCTTCCCGTGGTCTCAGTGTTCACAGGACCATATCAGTTCCATGATTGGCCCTCGTTTATCCTCTCGACGGTAGCCGCCGAAGACAACAGTCGCAAGGCGCGCGACAATGGCATCATGATCTCCACCTCTGACAGAGGCAAGAGGTCATCCCCTGGCAGCGACCATCATCGTGGCCCCAAAGGGAAGGAAGCCCTGGCAATCAACACGGCCAGGCCAAAGATTGTGGCGACTGCCCAAGCAAAACCGGGGGCTCCTAGGCCCGTCGAAGTCTACTCTTTCGACGATGACGATATCCCAAGTATCTTCGAATGTCTCGTCAAAAGTGGCAAGATCACCCTCCCAGAACTAAGGCGGCCCCAGGAGGCCGGCAATACTGACGACCCAAAATACTGCGTCTTCCACAGATACGTACACCACCCGACAAAGGCGTACTATGTACTAAAAAGGAAGATCCAGGGGTTGATCGATGCTAAGGCCATCACTCTGCACAACACCGAGAAAACGGTCACGGCCAACATGATCTCTCTACAGTTTGGCAATCTGCCTCCCCAAAAGGTCCCTGATGGTGTTATACCTATCTCCCGGGCAACGATGAGCATCGTTAACCTTCCCCCTGCTAGGGGTCAAGATCACAACCTGGTGCCCCTAACTACCCGGCGGGGCAAGATTATGTGGGTTTACCAAGATTTGGTGTCAGATCTCGAGGAAGAGACCAAGGCAACCAGGGCTACCCCCAAGAAGAATCCCAAATACAGATCATGCTACATGGTCATAACTTCTTCTACATCAGACGGAGATGAGGTACTTGTCGCAACCCGTTCAGGAAGGGCCTACCTCGACAACGACAGATCAAATCAGAAAGGGGTGCCGGCTGACGCTCCAGCTACCAAACCGTCAGAGCAAGGTCCCGTCGTGCCAAGCATCAGCTCTGCGAAACCTACTCCGACGGAAAAGGCAAAACAGAAAGAAGTACGCTTCGACAAACCTGTGAAAAATATTCCGAGCAAAGGTTTAGAGAAGCCGTACAAGTTTGACATCCTGGCCCAACTGGCCAATACGCCAGCCAGGTTATCCATCTTCGAGCTACTCAGGCTCTCCCCCGACACTCGTCTGGCCCTGAGTGAAGCACTAATGCAGGCGGAAGTATATTTGACCCAGCTCAAGTACCCCAACGAGGAACCAGTGGCATGTCCTCAATGCCACAGCGTGATGGAGGTGGTCCCAAATATCACTTTCACTCAAGACAACATGCTATTAAAACATAATAGACATGACAGGCCCCTCTATTACATCGGGTACGTCGGTTCCATGGAGGTCGACCGGATTCACATAGATCCGGGATCATCGATCAGCATCATCCCTCACAGTCTGCTCAGGCCACTGAGAATTCCTACCAGCGAGCTGGCTTACACTACCACTACAATCGTGGGTTTCAACGCCGGAAGAAGTAAACCATTAGGGAAGATTCGCTTGAGAGTCCAGATCGGCAACCTTAGGTCAGTGGCCACATGTTACGTCATCGATTCAGAGGTATCCTACAATATTTTACTGGGAAGACCATGGATTCACGAACACAACATCGTTCCTTCAACCCTACATCAATGCCTTAAATATGTAGACGTACAAGGAACCGTACAAACGGAGGTGGCTGACCTAAACCCGTTTAAAGGAATAGAATCCTACTATTCCGTTGCCGTGTTGTACTCCCATGACCACATGGAAGAAGTGCCAGGAGAGGCGAAAAAGGAATCCCACCGGGAGCCCGAAGAGCCCTCTGCCACACTACCACTGTCAATCAAAGTGAAAGGGCAAACCGCTCGTCCAAAAGCCATAGAGCCTATGGCTGTCCACTTGAGAAAGACCAAGTCAGGAGAAGGGGGTGATCCTCTAGTAATCACTTTGATCCGGAAGCCTCCAGCCATAGTCATCAACCTTCGGCGCAACCAGCAGCCGACTGATATAAATGCCACCAGGAACGGAGTTCCAGATGATAATAAACATCCTCTTTTCCGGTACATCGGTACTCAGGTTCCGAAACATGAACCCACTCCACATGACGAGGTAGAACCAATGGCTCAAAAGTTCTTAGAAGCTATAAACTTCTACCGTCCGTATGTCTGGGAAGTAACGTCGCCATCCAACGTCGTCACAGCATATGAGCCACATGAGGATTCTATCTTCATTGTCCCGCCTACCTGCAGCAGTCAGCATTCAATAATCTTTGGTCGCATGCGGAACCGACCGACTGTCCAGGAAGATCCTTTCGATGACGATGCCGGGGAAGTGCAGGTTCACCAATACAGCCCGCAAGCGCGGAGGATCATGCAAAACATGGGCTACGACTTGAAGCGGAAGCCAGGCCTCAACTACGGAAGAGGCAGACGGACGCCGCCGTGCGGCGACCCCCGCTATCAACAGACTCGTCTCGGGTTGGGGTATGCCACCTCCCTCGCAACTTCCAAGCCAGATGAGGACCCCTTTCCATCTTCCCAGAGCAGCTCGTTGTCCTCCGACTCACCTGATGCTCTCAAACTAACATGATCAGTGAATATGGTGATGACAAACCCCTTAGAAATTGAGGAACAGGATACGGAGCCGTTCGAGAACGACACCTGGGCTCAGCAAATGGATACACAGTGGGAATTCTGCTTCGAGCAGAAAGAACCTCCCACCAAGGACGAAGTTATCCAAGTCAACGTTGGGGGTAAGCTCTCACCAAAGCCAATATTTGTCAGTAACAATCTTCCCCCAGTTGAAAAGGAAGAGATCATACAGCTGATAAAGGAATATGTCGACGTCTTTGCATGGGGTTATGAGGACATGCCAGGCCTAGACCCGAGGGTAGCTACTCATAAGCTTAATATTTCGACCGATTCGAAGCCAGTGAAACAACACCAACGTCGGTTTCGCCTGGATATGATGGATGCCATCGAGGACGAAGTCAAGAAGTTGATAACCTACGGTTTCATCCGGGAAGAACAACATCCCGACTGGGTCGTCAACGTTGTCCCAGTCATGAAAAAAAATGGGAAGGTACGTATCTGCATCGACTACCGAGATCTGAATGCGGCCTGCCCCAAAGATGAATTCCCCCTTCCCATCACGGACATCATGATCGACAACACATGTGGCTTCGAGCGTATATCTTTTATGGACGGGTTCTCGAGATACAATCAGATCAAGATGCATCCGGAAGATGAAAAGCACACTGCCTTCCGGACACCACTGGGGGTATATTGCTATATGGTCATGCCCTTCGGATTAAAGAACGCCGGGGCTACATACCAACGGGCTATAAGTAACATATTCCGTGAGCAGTTACGCAAAACAGTGGAATGTTACGTGGACGACATAGCTGTCAAAAGCCGCCTCAAAGGTGATCACATTCGAGACCTGAGGGCGGTATTCGAGTTAATGCGCCAGCATCAACTCAAGATGAACCCTACCAAGTCCTTTCTGGGGGTATCCAGTGGCAAATTCCTGGGATTTGTCATTACCGCCAAAGGCATCGAAGTAGACCCTGACAAAGTCCAGGCGATTGTAGCAATGCGACCGCCCCGTAATCTGAGGGAACTCAGGGGGTTCCAAGGACGTCTGGCTTACATTCGGCGATTCATATCCAACCTCTCGGGGAGATGTCAGCCCTTCTCTTACCTCATAAAGAAAGATGTGTCCTTCATATAGGATATTTTGGGGATATCAAGCGCTACCTAACCAGTCCACCAGTTCTGGTGCCTCCCGTTATGAGAAAACCCTTCTTGCTGTACGTTCGGGCAATGGATCATTCGCTAGGAGCTCTCCTTGCACAGAAGAACGATGCGGGTCATGAACAGGCTATCTACTACCTCAGCAGGATGATGGTCGGGGCCGAACACCGGTACAACCCAGTGGAGAAGGAATGCTTGGCTCTGATGTTCGCTGTCCAGAAGACGCGACACTATGTCACCGGCCAGACTATTCATATCATCTCCAGGATCAACCCTCTCCGGGTGCTGATGAGCAAGCCAAGTGCCCTTAACTCCCGACTCGCAACTTGGGCGATGCTGCTGACGCCATATGACATGGTCTACGTCCCACAGAAGTCCATCAAAGGCCAAGCACTGGCCGACTTCCTAGCAGCTTATCCAATCCCGGAGACCTCCAAACTATACGAAGACATCCCCGATGAAGTTGCAGAATGTAATTTCGCAAGAGAAAGTGACGTATGGCGACTATTTTTCGATGGCGCCTCCAGAGTCGGTCCTAAGGGAAACGTCGTTTCAGGAGTGGGAGTCGTCCTAGTTACTCCGGATCAGCTCGTCATCTACCGAGCATATTCTCTTAGCGAGCCCTGCTCCAACAATGTGGCAGAATACAACGCTCTGCTAATCGGGCTCCAAGTCGCTAAAGAGCTGGGGGTAGAATCCCTGGAAGCTTTCGGTGATTCTCTGCTCATCGTCAACCAAGTCAGGGGGATATATGAAGTCCAGAATCCCGACCTCATCCCCTACCACCGAGCGACAGTCGAGATAGCTATGACGTTCAAAGGGTTCTTTCTAGAGCATGTACCTCGATCTCAGAATCTGGAAGCTGATGCCCTGGCCAGCCTAGCTGCGGACTTAGCTACCCCTATAAGAAGGCAAGATTCGGTAATCCTTCTTAACAGAGATTTATTCTGTGTGAAGAACAGCTGTCACCTAGAACGCAGCTACGCTGTAAACGCCGATCCTCCTACAAGAGATTGGACGAGTCCCTTCATAGATTTCGTGGCATACGAAATCTTGCCAGAGGACCCCAAAGAAGCAGTATCCGTCAAGAGACGATCGTTACGCTTCTACTTCGATGCATCTTCACAATACCTGTATCGCCGGACCTACGACGGACTGCTGTTAAGATGTCTCGCTAGCGCCGAGGCACAACAGATGATCCGTGAAGCTCACGACGGCGTATGCGGAGCGCATCAATCCGGGCCTAAGCTACAAGACCGCATCAGGAGGATGGGCTATTACTGGCCTACTATGATCGCAGATGCGATACGGTATACAAGGCATTGTAGAGCCTGTCAGGTTCATGCAAACTTCATACATCAACCGTCAGAATACCTATACCCTACGATCGCATCCTGGCCTTTCGAAGCATGGGGGATGGATATCATCGGTCCTATTCACCCATCCTCTTCCGGGGGTCACTAGTTCATACTGGCCATCACGGACTACTTTTCCAAATGGGCCAAAGCAATCCCTCTCGCTGAGGTAAAGGCGTCCAACATAATCAGCTTCATCAAGCATCACGTCATCTATCGCTTCGGGATACCCCGGAGGATAATCCACGACAATGGGCCCCAGTTCATCAGCCAAGCGTTTCATCGGTTTTGCGATAATAACCAGATACACAATATTGCCTCTACGGCGTACTATCCAGCTGCTAATGGTTTGGCGGAAGCTTTCAACAAAACCATTATCAAACTCTTAAAGAAATTTGTCTCTTCGAACAAAAGAGATTGGCACGAAAAGCTGGGCGAATGTCTCTGGGCATACCGTACAACAGTACGGACACCGACAGGCTGCACCCCATTCTCGCTGGTTTACGGGAGTGAAGCAGTCCTCCCCGTTGAAGTCCAGATCCCGTCGCTCCGAATAGCCGTGACCAATGAGCTAACTCGAGAAAAGAATGACCTGTTAAGGCTCCAAGAGCTAGAAGGATTAGACGAGAAATGCCTCCAAGCTCAACAGCGCATCGCGCTCTACCAAACACGCATTTCCAGGGCTTTCAACCATAAAGTAAAGGAAAGGGTGTTCAAGGTCGGCGAGCTAGTGCTAGCCGTGAGAAGGCCGATGATCCTAACTCACAGAAGTAAAGGCAAATTCCAGCCCAAATGGGAAGGCCCTTACATGATCGAGACAACGTTCTCAAACGGCGCCTACAGGATAGCCCAGCCCAATAGAGACCTATTAATGGCTCCCATCAACGGCAAATTCCTGAAAAGATACTACGCTTAACCCCCCTGCTCGGGCGAAATATAGCGAGAATCTCAATTCTGACAAAACCACTCGCCAAAAAAGAAACTAGTTAGGTTATATCCTATCATGTCTGTATGACCGCTGAATAGGTATATCCTGCTAGAGGAGTTTATCGAGAGTTATCATACTACCTCGGATATCACTCTCGCCAAAAAAAAACTATCATTTACATTCCGAAATGACGGGTCCACAACAGTCAGAAAAGAGTCGCTGTTATTCATTCCAGAAGAAGGCGGAATTACATAGGAAGGGATACATCAAGATGGCAGAGTAATCAGGCCATGAATCTGCCGCTCCAGTACAGCTATCCTCTCATTCCTAAGGGCCAAGGCATCGACGCGAGCCTGCTCCAGCCGTGCCTCCGGGGTATGCGTAAGGGTCAGATTAGCCCTTGCCCGAAGACAGCCCGCACGGGCAGTTTCCGTACGGTCCAGATCCCGTCGCGCTTCGCTCAGTCGATCAATCGCTACCTCCAAACCTGCCAACGACTGGGAAGCCCACTCCTCTGCCCGAGCAAGTTTTTCCCTCAGCTTGGAGGCCCTTGCCACATTCCCTTCGTGCTCGGATCGACACTGCATCTCAACGGCAAGGGCTTCTTCCACAATAGCTCTTCTCCTATCCATCTCCAGCTTATGCATCTGGATAGAGTTGTCCAGGCTTTCAAGCTTCGTAGTGAGCCGCTCAGTCATGAGGTCGTATCGAGCCTAGACATCAGCATACAGGCTGCCCTCAGTCCGCTGCAAGTATTCGTTAATGGGTTATTCTAAACCATTAACCACCGCCTCCAGAGCATCAACTACTCCAAGATTGCCAAGCCCCCTGACAACCTCGATCGAAAGCTGAGAAGTCTTCTTCAGGAGCTCGAAGTCAAGGTTCTTCGCCAACACCATCGTTATCATCGTTTTTAAGCCGGTGTAGACGAGGCTGGTATGCTGCTCGATCAACGCGACTAGACCCGATTGAGCGCCCGGAGTGGCCATAATTGCAGACGAGGTAGCCACCGCCGCCTCAACAGGTGGCATGACCGAAGAAGGTGCGATGGCGACAATCGAAGTCATTGGCATACTCGCGACAGGCGAGGTCACGATGATCGGTTCATCCTCCCCTTGAGACGACGAAACCTCTCCGGGCGAGCTAGCCCCCGAAGACACTTCTGCCTCAAAATCCGGCGCCTCCACGTCACCGCCAGGAGCCAGAACAAAGCCGGAAGGCGCTTCAACGCCGTACTTCCCATGGACGTCATCCCCTGAAAAGAGGACAAGAAAGCAAAATGTCAGACACAGTGGTAATCCTCCTAGAAGGAGACATCAAAACGACATTTTACCCGGAGCCAACGGCATATACGACGCATCTGCAGCAGATGTAGCTAAACCATGCCTTAATGACGCGATACGAACTGTCATACCTGGAGAAGGAGGTGGGCCGACCGACATCGCCAAGAGTTCGGTCAAGCCTTCCCCGAGACGCGGTCGAGGTTCATCAGTCGGAGTCTCGCTAAGCGCGCTCGCTAACACAGAAGTAACTCCGCCCACTACTGACCTCCGAGGAGATTTTCCCATCTGTTGGGGCCACGCAGGCAATCCCGCTCCGCTGCTTGGAGCAGCCGCAGCGACAGCAGCCGACCGCAAGGGCTCTCCGACGCCGCCAGCCAGAACTGTAGAAGGTCCCCCTCTGAAAGGCGAGGAACCTCCGGCCAAAGAATCATCCCTAATACCAGGCTCATTCCCGGGAGCCTCAACACCAGGAATGCGGAGAGGACGAGCAACCGTCTCCTTCCTCCTCTTACGAAGGGAAGCTTCCTTCGGAGCAGAAGCCCGTCGCTTCCCAGAAGAGATTACCAGAGCCCTCGCCGGCAGAGGCACCACACACCTCGGCAACGACACCAGAGGCTCGTCCGGAGTACCAGATTCCTCCCCCTCGTCAGAAGAAACCGAGGGGACTTCGACCCTTCCCCCAGGCTTGACAGAAGGCACCCTGAAGCTCCCACGCCTGTCGAAATCATGGTGAAAAGTGTTAACCGCCACATAAAACTGGGCGTAGGAGTGAAGGATGCGCAGCTCCGTAGAGGTTGAAATGACCGGCACGATAAAAATTGCCCCCGTACAACCCATAATAAAATATCGCCACCCTCTAGCTCCATCAATGAGTCCACCCCTGGACCTGAAGCTGGTGACGGCGTTGCCCACATGCAACTGGTCGTACCTGAACTGCCTGGCGAACCGACTAGGCAGGTAGGGCTCGAAGAAGCAATGGTCTTCGCTCCTATACAGCAGATGGGAAGGTCTAATACAGACCAACCAATTAAACGCCTCCGGAGAAAGAACGGTCTTCTCTCGACCTGAATCCTCAAGCCACAGCCCTGACTGGTTACGATGCACAAGAGGGGGAGTACAAAGGATCTTCCAGCCGTGGCTGAGGTTCAACGCCACTCGACAGTCTAAGACTGTATTCATATTCCAGAGGGAATCCCTGTAATTTAGCAGGAATATACCCCCTGAGCTGCTATCGGAACCGGAAGACATCACCCGGGAATTGTGGAGAATTAACCATCCCATCAGGTACAAGTATGGTAATTCCACCCTGGGAAAACTCTCACGCCGAGCTTCATCAGAGAGCAACCCATCAGTCATGGCCCTCAGGCCAGCCTGTATACGGTACACCATGGCAGAAAGCAAGCCCAGTCTTGCCCCAAACACCAAACGTACTGCGGGCCATAGGATGTTCCGGTGAATGCGATCCGCGGACGCGATACCGGGCACCACCACTCAACGCAGCCATATAGAGAGGAAACCAGCCAGCTGGGCTTCCTTAGACAGAGGCCTGCGACAGCACCTCAAATAACTGTAGGCCTTTGTACCTTCGGGGTACTTTCCTACACCCTCAACGAGAATCTGATCGGGAGCCTTGGCGTCTTCCATAAGAGCCGCAACGACCTGGGCACTGAGGACGCCCAAGCAGTTCACGGGCTCGTTCTTGCCCCCCGAAGCTTTCTCCGACTTGGTGGCCCTAGCCCGATGGAAGAAGAGGTAGGACATCCACTTAGTGGTGTGGGCCAAATCAGAGGGCTCGTCATAAAAAGTGGTGCACGCAAAGTACTGACACATCAGCTCTTGATATACTTCCGCCACCCGAGGGTCCAAATCCTCCAACTCCCGGTTGGTGGGAACGTACTCTTCATATGGGGTATCCCCCATCGGCAGTCTCGAGACAACTGCCATCTCGTGGAGCGCCAATCCCAACTCCCCCAGTGGAGTGGCGAAGGTCCCGGTGAGCGGAATATACCGCTTCATCAGTGCCAAGAACAAATTAGCATTGGGAGGCAACCCAACACTCGTCGCACTCACGGCGGCATATAGTCCGATGCCCTCCAGCTCTCTTCGGAAGTGCGTCAAGGCCCAGTCAACTAGGCATCTCCATCGGGAGTTCGTTGGGGCGATCCACCCATTGCACTGAGGATTCTCCTTGGGATACACCCCACCTCGACTCATGAAGTCGTTACAGAAGGTCGACAGCTGGACAGGCTGGATCACCGAGCTAACTTCACTCGGGACACTACCCGGGCACAGTCCCCGGAACAGCGTCACAACGCCAGAAGGGCGACTAACAAACGACCCCTGGTCAGCGCCTTTCAGATAAAAGATCTTCCCCGGCTTCCCGTGAAGATCAGGAGTCAGCTTCCATGACATCTTCCTGGGATGCGTCGCATGGAAGAAGGCCGAGATGGAATAATCCCTCAGCATCGTCGGCAGGTACAAGACCAAATCCCTGGCAGGGAAAACCCAAGGCTCCCTTTTGGGCTTCGTCTGGGACTGTTTATCAATCATGTCCCCAAAAAGGAAAGCCGACTTTATGTACTGCTCCCCATCTACACGTACCAATGGTTCGCAATTGATCATACTCAACAGCATTCGCTCACCCTGGGCCGATATCAGGAGCTCCCTTCCCTCAGGATACTGGGGTCCAGAGATGGGAAATGCCACATGGGACAGATCCTCCAGATAGTTCGAGTGCAGCATTCCGGCAGCGGAGCCCATCACCTCAGCCAATGGGGACTCACCCAGATCAACTGCAAGATAATGCAAAGAAGATATGTCATTACAAGTCTGGCACAAACACACGGACCAAGGAAACGACAGTCTGTGCTCTACGCCAAGATTATACAAATTTGGTCACCTTACGCCGAAAGTCTCCTCCACAAAACGTAAAATTCAAATTTTATGAAATACGCCAATTTTTGGTAACCCGAGCTATTTACGCTCAGAGCTACAAAAATATGGAGTCCTTACGCTGACACATTAGAAATGTGGGCGTAAAAGATAAAAATGCCTCAGTGCGTCATCTTCCTCAAAAGAGGCTATCAGCACAGAAGACGACCTAGCGCAGTCACGTTCAACGTGTGCGAAGGATTTTTCATCGTTTGTGTCATCTCAAAAAGCTCTACCTCTAAAGCCGGGTGCGCTAGTCGTCGGCGGGATGCTCCCCTCAGAGGGAAGTTTACCTTGTCCGACCGGAGATTCCCTCGTCGGGACAGAAGAATGAGAAGAAGAACCTAGGCTCTTTTCCTTAGCGGAGGGGGTTTGTTTCGACGCCATTTCTGAAGACTCGAAGTGCTCGGAGAAGAAACGAAAAAAAACTCGAACAGTCGAAAGCTCTCTTTCACAGAAGACAGATAAAAAGTTTTCTCTCAAAAAGCTTGGGATATATATACAGTCCGGGTCGACTCCTCGAATCCTCGAACGAACCCCTCGAGACCCTAACCAAATCTCACAATTAATAGTTGGTTATGATTGGATGCTACGTCAGCCCACTACCCTCGAAAGACGGACGGTCAGCGAATTCGAAAGGATTTTCGTACAAGACGGTTCAGCGGGCTCTACGCTAAAGGAGCTTTTCTACGCTCGACAGTAACGGATCCACGGTTTTACGCTCGACAGCTACAAGTCTGCAGTTTTACGCCCGGATGCCTTTGTGCTCGGTAGCTTTTATGCTCGAGAGGCCACAAATCTACGACTTTTATGCTCAACAGATACCAAATCGAAGATCTCACGCTCGGTGGCGCTCAGTTTACGCTCAGCAGCAACAGATCCGCAAACCTCACGCTCGAAGAAATTTTTTTTCCAGGAGTAACAAATCAACAGTTCTACGCTAAAGGAGCTCTCTACGCTCGACAACTACGAATCTAACGGCTTTATGTCCGACAGCTACAAGTCTATGGTTTTTTCTTGCCCGGATGCCTTTGTGCTCGGTAGCATTCTATGCTCCAGAGGCAACAAACCTACGACTTCACGCTCAGGAACCACAGGTCTACGATTTCACGCTCGATAGTGTTCTACGCTCACAGGCTACAGATCTACAGTCCTACGCTAAAGAAGCTTTTCTACGCTCGACAGCTACGAATCTAACGGCTTTACGTCCGACGGTTACAAGTCTATGGTTTTTTCTTGCCCGGATGCCTTTGTGCTCGGTAGCATTCTATGCTCGAGAGGCAACAAACCTACAATTTCACGCTCAGGAACCACAAGTCTACGATTTCACGCTCGATGGTGTTTTACGCTCAAAAGGCTACAGACATGATTTCCCGCTCCACGACTTTCCGCATATCCAAACAGTCCCAAGGCGGTCAATTGCAAAGAGTTCACACAGAAGATACTCGTTCTTGACCCAAAGTATCCAAAGTACCCGAGGTATACAGAGTTCAAACATTGAGAAATTACTCCTCTCGGGTCCAAAAAACTGGAGGTTCATCCAGATTCCAGTCTGAACATCTCGTCTATCAAAGGGGCAACTCAGTTTGACAGCCAAAAAAACCTTGACCCTGTTCCAAGGGAGTTTCGAGAGATCATTCTTGAAGACGAATTTTGAACAAAGATGAAATTCCGCTCATCAGAGAGGCAACAGTTCAGAAATCCTACGCCGTCCCTCAGTCCTAGCAACAGGACAGTTCTAAGTGTTCAAAAATGCTCAGCAATATTCTATGGACTATTCGCTATGCGTGAAGGACAGGGCCTAATACTCTTTCTATCAGAGTCGGTGTAAAGATTCAGACGTGTTGAAGCTGCACATATTCAGACTTCACAAGCAACGTATGGCAAGACGATCATATGGAGAAGAAGACGATTTTATTAAAGATTAAAATCATGATTACATATGAGGAAAATCCAATCTACAAGGGTTTTTCTCTATTTTTCATGATTACATCTGAGGGAAACTCCATCTACAAAGGAGATCCCCCCTCGTCGTCTGAAGATCGCCCAGAAGCTGTACTGACAGATTCTCGTGTCGGTGCAGGTCTTCCTCTTCATCCATGGCCGTTCATGACCACCACGGTCATGAACAAAAAGATCCTCCATTCGCCATGGCTGATCCGATTGGGGTTTCTTTAAACCCAACCCCATCAGGACGACAGATTACGGTTTGTCTGATCTTGTCCGCGGGGGCCTCAGGAAGAAATAAACAGTCTACAAACTGTGTGGTCAAATACGACCCTTCCTCTCTCCTGGTGCAACGCCATACAAAGTTGCTGATTATCCCGAGCAAGGGAGGCCAAGATGTCCTTCCATAATCCATCGTTGCAGTGGACACTTGCTCGAAGACGCCGTCTTTTACGGCTCCCTACATGCTGGAAGAACATGATCTCCTTCTTCCTCAGATCGACCCGACAAACTCCGGCGATTATTTCTGCATGACAATGGGTATATGGTGAAAACAGGTTCACCCCC
This sequence comes from Iris macrosiphon, assembly GCA_036927795.1. Classification (NCBI taxonomy): domain Eukaryota; kingdom Viridiplantae; phylum Streptophyta; class Magnoliopsida; order Asparagales; family Iridaceae; genus Iris; species Iris macrosiphon. The sequence continues at coordinate 59,248,079 of JAYESA010000003.1, read as the reverse complement.
CCAGCCTTTTATAGGCAAAAGAGATCACAGCGGTCCCCAATAAATCTGCCATAAAGTCAGCATCGACCGTTTTAACGCTCCATTCAAAAACGTTTCGAGTTACGAGGGGCCATTCATGCTTCATTCAAAGCGTTTCAAATTCCGAGGAATTTAAAAACTTTGAAGGGGTTCTTGTAGAAGCATAAAAAATATGCTTGGAAGATCTACGCAGCGTCTTAATGCAGAGCAGCGTAAACACAGGCCTTCAGAGCCATCCAGCATAAAACAGGGTTTTTCATCGCCTCCATGGCATAAAACCCAGCCGCACTCAAAGCAGCATTAAAGCGTACGAGGAACGCTTCGTCTTCCCGAAAAAGAAACTGTCCAGTCGCACAGTAAAAACTGACCTCTGACTCCTGACAGAAAGTGCTGCACGGCTACCCAGACGACGGCTGGAAACGATCGCAGACCACTCGGGACACGCCCCACAGTAATGATGGCAGATCTCGGCATTTAATGCAGAGGATTTGGTTAAAATATCACCAAACCGGCGCTTACTAAAATCCTCCGGCGTAAACCGCTCTTTCGCGTACAAAGGGAACACGCTGCCTTATTTTACATAGGCAAACATGGGCTGTTTTATGCTCCGCGGAAGACAAACCGCCTGCCACGTCAAAAGCTGCGCTTCGTACAGGGCTCGAGGCACGTCTCTGTGCCAAAGCACACAGAGCGGTGACAGTTTTCCCTCAAGGCACGTCCCTCCGTCAAAACGTACAGAGCGGTGACAGTTTCCCCTCAAGGCACGTCTCCGCATTTAATGCACAGGATGATGGCAAATCTCTGTCAAAGATTTGATTATATCTCCAAAAGCCGTAATTTCGGCTAAAGACGTCCACATCAGCACCCTGGCACGGTACGCAGCGGCTTCTACGCCCATTCAGGATCTGTGCTCAAGCGGCTTCTACGCCCATTCTGGCATGATACGCAGCGGCTTCTACGCCCATTCAGGGCCTGTGCTCACTCGGCTTCCACGCCTACTCAGTCTCTACGACCACTCAGTCTCTACGACTACTCGGATTCCACGCCTACTCAGTCTCTACGACTACTCGGCTTCCACGCCTACTCGGCTTCTATACCTGCTCGGCTTCTATGCCTGTTCGGCTTTTATGCCTACTTGGCTTCTATGCCCTGGTGACGGACATTTGGCTTCTACGCCAACCTCTTCTACATAATGGATACCTACCCACGTGGCTTTTACGCCGTGATCTTAGTAGCAACCGTACGTGTTGTGTCCTCTTAGTTGGACCCACGTCACCCGCTCAGTCAAAAGATTATCTATACGTAGGCATTGGTTACTTTAACCATTGTGTAAAAGGGTGCTGTACTTTCCACTCCTCGGTTGCTACACCAACGGAATGGTCGCTGTCACCAAAGACTCTATAAATAGAGGCCCCTGTCAATGGGGAACAAGGTCAAAAAATTTGGTCAAGAATACCAACATCAGATCAAAGGTCGAAACTTTGAAAGAAGAATCGAACAAGGTCATCAAACCGGAGATCAAGAGGGAAAGATAGAGAGAGAGAGAAGAATACAGAGCTCAGGCAAGGGATAGAGAGCGACGACCTTCAGCATCGTGCATCCACCCTCCTTTGCAACCTCCGAAGCTGTATCCTGTCTTCCACGGCACTTCTTCAACATCGTGTATTCCAAGGGCTAAAGTGATCGACCGCAGATCAGACACCTATAGCAATTTTTACCCAGATTAAATAAATTGTACTCCTACATCCTCGCATAGGATCAAATTGTACAAGTTTGTTTGTGAACCAAAGGGCATGGGTCTCGTATAAACCCCGCCATTGAAATACACTTTCATCTCTTTCGTTTAAAACCACCACAAATAGGTACTGCCAATAAAGTCTTATCTGGATTGACAGAATCTTCACCCTCGTCAGAGGAAACTGATAGGATTTTGTCTCTTCCTGCGGACTTAGAAGAGGGCATCCTAAAACTTGCACGCATATCAAAATCACGATGGAAGGTATTGATGGCCATGTAAAACTGGGCGTACGAGTGGAGGATGCGCAACTCCATGGAGAGTGAAGTCGCGGGCACAGTAAAAGCTGCTTCAGTACAACCCATTATGAAGTATCGCCATCCTCTCGCTCCATCAATAAGTCCACCCCTGGACTTGAAGCTGGTGACGGCATTGCCCACGTACAATTGATCATACCCAATCTGACTGGCGAACCGACTAGACAGGTAGGGATCCAAGAAGTACTGGTCTTCACTTCTGTACAATAAATGGGAAGGTCTAATGCAGACCAACCAATTAAAAGCTTCAGGAGAAAGAACGATCTCCCCTTCACCTGAGTCCTGAAGCCTGCTCCCCTGTTGGTTGAGATGTACAGTGGGGACGGTACAAAAGAGCTTCCAGCTGTGAGCAAAATTTAACGCTCATCGACAGTCTAAAACTGTGGTCACGTTCCAGGTGGAATTTTTGTAATTCAACAAGAAATTACTCCCCGGACTACTGCTAGAGCCGGGAGACATCACCCTGGGATTATGGAGAATTAACCATCCCATCAAATACAGGAACGATAATTCTACCCTGGGAAAGCTATCACACCGTATTTTATCGACAAGCAGCCCATCAGTAATGGCCCTCAGGCCAGCTTGTATGCGGCATACCATGGCAGGGAGCAGGCCCAGTCTTGCCCCGAACACCAAACGCACTGCAGGCCATAAGGTGTTATGGTGAATGCGATCCAAAGATGCAATGCCTGGTACTACCAATCGGCGCAGCCATACAGAGAGAAAGCCAGCCAGTTGAGCTTCCCTTTACAGAGGCCTGCAGCAATGCCTCAAATAACTGTAGGCTTTAGTGCCTGCAGGATATTTTCCTATCCCTTCGTCGAGGATTTGATCTGAAGCCCCAGCGTCTTCAATAAGGTCATCGACTACTTGAGCACTAAGCACGCTTAGAAAGCTCAAAGGCCTATCCCTGGTATCCATGACTTTGTCTGGCTTAGCAGCCCTAGCCTGATGAAAGAAGAGGTAGGACGCCCATTTGTTGGTATGAGCCAAATCAAAGGGCTCATTATAGAAGGCGGTGCACGCAAGATAATGGCTCATCAGCTCCTGGTATACTGCCACTACCTGAGGGTTCGTATCCCCCAGCTCCTAGTTTGTGGGAGCATACTCTTTATAAGGAGTATCCCCCATCGACAGTCTTGAAATCTCTGCTATTTCGTGAAGGGCCAATCCTAACTCCCCCAGTGGAGTGGCGAAAGTCCCAGTGAGCGAGATATATCGCTCCATCAAAACCAAAAACAGGTTAGGGTTGAGAGGTAACCCAACACTAGTAGCAATCACAGCCGCGTATAGACCAATGCTCTCCAGCTCAGTCTGAAAATGGTTCAGGGCCCAGGCAGCTAAACGAGCCCATCAAAGATTTGTAGGGGTAACCCACCCATTGATCGGGGATTAACCTTGGGGTATACTCCTCCATGCCCCATGAAGTCATTGTAGAAAGTCGGTAATTGGACTGGTTGGAGCAGTGAAGTGTCTTCACTCGGGACACTGCCCGGATACAATCCCCTGAACGGCATGATCGGGCCGGAAGGGCAGCTTACAAATGACCCTTGGTTGGATCCTTTCTGGTAAAATATCTTCCCCGGCTGGCCGTGAAGATTGGGAGTCAGGTTCCACGACATCCTCCTGGGATGCATGGCATGGAAGAATGCCGAGATAGAGTAATCTCTCAGCATCTTGGGCAGGTACATGACCATGCCCCCAACAGTAAAAACCCAGTCTTCCTTCTTGGGCTTCGTCTGGGATTGTTTATCGACCATATCCCCGAAGAGGAAAGCTAGTTTTATATATTTTGCCCCGTCTATGTACGCCAGGGGCTCTCCATTGATCATGCTCAACAACATTCGCTCTCCTTGAGACTATATCAGAATTCCCCTTACTTCAGGATATTGGGGTCCAAAAATAGAAAATGTCACATGGGACAAATCATCCAGGTAATTGGAGTGCAGCATTCTAGCAGCAGAACCCATCACCTCAGCAAACGGAGATATATGCAAGTTAACTACAAAGTGGAAGAAAAATACGTCAGTTTCTATACTAGACCTCATAATCTTGCAGCTTATGCCAAAGAGCAACAGTCTATGCTTTTATGCCAAGACTGTAAAACTTGAGTTTTTTACGCTGGAATCTCATTCCAAGGTGTAAAATTCAAGATTGGCAGTATACACAAAATTCTGACAGTCTATGTTTTACGCCAGAGTGCCAAAGTTTGAATTATTAGGCTGGAATTTTCATCCAGAGCTTAACACTCAAAGTTTGTAGTATACACCAAATTTTGACAGTCAAAGCTTTTACGATAGACTATGAAAATATGGAGTTTTTACGCTGACACATTAGAAATATGGGCGTAAAAAGATAAAACATCTCTGTGCATCATCTTCCTCGAAGAGGCTATCAAAAGATGACCTAGCGCGTTCATGTACAACGTGTACAAAGGGTTTTCTTCGTTCTTGTCATCCCAAAAGCTTTACCTATAACACCCGGTGCACAGCTCATCGGTCGGACACTTCGTTCAGAGCGGGGTTCGCCCTGCCCGATGGGAGTCGCTCTTGCTTGGGCAAAGGAGAGAGAAGAGGAGGCAACCTTCTTTCCCTTAGAGGAGGAGATTGGTTTTGGTGCCATTGCTAAAAACTCAGAATGCTTAGAGAAGAAACAAAGGAGTATACTCAAAGAGACGAAGGTTTTCTTTTGCAAAAGACAGGTGAAGAGTCTTCTCTCGAAAGCCTTGGGGTATTTATAGAGTTCAGATGGACTCCTCGAATCCCTAACCAAATTTGATATTTAATATTTCGGTTATTTGGGGACTACGTCAGCCTATTACTCAGGGAAGGCGGACAGTCAACGAATTCAAAAAGTTTTCGTGCAGAGCAGATTTGTGATTTTACGCCAAGGAGCTTTTTACGCTCGAGAAGCTACAAATCTACGGTTTTACGCTCAGAGGCTATAAGTCTATGGTTTTACGCCCAGATTCTTTTACACTCGGTAGCTTTTACGCTCGAGAGGCTACAAACCTACGACTTCATGCTCAGAAGCTACAAATCTATGATTTCACGCTAAGAAGTTTTTTCACTCAGAGGCGACAAATCTACGACTTCATGCTCAGAAGTTTTCTTTTCAGAGGCTATAAATCTACAGTTCTACGCCCGAATACTCTTATGCTCTGCAGCTTTTACACTCGAGAGGCTACAAACTTACGATTTTATGCTCATCTACACTACAGATCTATGACTTTCTGCATATCTTAAAATACGTAGGCCAGAGTATGCGTATATCTGAACAATTCTCATGACGGCAACTACAAGGGTTCATGCAGAAGATACTCCTTCTTGGCCTTAAAATATTCCAAGTACCCAAAGTATACAGAGTTCAGCATTGAAAATGACTCTTCTTCTTGGGTCGATTAGAAGTTCATCCAAAATCCAGTCTGAATATTTTCTCTACAGTTCAAGATGGCGACTCAGTTTAGACAGCAATTTCTCGCCCTATTTAAAGGATTTTTTTTGGGAAATCATTCATGAAGATAATGGTCTGAACAAGAATTCTTCTTATCATAGAAGTGACAAGTTCAGAATTCTCCGCAATCCTTCGTTCAAAACAACATGACAGTTCGGATATTCGACTTAAATGCTGAGCAGTTTTCTACGCGTCCTCAGTTACGCGTAGAAGACAGGACGGGACCAAATACTCCTTTTTCAGAGTCGGCGTAAAATTATTTAGACGTGTCGAAGCTACACATATTCAGACTTTATCACAGCAAAGAATATGGCAAAATCATCAGATGCGTAAAAAAAGACGATTTTATTAATCATGATTACATATGAGGGAAATCCAGTCTACAAAGGGTTTTTATCTTCATGATTACATATGAGGGAAATCCCGTCTACAAAGGATTCCCCATCTTCATTTAAAGATCACACCAAGAGTCTGTTCTGCCAGGTTCTTGTATTGGTGGAGATCTTTTTCGTCTTCTACAGCAGTTCATCGACTTCCACAGTCGATGAACAAGAAAATGATTAATGGCGGAAGGATACACAACTGGACCTGTATAAATTATTCAAGAGCCCATCCTCCATACGCCATGACAGATAGAGTTGAGGTGTTACACCCAACTCAATACTGGAAGACAGGGCTAGTTTGTCTGCCCTCGTCCACGAACAATGGGAGAAAATACAGCTTGCAAGCTGTGTGGTCTAATGTGACCCTTCCTCTCTCCTGGACAAATCTCCATATGAAGTTGCTGATTATCTCGAGCAAAGGAAGCTATGATATCCTTCCATGATCCATCGTTCAGAGGATATTTGCTCGAAGATGCCTTCTTTTTTGGCTCCTTACATGCTGGAAGAGCATGATCTTCTTCTTCCTTAAGTCGACCCGACGAACTCTGGCAATCATCTTTGTGTGGTGAAGGGAATGTGAGAAGAACAGGTTAACTCATCAGCCTTTATATAGGCAAAAAAGAACACATCAAATCCCAACAAATCCCCAAAAAATCTGCCAAGAAATTATCCTCGAGGAACGAGTCAAACCTGACGATTTTATGCTTCATTCAAAGTGTTTCAAATTATGAGAAATTTGAAAACTTTGAAGGGGGTCTTGTAGAAGCATGAAAAATACGTTGTAGAGTTATACGCAGTATTTCAGTGCTGGGTGGCGTAAGACGTGACTTCAGAGCCATCGGCGTACAAACAGAGCTTTATCACTAGTACAGCATAAAATATAAGCTCCAGGACAATCAGCATAATATAGTATTTCCAGGCTGCTTCAGCGTAAAAGGGTTGTTATATCGCCACTTTGGCGTAAAACCTACTCGCTTTTAATGCGGTGGAAAGTTGTACGGGGAACGGTTCGTATTCCTCGAATAAATCTGTCAGATCATGCAGTAAACCTGACTCCTGACAACGAGTACTGCATAGCTATCCAGACGACGGCTATAATGATGGTGCGTATACAGACCCAAACCATCGTTTAGTGATATTTTTCTGATACAAAGCTCTTTTACGCATATAAGGGAATATGCTGCCTAGTTTTATACAGGCAAATGTGTGCTTTTACGCTCAGCCGAAGACAATACAAACTGTCACGTCAAAAGCTGCTCTTCGTACAGAGCTCGAGGCACGTCTCTGTATTTAATACGCAGAATGGGGGCAAATCTCTGCATTTAATGCATGAGATTTGGTTATATCTCCAAAGACTGGGCAAGACATAATTACGGCTAATACGTCCACCTCTGTATATTACGCCATCAAGCTATTTTCAGCTATAGGAGCACGCTGTACGCTATCTCCTTGAAATATGCCGACCTGGCTATTTTCAGCTATAAGGAGTAAGCCGTACGCTATCTCCTCGGAATATGCCAACTCAGGCTATATTTGCATTTGTGCGTGATAAGGCTATTTGGTCCAGAATACGCTCAAGGCCTCAGTCAAGAAAGGAGAATTGGCTATCTTTTACGCTAGCTACCTATCCATGCAGTATTAGGCTTCTACGCCTATTTGGCTTCTGTGCCGACTCGACAACCACTTGGCTTCTACGCCAACCTGACAACTATTTGGCTTCTATGCCATGGTGACAGTTATTGGCTTCTACGCCAACCTTTTTTACGCAAGGGGCAGTTACCTACGTGGCTTGCATGCCATGATCTTCGCAGCAGTTATACGCATTATCTCTTAATGGGACACGCGTCACACGCTTATTCAGAAGATCATCTATACGTGGGTGGCAGTTATTATAACCGCCGCGTAAAAAGTGCCACACTCTCTACTGTCCGGCTTTTATGCCAACTGGACGGTTACTGTCACTAAAACCCTATAAATAGAGACCCCTAGTGACAGAGGTCCAAGGTCAAAAATTGGGAGAATAGAAGTCAGAGGGTCGAAGCACAGACAGAGAGCAGTGATCGGCAATTTTGGCATCGAGCATCCACTCCTTTTTGTAATCCTTGAAGCTTCTTCATCTTCTACAGCACTTCGTCATCATCGTGTGGTCCAAGAGACAAAGTGATCGACTACAGATCAGACTCCTATAGCAATATTTATCCAGATTAAATTTTGTACTTAATATTCTCGCATAGGATTAATAGTACTTCTTGTTTGTAAACCTAAGAAAGGGTTTTGTATAAACCAAGTTTTATTTCTTCCGTTTATTATCAAACACTCACTACTTAATAGTTTTATCAATATAATTAGAATTGCTGCTAGTTTATGTTTTTTGCTTCAATCCTGACTAGATAATATTTTACAGAGGATCACGAGGACTTTTGTCTCACCTATTATGAACCTGGAGTATATGAGGGTTATATCCAGGAGCTTCTAGAGAAGTCACTTCCTGTCACGCCCCAGTCACATAATACAAGGGACCAGGCCACATGGCAATAGCCAGCTAATACGTCTCCGAGGGATTACCCAATTTAATGGATCCTACAAAGCGTACTCCGCTGTTCTAAAATACTAACAAGTATAATACTAACATCAAAACAAGTAATCTAATCTCATCCACAATATAAATAAGAAATATTAAAATAAATATTAGAAAATAAACGTCAGTCTGAAATGTCATAGTACAATCCAAAATGTCTGGTGGGAACAAATCCACTACTTTGACGAAATAAAAGTAATAATAGATAGATAAAGGAGTAGTGACTAGGGCATCGGCTGACTAGATAAGGATTCTCCAATCCTAGGTGGAAGGCCTACCAATGATCAAGGAAACTCTGACGGTAGCACCTCTAGCTCCTCCTCGGATGCGTACCTAGTCTCCTGTCCTGGTTATCACACAGTAAGATAATATGCCTCGTCCAAATCTAGAAGGGAACCAGGTCCTCAGAGGGACGTAACAAGATACAAAAATATATGCCATATATAAATACCGAATAAAATAAAGGGGTGTGCTAACCATCAATGTGAATACAATATGAGGACAACATTGGTACGTATGGGTAGGTGTAGGCATAACGTCCAACACTCCGAAGAGCGTGGTATTTGTACATGTCACGTCCATAATTTTGAAGAATGAGGTATCTACAAATATATACGTCCGTATCGCTCCAAAGAATGCAGTATCTGTATAAAAAAAGTCATTGGATCCGTGGTTCCTCCGGATACTACGGATTCCAATGTGTGTATCCCATATGCCTACTAGTTGTCCTCCCTGCCCAAATATAGATATATAAGTCAAATACACGATGTGCATACCATGTATCTATATGCCAAGTCTCTACTAATTATATAACCCTGATTATGTACTAACTGTGATGTATGTCATACACGTCGATAGCTAGTCGGGTACGTGAACCCGCATCCCAATATAATTTTGTCATTGTGATGCGTGTAAAAGTATCAAGTCTCGGAAGATATCAAAGTATCCTCCCAATTAGGAGTGAGTCTGCTAGTGACTAGGTCAAGTACACTACTCATCGACGCATTCATCGACTGCACCCGAGTAAATCTCGGACGCGCACAATTATATGAAATAAAGCAACAAGATATCATACAATATTTTATATTTTAAATTAAACAGTAAATATGGTAAGGTATCTTGCCTGGGTCCGCAAGCTGCGAGTGACAATAATCTGCTCCTGAAGTCTCTTCTGACTGGTCCAGCGACCCTATACATATAATATAATATAGCAATTCGATCATCAGTCACTAAGTAATATGCACAAAAATACTACGATGCTCTTTAGGCACAGACGCAAGGGGTCACGCTGGTCAACTAACAGAGTCGCATGTGCACACAGCTAAGACGTACACGTGTCCTATCCTCATTTATCGTGTACCTTGAGGTAGCAAATTACCAAGGTCCTTTTATGAAACGAATTACATTTTGTACAAAAATACCTGTCCAAATTATCATGTTAAGGTGCACTTGGCCAATGTCTAGGTTTTTAGGTAATTCACAGTATTTTTATTAACAAGTCATTTATTATTTTAGTAATTACTAATCATTAATTACTAATATAAATAAATATACACAAACGTATATTTCACTTAGAGTTTTATATTACCCGTGTCCGTTAAAAGATACGTCGATGCCTTGACTCGTGAAGAAAAAGGGTAAAATAAACATGTACCTAGTTATGACCGAGCATGGGGTGGTCTGTTCTCGTCGGTGACCTGCTCTCCGGTGTGGGGCAGAGCTCCGACGGTGCACGGGGAAGCAGCAGCGGCAGCAGCAGCCTCGACAACAGTTGCAACAACAATAGCGGCGATTGGATCTGGTCATGGGGAAGGCGGCGGTCAGGCTGGTGGTGGTGGTTGGCGGTGCTGGCACGTGGTGGTCAGACAGGCTAGGGGTGATCGGGGTCGGGTTAAGGTAGAGTCGGGAAATGGTGTGGGTTGGTGATGGTGATATGGATGATGGTGGTGCGAGGTGGTGGAGATGGTGGGGCTGGTGGCAATGGTTGGCAATAGTCAGGCGGTGGAGGTGGTTAGTTGGAATTTGGAAGAAAGGAGGAAGCGGGTAATGATGATGATGGCGAACGGATATGGAGGAAGAGGGGGACTGGCGGTCGAGGGTTCAGGCCACCGGGGTCTATGGTCGACGTCGAGGGCCAGGCGGAGGAGGTCGGTGGTTGAGGTGGTGGCGGCCGGATGTGATCAGGGAAAGAAGGAGGCGATTGATGAGGGATGCTAGTATTTTTGAGTAGTGTTGGTTTTTAGGTTAGGGGATAAAGAAATGTATTTATATAGGGGAGAGAGAGAAGGGGGTCCTCCTGGGGAATTAGGTCGGCTAGGGCTTATTTGGATAGGGAACATGTCCACATGAAGGAATGTAGGGTGTATATAAGCTAGGTTGGGTCTAGCTTTGGGTAAGGTTGGTCTTCACAATAATTTAAATAAAAACTAATGCACAAGGTGTTCTTTAATCAATTGGAAATATATGGGATAAAAATTGGGTGGAACACAAGTATCATGGGCGTAGCAGACTCAGAATAGATTAATGCCATAATTTGGGTGGTATGAAAGTGGGTTGGGTCTGTGTTTTAAATTTTGATTGGAACGAACAATTATGCAAGGTTGGATTTATTGGAATTTAAAACTAGACGATTGCAACGAATATTGTGCGACCAAAATAAAGCACAAGATAGAGTATTTATGAGTTACACAAGGGTCGGAATGGTAGTCTAGCATGTCTAGGAAATGTGTATGAAATTTGTTTGCAGGTAATAGCTAGTGTAGCGCTAAAAATATCGAAGCAACTGTAGGGTGCACTAAGTGATAAATATTTCACAAATATATCAAATACTATGTAATAATTCTAATTGGCTCCAGATTAACCCTAATATCTCTACATAAACTAAGTAAACCTAAATTTGGTTGAGGGAGTTTACAATCTACCCTCCTTAGAGTATTTTGTCCTCAAAATTAAAACATACATATGGTAAAACTATTGACTGAAATTAAATGCTACTACATACCTAGGCCTTCGAAGAGATGGAAAAAATGCTGTCGAATCTCATCCTCTCTTTTCCAAGTTGACTCGCCTGGCGCATGATGCCTCCATGCGACATGAACTAGAGAGATAGTCTGACCTCGCAATACCTTCTCGCTTCTGTCCAGAATCTCTATAGGCTCCTCTTGATATGATAAACTCGGCCACTGTGATCTCTGAATGGTCAAGCACATGACTCGGATCTGGTATGTACCTCCTTAGCTGAGATACATGGAAGACGTCATGAACTCCTTCTAAAGTCTGTGGTAAGGCTAATTGTAAGCAACCTCTCCGATGCGTTCCAACACATCGAATGGTCCGATGTACCTCGGACTTAGCTTTCCTCTGCCTCCAAACCTGATAGTTCCTCGAGTAGGTGAGATTTTTAGGAACACATGATCTCAAACTTGGAACCTAGGGGTCGTCGATGTACATTTGCCTAGTGCTTCTGTCTGTCCTGTGCTGCTCGTAGGTGCCCTTGGATCTTCTTTACCTTCTCTACCGTATGAACAACCAACTCTGGCCCAAGAATCTGTCTCTCGTCCACATCGCTCCAATATACTGGGGGACGATACTTTCTGCCATACAATGCTTCATAGGGAGCCATCTGAATGCTCACTTAATAGCTATTATTGTAGAAAAATTTGACCAAATGTAAATGGTCCTCCCATGATCCACTGAAATCAAGCATGCACGCCCTCAACATGTCTTCCAGCATTTGAATGGTGCGCTCAGACTGGCCATCTGTCTGTCATGACCCGCACCCGGTTTAGGGGCACGAATGCGTGGGTACGTCCAGCCTACGCCGCAGCATCGGCAGTAGAACGCTGTCTAGGTCGAGTACTATCTAACAATCTCACGCTAGTATCCAACTCCATAAGGAGACTCGGATGATACTATAAAATATCAACAACATACTCAATCACAACTACAGCACGATAGGAATTTGAAGAAGTAAAAGAAAACAACACAAGTCTAAAGACAACATAATCATACCTGCAATCATTAACTTCCAATCCCCAAGTGTGTCGGAACCAGTCTACTAAGGTCACAGTCTGGAAAAATATTTTCCAGTCAGGAAGGAGCAAAGTACATCTCTAAATAGCAGTTCTATATAAATGACATAAACTATGTAGCAGTTCTAGATGGAAACATACCAGATGCATGTATAAGTACGAGAAATGTACAATAAGAGAAGTACTGGAAACACTGTAAGTAAATGCAGGAAAAGAAACAATATGTCCATGAGCAAGAGTTCTATGACTAAGTGTGTGAGTACTAGCTTTGACATGTGATCGGCTTGGGAACTTGATCAGGCTGGTTACATGTGATTAGCTATGGTTCATATAGAGTCAGGCTAACCGTTGGTTAGCTATGGTGCATGTAGAGATCAGGCTAATCACACGTAACAGCTATGGTTCATATAAATGGTCAGGCCGCACCCGACGTGAGATGTGGGGTGAGCTATGGTGCATATAAAGTTGGGTATGATCACATATCTACACTAAAGTACTCCCCAAACCCCCGACTGGTATAGTAGATCCAATCATGGTACGCTATAGCACAGGATTCCCTAGGAAGGTAGCAAATCTCCCCGGGAATCAGTGTCTGTACATGCACAAGATAACAAGGAAAACAAGTCTTGTACAAGCTACACCATGAATAAGGAATAACATCTCATGACGAGATCCGTGTATACCAATCCGTGTAACCAACGTGTCAAGAACATGTATATTTACACTAGATACAGTGAACATAGGAGATATCATAAATTAAAAACTAATCAGAGAATGTACTCGCCTTGGGTCCTTAGCTGGTAAAACCAATATCCTGTCCCAGAGTATCATCTGGAGAAACCAACAGTCCTATAAACATATCACAAGCAAAACCATATTTGCATCAGGTGCTACACTAACACATCACAAATACATGAACTCAGGGGCTCTGCCAGGTATGGCACTAGTCAACTAGGGTCATCTAGTTAGACAGACATCTATAACACATTACACCTATTTAACTAACATTAACACCTACAATATTACTTGCACCAAAATAAATACATATACAATATATATATATATATACCATTTAATTTATGCATAATATATATATATATAGGTTGAACAATATATTTACCATATATATTAATTTTATATCTATAAAAATATGCTGAGTAGGTTTATAAATACATAAATATACATATACCAATTTACATATATTATATACAGGTAAATATACCAAATTACATTTATATATATATATACCAATACAACATATACATATATACATACATATACCAATACGAAAATATAAACCTACATACATATATATATTTACCAAAATACGTATTAAATTAATATGTATATTACCAATATATTTTTATACCAAAAATAAGAATTATACTATATACAATTTTAGGATTTACGTAAAAGCCAATATTTTTATGCATCTATAGTAAAATTGGTCACCAGCCCCAAATAAACAATTTTGAACTAAGTTTTATTATTGAAATTATTTCTTAATAATAATATAACCCAAAACTTATTATTTTTGTGCACACAACCAAAATTCTTATATTTTACTAAAATAAAACTAAACTATTTAAATATAACTTAACTAATTATATTAAATTCCTGATTATAAATTTAATTAACTAATTATATAAAATAAACTAATTATATAAATAAACTAATTTATTAAGAATTTACTTAACTAATTATGAATTAATGAAACCCATTTTGAGTTAATTTAACTAATTATAAATTAAATTAAACTAATCATGAATTAAATTAAACTAATCATGAATTCCTAATTATATTAACTAATTATATTAACCTAATTGCATAACTAACAAATTTACAATTTGCATAAACAAACTTTTTGCAAATTTGCATAAACAAACGTTTTGCAAATTTGCATAAACAACATTTTGCAAATTTGCATAAATAAAGAATCCAGACTCTGGATCAACCGACAAGGGGGAGAGCTCACATTGGGGGGAAATTTCCGTCGCCGGCGCGGGGATGGGGGTCAGCGGTGGAACTCAGCGGCGGCGCTCGGCTTCAGCGGCGGCGCGGGGCTCGAGAGCGGCGATGCTCTGTTCGAGAAGACGGTCGGCGCTCTCGTCCCGAGGAGGCGGCGGCTTCGAGGCGGCTGCGGCGGCGTCGACTGGCTCGAGGAGGTCGAGGAGATCCGAGGCGGCTCCAGCGATGGTGGAACTCGAGGGCGGCGGGTCTGCTCGGTTCCAGCGGCGGCGACGACGGCTCCGGGCGGCGATCGAGATCTGGGCGGCCACCGGCTTCAGCGGCTACGGCGGCTCGATCTAGGGTTAGGGTCGGTTCTGTGTGTCGGGGTCGTGTCCGGGGCTGGACACGGTGGTTTGGCGACTGTGGGGTGGGAGACGTGTCCGGGTGCATCGTGTCGGCTGGACACGATGGGTTCGTTGTACTGTGGGCGTGTCCGGATGTTGGACACGGGAAATCGGGTTGTAATATTGTAACCGGACACAAGAAATGAATGGATACGGTGGGACACCCGGGGTCGGACCCGAGGCCATCACGGCTGACACGGTGATGCTGGACACACGGACACGAGCATACAAAAATGGTGGTGGCTGTGGCTTTGTGGGGATTTGTGAAGGCTAGCTAATAATTAGGAGATTAGGGTTTCTGGGGAATTATGAGAATGAGAACTTAAATAGGGAGAGATGGTGTGGGATAAAGGGTTGCAGGTTGGCCCAATAATGAATGGCCCAGAATTAATTAAACGGGTTTCTCACGTGGGGAAAAATGAGGGTGTGAAGGCTAGTTAATAGGAAATGGCAATTTGTAAAAATAAAAATAAAGATTATAATTTCAGAAAATGTTTTTAGGAAAGCTAGCAAATTTCCAATTTGCTACTAATTAATACATTTTGCAAAGTCCTAGAAAGCATGACATTTATTTATTTACTATCCCAATAAATAAAATTTATTTTATTTTATGAACTAGTCCTTTAAATAACTATTTAGTTAAAACAATAATTTTATGATTCGAGCCAATAAATATTTGAAACTAGAAATATATATATTATTATTTATTTATTTATTTTGTAATACATCGTCATTTAGAAAAATGATTTTTATAAAGATTTTTAAATTACCTCCTACAATCAAACCCCGTTCTAAATCAAATAAAAATTTCAAGGAGAAATATTTTATAAAACTTGATATTTTAAAATAAATTAAAAATTAATTATTTTGGAAAATTGGAAATCGGAGGTTACACTGTCTGCGGGTGATACGATCTGCTGAACTTCAGGCGGGTACCGAGACTCTCTTGCATACTCTCCAAAAGTAAGATGTGAACCTCGTATCCCTGTCCGACAATATACTGACTGGCACTCCATGCAGTCGCACGATATCCCTTATATACATATCTGCTAAGACCTCCGTAGACTGCCCAACTCTGAAAGGTAAAAAGTGAGCAGACTTGGTGAATCTATCCACGATTACCCATACTGCATTACGACCACTAGGACTCCTCAGAAAGTCCATAAGAAGTCCATAGTGATGTGCTCCTATTTTTACTCAGGTATCGGGAGCGACTGAAGTAAACCTGCTGACCTCTGATGCTCAGCCTTGATCTGCTGACACACCAGACAATTTGCCATAAAGTGGGCTATCTCTCTCTACATTCCATGCTACCAATAGTACTGCCTAAAGTTTCAGACATCTTCGTGCCTCCTGGATGAATAGAGTAAGTTGATATGTGTGCCTCTGACATCAGCTCCTGACAAAGTTTTCCATTCGGAACATACAGACGCTCTCCATATCTCAAAGTCCCATCCTCGTGTATGCGCAATCCTGTCTGTTTCTGGCCTCTGGCCTCTGTCGAAGCCTCTGGAATCTTGCATCTGTTGGTAAGGGAGCATTGATTCTATCAACCAATGTCGATTGCATCTGGAAACTCGATAACTGGCCGTCTATTCCGGGAATAATGACCTCTATACCCATCTGCTTTAGGTCTCTCAACAGATATTGCTGGATAATAAAAAAGAATGCCATAGGTCTTCTGCTTAATACATCAGCTACTACGTTGGCCTTTCCGGGATGGTACTGCAGCTCAATCTTAAAGTCTATCATCACCTCAAGCCAACGTCTTTGTCTCTGGTTCAGGTCCTTCTGAGTATAGACGTACTTCAGGCTTTTGCAATCTGTGAATATATCCACTCGTTCTTCGTATAGGTAGTGCCTCTAAAGCTTTAAGGCAAAGATCATTGCAGCAAGCTCCAAGTCGTGAGTGGGATAGTTCTTCTCATGGGTCCTCAGCTGCCAAGAGGCATAGGCCACAACCTTTCTATGCTGCATCAAGACGCATCCTAATCCTTTCCCGGATGCATCGCCGTAGATCATGAATCCTCTGGGTCCAGAAGGTATGGTCAAGATAGGTGCCATAGTCAGACGCTTCTTTAGCTCATCGAACATCGTCTGACACTCCTCTGTCCAGGTGAACTCCTGCTCCTTGCGGGTTAAGTAGGTCATTGGCTCTGTGATCCTTGCGAAGTTCTCTACGAACCTCCAGTAATATCCGGCAAGTCCTATGAAAATCCTCACCTCTGAGTCGTTGGTAGGAGTCGGCCATATCTCTACTGACAAAATCTTCGCTGGATCTACCAAAATACCATCTACCGATCTAGGAGAAACTCACACTTGCTCAGCTTTGCATAAAGCCTCTCATGCCTCAACGTCTCTAATACTAGTCTCAAGTGCTCTTCGTGCTCCTCGTGGCTCTTTGAATACACTAAGATGTCATCGATGAAGACTACCATGAACTGGTCTAGGTATTGGTGGAAGACTCTATTCATTAAGTTCAAAAATACTGTGGGCGCATTTGTCAATCCAAAAGGCATCACCAAGAACTCGTAGTAACCATAACGAGTCCTGAATGCTGTCTTTGGAATGTCTTCTCTCCGCACCTTTACCTGATGGTAATCCGATCTTAAGTCGATCTTCGTGAACACCACTGCTCCTGTCAGCTGGTCGAATAAATCATCAATCTGCGACAGGGGGTACTTTTTCTTGATAGTCAAAGCATTAAGGGCTCTATAATTAATTCACATATGGACTGTTCCATCCTGCTTTGGCACAAACAACACTGGTGCTCCCCAGGGTGATGTACTAGGATGGACGAATCCCTTAATCTGCAACTCTTCTAACTGTAGCTTCAGCTCATCTTGTTCCTTCTTTTCCAATCTGTATACATTTGAAGATACCGGTGCTCCTCCGGGTACTAACTCAATAGTAAACTCTACGTCTCTATCCGACGGTAAGCCTGGCAACTCCTCCGGTAAAACATCCTCGAACTCTGCAACTATCGGTGGGGGTGTCGTCTCCATAGCCATATAAGCTCCAGCTGTCTGTCCTACTCCTTGCTCGATGTTCCCTCATATGTACTCGAACTCCGATTGATCTGGCACTCTAAAAATGATGCTACCTCTCCGACAATCTAGTACGGCATTATACTGGCTCAACCAGTCCATGCCTAACACAATATCAAAGTTTGGCATCGAGAATACCAAAAATTGTGCTCTCATCTCTCGACCACACACGACTACCGAGCACGTTCTAATAGTGTTAGTAACCGGTACGATGCCTCCTCCGGTAAGAATCTTTCAACTCTTAGGTAAGGGGGAAGTAGCTAATCTATGCATAGCTATGAAACTACTAGATATGAAAGATAGTGTAGCTCCAGAATCAAATAATGCAGTCGCAGGTAATGATGTAACTAAAATGGTATATATAATAGCTTTCTTGTCTGTTTCTTCCTCAGTCGCTGCTAGTGTAAAGGCATGTCCGTGCCTCTGCCCTCCGGCCTGCTGTTTGGCTCGATCAAACTGCACCTCCTGTGGGGCCAAGGGTGGTCCCCTCTGAAATCCTTCAGGTACTGGTGGACGTTGAACTCCTAGCGGGGTAGTATCCTCAGGGCTGGTGTTGTTGGCCTCTGTCTTTTCTATGGTGTTGCATCTCTGCACTGTGGGCAATCTCTGGCAAGGTGCTGACTTGCTCCATATATAGTGCATAATCCAAGCTTCTTCCGAAAATCTCTAACGATCTGTCCCCTCTTGCCACATTGGTGACAAGTCGGAAGCTCCTTGTGCTGGTATGGCACTGTCCTCTGCTGCGTCTGTACTCCTAGACGACGGATCGATCCTCCTGCTCCGGGCTGGGCTCTGGCTGGTACGGTCGTGCTGGAACATCTTGCTCCTCTGCCAATGGCTTCCTGGATCATTGCCTCTGACAAAACCTCCTCATAAAAAATCCTCGCCTAGGTGGTGGTGTACCTCTGCTGCTTAAAAGTAAGGCCATAATGGAATCTTTGGGCCTTTTCTTGATCGTTGGATACTAAGGCGGCATCAAATATGCTAAGTCGACTAAACTCTGCGTCGTATATGTCTACAGTCATATTCCTTTGTTCTAGATGCAGGAACTGGGAGTATAGGGCATTTCTGACTGTAGCCAGGAAATACTTCATATTAAAGTACTCTAAGAACTGCTTCCATGTTTGTGTCTTGCCCACGCTGCACTTTATGAAATTCCACCAGTGATGGGCATTGCCTTTCAGTTGGGCCCTCACTACGGTCATCCAAAGGTCTGGATGTAGCTGAGAAGCCTCTAGTAGCATCTCCGTATTAGCGACCCAATCGGAGATCTTCTCTGCATCTCGTTGTCCGAAAAAGTATTCGGGCCCATCTGGCGGAACCCTCATACAGTACCAACTGTCTAAACTGGTATAGGTGCTGGTATGGGTGCTGGGGCAAGTGTCCTCTCCAAAACTGCTATCAAGATCTATCTCAACGTCTCGGTCTGATGCCATTGCGCCTGTATCATAGCCTGGAAGAACTGAAGCATCTGTGGCTATCCATCTGATTGTGGCATCTGAGGTGGATAGGGTAAAGGTGGTGGCAATAGGACCTCCAATTGTGCGGTAGGTGTCTCCTCAGATGTTGGCCTCTCGGGTTGTGGCATCGGTGTAGCCCCCAAAGTCTGGCCCTCGAAATGCTGTGTTGGGATTGTCTGTGAAGTCTGACCCTCGTGCTGCTGTGTCAGGTCGTTAGGAGAAGTCTGGGACCAAGGTATCAGCGGGGCCTGTAGTATCACCGGGTCCTGTGGTGGTGGTTGCTCTCCAGGTGGTCCCTGGGATATCTTCTTGCTCTGTGTGGTGGCGGATGGCACTACGACACCGTATGCTCCGCGTCTACTGCACAAGTTCATCTCGCTGCAAGAGATAGAACCTCATTAAAAGATTACAAAATCAAGAAAACAGGATGCAGATATTTAGAAATAATACGAAGGAAGTTCAAAGACGTAATCAAAATGGATGAGATCTAGTAATTTCTATCCTATTGCATGCTCGCTGGGCATGTTACCATACCACAAGCGATATTTACGACCTGCATGGGCCACCACTAAAACCATGTCACGCCCCAGTCCCAAAATACATGGGATCAGACCATATGGCAATAGCCAGCTAATACGTCTCCGAGGGATTATCCAATTTAATGGATCCTACGAAGCGTACTACGCTATCCTAAAATACTAACAAGTCCAATACTAACATCAAAACAGGTAATCTAATCTTATCTACAATATAAACAAGAAATACTAAAATAAATACTGGAAAATAAATGCCAGTCTGAAATATCAAAGTATAATCCAAAATGTCTGGTGAAAATAAACCCACTACTATGACGAAATAAAAGTACTGAAAGACAGATAAAGGAGTAATGACTAGGGCATCGGCTAACTAGATAAGGATGCTCCAATCCTAGGCGGAAGGCCTACCAATGATCAAGGAAACTCTGACTGTAGCACCTCTAGCTCCTCCTCGGATGCGTACCTCGTCTCCTGTCTGGGTCCGTACAAAGTAGGATAATATGCCTCGTCCAAATCTGGAAGGGAACCAGGTCCTCAGAGGAACGTAACAAGATACAAAAATACATGCCATATATAAATACTGAATAAAATAAAGGGGTGTGCTAACCATCTTTGTGAATACGATATGAGGACAACATTGGTACGTATGGGTAGGTGTAGGCATAACGTCCAACACTCCGAAGAGCATGTTATTTGTACATGTAACGTCCATCATTTCGAAGAATGAGCTATCTGCAAATATATACGTTCGTATTGCTCCAAAGAATGCAGTATTTGTATAAAGGAAGTTATTGGATCTGTGGCTGCTTCGGATACTACGGATTCTAATGTGTATTTCCCATACGCCTACTAGTTTTCCTTCCTGTCCAAATATAGATATACAAGTCGAATACACGACGTGCATACCACATATCTATATGCCAAGTCTCTACTAATTATATAACCCTGGTTATGTACTAACCATGATGCATGTCACACGCACCGATAGCTAGTCTGGTACGTGAACCTGCATCCCAACATTAGTTTGTCACTGTGATGCGTATAAGAGTGTCAAGTCTCGAAAGATATCAGAGTATCCTCCCAATGGGGGTTGAGTCTGCTAGTGACTAGGTCAATTACACTACTCATCGATGCATTCGTCGACTGTACCCGAGTCAATCTCGGACGCGCACAGTTATATAAAATAAAGCAACAAGATATCATACAATATTTTCTAATTTAAATTAAACAGTAAATATGGTAAGGTATCTTGCCTGGGTCCTCAAGCTGCGAGTGCCAATAACCTGCTCCTGAAGTCTCTCCTAACTGGTCCAGCGACCCTATAGATATAATATAATATAGTAATTTGATCATCAGTCACTAAAGTAATACGCACAGAAAAACTACGCTACTCTTTAGGCACTGACGAAAGGGGTTACGCTGGTCAACTAACAGAGTCGCGTGTGCACGCAGCTAAGACGTACACGTGTCCTGTCCTCATTTATCGTGTACCTCGAGGTAGCAAATTACCAAGGTCCTGTTATGAAACTAATTATATTTTATACAGAAATACCTGTCCAAATTATCATGTTAAGGTGCACTTGGTCAATGACTAGGTTTTTAGGTAATTCACATTATTTTCATTAACAAGTCATATATTATTTGAGTAATTACTAATAATTAATTATTAATCTAAATAAACACACACACACTTATATTTTACTTAGAGTTTTATATTACCCATGTCCGTTAAACGATACGTCGACGCCTCGACTCATAAAGAAAAAGGGTAAAATAAACGTGTACCTAGTCGTGGCCGAGCAGGGGGGGAGGGGGTGGTCTGTGCTCATCGACGACCTGCTCTCCTGTGTGGGGCAGAGCTCCGGCGGTGCACGGGGAAGCAGCAGCGGCAGCAGCAGCCTCGACAACAGTTGCAATAGCAGCAACAGCGGCTATTGGATCTGGTCGTGAGGAAGGCGGTGGTCAGGCTGGTGGTAGTGGTTGGCGGTGCTCGCAGGTGGTGGTCAGGCGGGCTAGGGGTGATCGGGGTCGGGTTGAGGTAGAGTCGGGGAATGGTGCATGTTGGTGATAGTGATATGGATGATGGTGGTGCGAGGTGGTGGAGACGGTGAGGCGGGTGATGGTTGCTGGTGTTGCTGGGGTGGTGGAGACGGTGAGGCTGGTGGCGGAGGTTGGCGGTAGTCAGGCGGTGGAGGTGGTTGGTTGAAAGTCGGAAGAAAGGAGGAAGCGGGTGATGATGGTGATGGTGAACGGAGATGGAGGAAGAGGGGGACTGGCGGACGAGGGTTCAGGTGATCGGGGTCTGTAGTCGACGTTGAGGGCCAGGTGGAGGAGGTCAGTGGTTGAGGTGGTGGCGGCCAGATGTGATCGGGGGAAGGAGGAGGCGGTTGATGAGGGATATTAGGGTTTTCGAGTAGGGTTGGTTTTTAGGTCAAGGGAGAGAGAAATATATTTATATAGGAGAGAGAGAGAAGGGGGTCCTCCTAGGGAATTGGGTCATCTAGGGCTTCTTAGGGTGGGGAACCTGTCCACATAAAGGAATGTAGGGTATATATGGGCTAGGTTGGGTCTGGCTTTGGGTGAGGTTGGTCTTCACAATAATTTAATTAAAAACTAATGCACAAGGTGTTCTTTAATCAATTAAAAATACATGGGTTTAAAATTGGGTGGGACACAAGTGTCATGGGCATAGCAGACTCAGAATAGATTAATGCCATAATTTGGGTGGTATGAAAGTGGGTTGGGTCTGTGTCTTAAATTTTGATTGGAACGAACAATTATGCAAGGTTGGATTTATTGGGATTTAAAACTAGATGATTGTAACGAATATTGTGCGACTAAAATGAAGCACAAGATAGAGTATTTATGAGTTACACAAGGATCAGAATGGTAGTCTGGCATGTCTAGGAAATGTGTATAAAATTTGTTTACAGGTAATAGCTAGTGTAGCGCTCCATCAATCGAAGCAATGGTGGGGTGCACTAAGTGATAAATATTGCAAAAATATATAAAACACTGTGTAATAATTCTAATTCGCTCCAGATTAACCCTAATATCTCTATCTAAACTAAGTAAACCTAAATTTGCTCGAGGGGGTTTACACTTCCCATAGAGAAGATACCACCCATAGTTGCCTAGTTAGCATCTAGATTATTTGTGTTTGGATTGTTCCAAACTTTGAGATATTCTGTGTTGTATTATTTGAGAATTATGCTGTATTTGAGTTAGCTAGACTCTTAGACTTATTATTATTATTTGAGATACTTATTCCTAGACTATGTGTTGGAATTTCTTTATATCATTTTCATATCTTTATCGTGCTATTCATCTTCCTTTAGATGTTATTGTGATTGAGAGTTTGACATTATATTTATATTCAGCTTGTTCTCCTTATTGATTTGAGATAATTGACATGTTATATATTATTTTAAGATGTGATAGATAGTATTATGATCTAGACAGCGTTCTACCGTCGATGCTGCGGCGTAGACTAGATGTACCCATGACTCATGCCTAATTTTCAGGTACGTATCGTGATACATTTTTTTGGTAGACCATGCAGGTTGATGTCGAAGTCACAGCTATTGTGATATTGTAGTAGTTCTCAGACTTAGAGTACTATTACGAGCCTGCTATAGGACATAGGATATAGGATGAGACTATACTCAATCACAACTAAAAAATCTCCAATCTATTGAATTTTTTATTCTTATATATTGGAATACTTGCTTTCTTCAATATTACTATCCTTCTTTGATGATATCGTATCTTTTGCCTTATTTGACTTCTTGTTTTGATCTGTCTTCATGATACCGTCGAAGACCAGATCACAAAGATCAGGACCCGCAGCTTCAGAGAGTTCTTCTACCTTTTGACCTGTCATCTGGGAAGCTAGAGTTGCTCCTTCTATTTTACTTATTCACATAGGAGTTTCGACAGCCTTCAGGGTCCTCATTCCCCACCTTTCCAGAGGATTATCCCAGCTGCAGCATAGGACTTATGCCACTGCCACAGATTTCTTTTTTGGGAGGTGTGCCTGCTGGCGGGATGCAGATATTTTCCATGATCTAAGGCATGGTGGATGCTCAGAGGATGTCGGTAGAGGCTCAGCATATTAATGTTGAGGCAGAGAGGGTGCAGGCAGAGGTGGACCAAGCATAAACGGAGTTAATAAGAGAGAGCATGGAGAATGCTCATCAGGTAGCTCTAAAGGAAGTGAAGAGAGTCGCCTAGCAGTATGCTGAGGAGAAAAGGAGAAATCCGTTTAGGCAGCCACGATAGTAAAGGCCAGGCACTATAGTGGACTTCGAGAGGATATCGCCTTGGGAGTTCAAGGGTACCGAGGGGATACTCTACACCGACGACTGGTTGGAGGATATAGAGAGGAACCTGCGTTTAGCTCAGATTCTAGAGAGCCAATAGATCAAGGTGGTCGACAACCAGCTATTCGATATCGCACTCACTTGGTATCACAAGGAGCCCAGGCTTACCGTACGAGGATTTACTTGGGAGAATTTTAAGAAGATTTTGAAGGAGAACTTCTTCCTCGATGTGGCCCTAGGAGCCTTGGAGAGTCAGTTTCATGACTTAGTCCAGGGGAACATATCAGTTGATAAGTATACCACAGAGTTATGCCATTTGAGCCATTTTGCACCTTCCATGATTCGGGACCCAAGAGATTGAGCACAGAAGTTCAGGAAGGGGCTGATAAGAGAGATTAAGTCACTTGCTTCTGGTCGTCGCACTGCTACCATCGAGGGCATTCTAATGGATGCCCAAATTGCTGAGGATGATATGGATCTCAGGCCCAAGAGGGGTCACGATGTTTCTGGAGGCACGAGTGGAAGCACAGGACTGGCCAAGCGTCCCCACTTTTAGTTGTATCAGAGGCCCTATCAACACCAAGTACCAGCTCGTGGACATGTTTAGCAGCAACCGAAGAGGTAGACCCGGCCCGCTGTCTAGTGTGTGTATTGTGGGAAGACATGAGATACGAGGGACATCTGCAGGAAGTGGCTGGGTACCTATTTATCTTACGGATTATCAACACACCATATGAGGGATTTTATATCGATTCAGGCTCGTCCAAATCAGGGTGGAACAACCGCCCAGAATGGACTTGCCAGAGCACCTACCGTACCGTAATGCCGGCAGAGGGGCCCTGTACTCCTACCACAACCGCAGAGATTCGCCCAGAACCAGCAACAGCAGAGAGATACACCTAGGGACGAGCATTCACTATGATGGTCGAGGAGGCCGAGCTAGTAGGAGACTTGATTTCAGGTTCATTCCTTCTCGATTTTATTCCAGTATTTGCTTTATTTGATTTCAATGCTTCCCATAGTTTTGTATCTGTATCTTTTGCTCTTACGCATCATTTAGAGGATAAAATATTAGATAGGACTTGCAAGATCACGATTGGAGTTGGGATTATACTAGTTAGTAATTTTTACAAGGATCGGAGGGTTACATTTGGAGGCCGATAGTTGAGTGCGTGCTTACTCATAATGCCACTTCTGGGATACGATATTTTACTCAGAATGGATTGGTTGAGTAAGCACCATGCTAGTATAGGTTATTGTGGAGACAGAGTATTGTTTTGACTGCAAGGAGAGCCAAAGTTTGAGATTGCCTAAGGAACAATGGAGCAGAACGAGGGCATCGTTTGTGGAGCCATAGTGGAAGAGAAAGAGCTACCATATCCTTTGATAGCGGAGTTCCTGGATGTCTTTCCAGAGGATTTATCGGGATTGTCGCCAGATAGGAATATTGAGTTCTCTATAGGCTTGGTGCCAAGCACAGAGCCAATATCATAGTATGTCTATAGGGTCAACAACAATGAACTGGCATAGTTAAAGAAGCAGGTTGATGAGTTACAGGATAAGGGCTTCATCATATCTAGTTCTCACCGTAGGGTGCTACGATATTATTTGTACCGAAGAAGGATGGGTCAGTACGTATGTGTATTGACTATATGGCTTTGAACAACCTCACTATCAAGAACAAATATCTGCTGCCGGGGATAGATGATCTCTTCGATCAGTTGAGCAGAGCGAAGGTATTTTCGAAGATAGATTTGAGATTAGGTTACCACCAGGTAAAAGTGAAGAAGAAAGATATTTTGAAGATATCTTTTTGGACTCGGTATGGCCAGTTTGAGTTAATGGTGATACCGTTTGGGTTGAGCAATGCTCCGACGATATTTACGAACCTGATGAGCAAGGTGTTCCACTAGTACCTTGACAAGTTTATGGTGGTGTTGATTGATGATATTCTTGTGTATTTGAAGACACCAGAGGAGCATAGAGAAAACCTGAGGATAGTTTTGGAGACTCTCATGAAGGAAGAACTTTATGGGAAGCTTTTGAAGTGAGAGTTTTCCTTGATACGGTTGAATTATTTGGTCATGTGGTGACGGGTGACGGGATCTCAGTTGACCAGAAGAAGATTGTGGCAGTGGAGTCATGGTCTACTCTAAATTCAGAAGAATATATCAGGAGTTTTCTGGGACTGGCAGGTTATTACAAGAGATTTATGCAGGACTTCTCCAGGGTTGCAAAGCAAATGACTAGGCTGACCAGAAAGGATGTAGAGTTTGTTTGGACAGAGAAGTGTTAGGACAATTTTGATGAGATAAAGAAGAGATTGACGACAGCTCCAGTATTGACTTTGCCATCGGGGACAGGTGGATTCACTATCTATAGTAATGCTTCAGGAAAGGGTTTGGGCTGCGTTCTTCAGCAGCACGAGAAGGTGATTGCCTATGCTTCCAAGCAATTATGTCCTCATGAGAAAAACTACCCCACCTACTATTTGGAGTTGGCAGCATTCATCTTTGCTCTAAAGCTGTGGAAATACTATCTGTACGGAGATCGTGTGAAGATCTTCACACTCCACAAAAGCTTAAAGTAGGTATTTACATAGAAAGAGCTGAACAAGAGGCATAGGCAGTGATTGGAGATGATGAAGGACTTCGACATATCATTATAGTACCATCCAGGGAAGGGGAACATAGTCGCTTATGCCTTTAGTAGGTATCCGGTGGCTATGTACTTGACGACGGACGGACACTTTTTGGTCGATTATGAGAGCTTGGGAATTAAAGTGCTAGTTCTTAGTATTGAGATACATATATGGAAATTATAGATATGGCCTGAGCTGATAGACAGGATCAAGGCTACGTAGTATGATGATGAGACTCTGAGGAGCATTAGGACACAGGTTCGGATGGGATTATCGAAGGATTTTACTATTGATGATGATGGATCGTTGCGGCATGGTACTAGGATATATATGTTGAGTGGGGAGTTGCGTGAGGAGGTTCTGCAGGAGGTGCATCACTCTTAGTACTTGATGCATCCAGGTGCCAACAAGATGTATCGAGACCTGAGGGAGTATATATGGTGGTATGGTATGAAGCGGGAGGTGGCGCACTTTGTATCCAAGTGTTTATTGTGCCAGCAGGCAAAGGCGAATAGGCAGAGGCCATGTGGATTGCTTCAGCATTTACCCATCCCAGAGTGAAAGTGGGAGCATGTGACAATAGATTTTGTTTCGGGGCTTCCGTGTTCTCCAGGAGAAAATGACGCAATTTGGGTCATCGTAGACATGTTGACCAAATCGGCCCACTTTTTACCCTTCAAAGTGGGGATATCTACAGAGAAGCTAGCAAAGATGTATGTGTGACAGATCATCAGATTGCATGGAGTTCCTGCAAGTATTGTCTTGGATCAGGATAGTCGTTTTACTTCCTACTTCTAGAGGAGTTTGCAGGCTATCTTGGGCACTTAGCTCAAGTTTAGTACCGCATATCACCCCAGACAGACGGGCAGTTGGAGAGAACTATTCAGACTCTCGAGGATATGCTTCGCATTTGTGTTTTTGATCTTAGAGGTTCATGGGAGGATCATCTATACCTGGTAGAGTTTTCCTACAATAATAGTTATCAGGCCAGAATTGAGATATCATATTTTGAGGCTTTATATGGATGGAGATATCGCACTCCTTTATCTTGGGATGATGTTGGAGAGAGAGCCTTGTTGGGACCAGAGATGGTCATAGATGCAGGTGAGAAGGTGAAGCTTATTAGAGATAGACTTTGGGTGGAGCAGGACAGACATCGACAATGGGCCGACAACCACCGGAGACCTTTAAACTTTGAGGTATATGTTTTGTTCATGATTGCTTGTGATTGCTTTGTTTTAGACTGTGTGTTAAAGCTATATTTTGTTTTAGGTTGGCGATATGGTGTTCTTGCGAATTTCTCTGACACGGGGCTTGATTTTCTTTTGTGGAGACCGAAAGCTTAGTCCACGGTACATCGGGCCCTTTTGTGTTCTTGAGAGGGTCGGTGCAGTGGCCTACAGACTAGACTTCCTGCCTGCATTAGAGGGTGTACATGACCTGTTCTACATGTCACAGCTGAGACAGTACATGGCAGATCTTGGTCACATACTAGATTACTCGAAGATCGAGGTTGTTCCGACTCTCAGCTATCAAGAGCAGCCAGTGGAGATTCTTGATCGCAGGAAGAAAGTACTACGAAACCAGACGATTCCCTTGGTTCGTATCGCGTGGAGACATCACTCTCCGGGTGAGTCAACTTGGGAGAGAGGATGAAATGCGCGAGTAGTACCCTTATCTCTTCGAGCCTTGAAGTATTATTCTTCTTGTTTTGTTGCACTATTGTGATAGTTTAGTCTTTAATTTTGAGGACAAAATTATTTTAAGGAGGGTATACTTGTCACTAACATATTTCTAGAATAAGAATATTTTTATTATTTTATATTATTCATATATTGTGTATATTATTTATTTATATATAGTAATGATTAGTATTGGTTTGTAGATTAGACTACTTAATTAGATAACACTAGTGGACCTAACCAACTTGACATGGCATTTGAACCCAACATTTATACTAGTCACTTTTAGACCCAACTTAAGTCACCCCTCTTCCTCAATTAGAAATTAGATTAAGCTTTCAATAGGATTAGAAGCTTCCATTAGTTAAATAACTCTTCATGATAAATCATTGGGGGCATTATGGAGTTTTTTTATTAGCTAACCCTAAGGGAACATGGTCGGCCCTAATATAGGGGGGAGAGATTCTCTCTCCTATTATTTTTTATCCAATTATTTTCTAAATTAGTGTTCTTTTCCAAATTGACTCAATCCTCCACCAAATTCCACCAAACCACTTTTAATCCCTTTCCTAATCATTATCAAGGAGTACTAGGAGCTTGGATTGCTAGAAGCTTTGGAGAAGAATGAGTTTGGCTGAGAGCTCGTGTCTAAATTATATTTTATTGAGTTTTCATTGGAAATCCATCTCTCAATAGATATAATTCTGAAATTTCTCTTCTAGTTTGGTTCTAATTGTAACATTTGACTATTAGGAACCCACTCATGAATTATGGCTACCCATAAGAAGAAGTTTGAGCTTCTAATGACCCTGATGTATCAGTATTTGGGGATCGGACAATTGGTTATTCACAGCAGCATTTGGTAAGGGGTTAGTATTAGTGTTTTGATACACTTATATATCAGTAGCTAAGAGGATTGTTCCTGGAGCAGTGCACAAAAACAAGTATGTTGTGTACACTGTTTGGGGTCAGGTCAAGGACAGAGCAGTAGTAGCAATATCAGAGATAGACTATTGGGGGTTTTTGATAGCAAGAAGGTTGGAGAATTTGGGGTAAACTGATAGGAGTAGTTATGTAGGAGATCAGGGGTATAAGGGAAGGTATTTGGCCATGTGGTGCAACTGCACTGATGGTTGGGAGGACATGGATAGAGAATCATAGTAAAATCTGGTAATTAGAGAACTAATACCAATGTATCAGTATGTGGGTATTGAAGGGAGAGTTAGTGCAGAGGTTAGATGGAGTATCAATTGAGTGGAATATTGATAAGTTAAGGTTCAAGTGGTGTATCAGTCTGTATGGGTTATTAGAATTAGAAGTGAGCAAGGTATTAATATAGGCAATAGTTAGGTAAAGCGGTATTATGGCTATGGTACTGTATGTATATATATATAATTAAGTATAAGTTACATAAGGTAATATACTGACTAATATAGCCTATATTAGCTAGTACTGACTAGTATAGCAATATTAGCTAAGTATTAATTAGTATTAGACTAATATAGACTATTAGACTTGTCTAGACTTAGGAAACCTAGTATAACAAGGTAATGACCTAGTTAAGCTAGTATGGACTTAGACATGGCCTAGAAACATCATCATTAGATAGTTAATCATGCTTATCCTTTTATTTTACATCCTAACACCATTATTACATATTTAGGCCCTTATGAATCTATTTTGGACATCGATCCTCACATATTGCTCATGACCGCAGACAAGTACATCCCCTGACAGTTTCTGTTATTTTAATGATTACTATAATTCTAATTTTGTAGTGTTATACCTGATTCCTGATACAGTGGATACACGGGCTAGTATTATAGATACTTATCATGAAGAGTCATGATTGGATACATTGTACTAGCCGGGGGATAGAGAAATATTAGCAAGTTATGTGATCATACCCACCCTTACATGCATCATTTCTTACCCCACATATCAAGTAGGGTATAGCATGACCATATTATATGCCTCATAGCCTGTTATATATGATTAACTTGACTCTTGCTCGCATCATTGCTAACCAGATGGTTAGCCTATCCTCACATGTATCATAGCTAATCAAATATAACAAGCCTGATCTAGTCCCAAGTCGACCACTTAGCAAACTAATATTTTAAGGCACTTAGCCAGTATTCCTATTCTCTATTTCCAGTTCATACATTGCTTGTATTCACATCTATCAATTTTTACTGCTTACTTTTACCAGAGTACTCATTGTTAGTTATTTTCTATATAATATAATGTTTGACTCTCTAACTTTCCTTACATTCTATTATTTTATTCCATCATATATATTCCTTACTCACTGCTTTATTGTTTTTATCAATATAATTGGAATTGCTGCTAGATTATGTGCATCGCTTCAATCCTGACTGGATAATATTTTTCAGAGGATCTCGAGGACTTTTGTTCCCCTATTATGGACCTGGAGTAGATGAAGGTTATATCCAAGATCTTCCAGAGGAGCCACTTCTCGTAGAGGAGATACCATCCGCAGTTGTCTAGTTAACATCTAGTTTATTTGTATTTTGATTGTTCCAAACTTTTGAGATATTCTGAGTTGTATCATTTGAGACTTATGTTGTATTTGAGTTAGCTAGACTTATTTTTATTATTTGAGACATTTATTCCTAGACTTATGTGTTAGAATTCTTTTATATTATTTTTATATCTTTATTGTGCCATTCATCTTCCTTTAGATGTTATTGTGATTGAGTAATTGGTTTGACATTATATTTATATTCAGCATGTCCTCCTTATAGAGTTGAGTTCATTACCAGGTTATATATTATTGTGAGATGTGATAGATAGTATTATGACCTAGACAGTATTCTACCATTGATGCTGCGGTTTAGGCTGGACGTACCTATGACTCATGCCTAATTTTTAGGTTCGGGTCGTGACAATATGGAAGTTCGTCAAGAGACTTCGATGGATAGAATACCAATAAAGCTTGAGGTCTAGCATGTTAGGATATATACTATCGACGAAATTTTTTGTCGCATCAATGATAGTTGATTGACAGATATAATTGATTAAATTATTAATATAGGGTAATCCCTAGCTTGGTAGTTTGATCAATATATCAAGTACGTGAATAATTATCAAGTGTGGATAAGCGAGATAAAATTTTGTGAGACATTAATGAGGTGATGCAATTAAGTTGATGGTTAATGCAAATGAATGTTGACCCTATCAAAATAAACTTGGCAAAAGTATGTTCGACAGAATGAATTGAAAGAAAGATAATTTAAATATATTGGTTGGGTGATATTGTCGGTTATAAATTATTTAGGTGATACTAAACACACGAATACATAATATGTATGGAAAGAAATTAAGGGCAAGGATCATACACAATATACTAGTAAAGGTGATCGATCAAAATTTAATTTTGGGTTAGTTGCCTTATCCTACAGATAAATCAGATGCATGGAAATTCATGAATAATATATTGGTACAACTAGAGGATGACTATGAAATCAGAAATAAAATAATATGTTGGAGCAATTCAAATTTTAAATATTGGTAATTTATTTGATAGATGTGAGATTTGAGCATATAGTTCTAAATTGACCTTGTCGGGTTGGGGTAAGTCTAAAATTAACATTTGTTTGAGGTAGACCCTTAAGAAATTGACCGTGAGTAGATAGACCTGATCCAGACTATTTGATGTCCCTTATTTGTGGGCAGGTCAATGGTAGTGCATTCGTGGTTTGAGTTGGTAATAGAATTTGGGTAGAAGTCCATTAGATTGGTAGGATTACGGCTGACCTTAAGAATTGTGATGGGTATGATCCCTATCAGCTGCCTAGCATGAGATGGGTTGCCTATGAATACTAGATTTAGCTGTCAGTATAGCTAACCATAGAGACTTGACCAAAAAGTTATGTTGGTTGTCGGAGACCCATAGGATGACCCTATTAATATTGCATGGGTAATGTAACATCGTGTGAGACTCGAATAGTGTATATTATGAGTTAGCCTATGTTCATTCGGTGTTTGGATAGTTTGTTGCGAGATTTGAATATGAGTATTTCAGGATAACAGGTCGTCTCGGAATGGTTAAACTGTTGGATGGATAAGTTTGGGAATTGGCGGTTACTAGAGTTGGATTTGATTGCTTCAACTGGAATGCAAATCAATAGTGGGTTCGGTTGGTGGATTATCTTGGAATGGTTTCATTATGAATCAAGTTGAAATAAAAGATAAATTATAATAAAATATAGAAATATTGCTTGAGAATTTTGATAGAAATTTTATACATGGGAAAGAGAAACTTGATATGTGAGGTGGCTAATGCGACTATTATACGGGGCAAATTATGATTATTAAAATATAAGAAAATTTTGTGGCTTGGACAGTGAAATGACCAAAGGGAACTCTGAATTTATGACAATTTTGATGCTACTAATGTTGGGAAAAAGATAGCTAGAAGTTTGAATAAAAAAATTAAAATATTGAGGAAACAGTCAGAATGATTATAAATACACTTGGGTTATAATAAAGAGACGATGGATGATATTCTTAATGTAATCAATCAAAGTTGGATGGATCAAAACAATGTGACGACAGGTAAATTAATTCATCAGAGGTGGGAATGACGGAATTGACATTGAAAGAAAGAATATTGTAATTCGAAATTAATGAAAATTTTATTATGGTCGGTTTGCTCAAAATGATTAAAGTACCGTGCTTGGTTTATAGCCTAACCTAGGTAGTCCCTAAGGATTTTTATATTTTGGCAGAATTGGAAGATAGCGATTATGGCAAATAGTTATACAAAGGAACACTGTGATCGAGATAAAAGTTTTGTACATATGTCGGACCGAGAGGATGACGGTGAATATTGAGAAGTACGTAGACCAAAATTTGATTACAACGTGTTGGAAAGATATTGACAAGATTGACCGAATAATTGTCGCAGGAAATTAAAGTTATGGAAAATCAATGTTAATTAACATCTTGGACGAAAGTATTAAATAATCTGTAATAGGGAATATAATTTTCTCTGTAGCCGTTTTGTTTCTCTAACCACATCTAACTCTTTCATGCATACTCCACCTAGCTCGGGGGGATATAGCTTAATTGGTAGAGCTTCGCTCTTGTAATTGGGCGACCGGAGGGACCTTTGATTGATCCTTGAGAGTACCGAATGAACCATGTGGTACATGAATCATTAGCATTGGTTTATTATAATATTTTGGGGACGCCTGAAATGTATATACGATCTAGGTGAAGTGGTGAACGAAATTCAAATGGAGCCATAGGAGAGTATTGATGAATGGAAGAACATGAACAAATTATTTGAGAATAAAAGAGATGGTTGGAATAAATAAGTATACGAGATTCATGAATAAGCAATATTGACAAGAGATGGAAATGGGTTATTGAGCTATAACTGACATAGAACATTTTTCTAGGATGACTTAAGTGATATGCTGAATTGAGTTATTTCTTTAAGTTTCGAGGAAGAAACTTTTTCTAAGTGGTATATTATTTAATGCCCCACTCTGCGGAAAGGCATTACGTTGAAATTATAGATGGATCAGACCGATGGAATACAAGTGATACGGGAAATCGAGATGCTTGGTGTGATGATTTTATATTTCTTAACTTGGTCGGATGGGATATCTTATACGACGTGGCATGGAAACAATATTTATATAAGTTAGTGGATCTGTCCCTTCTCCTCTACTCCTTTATGTCCTAATAAAATGAATGAATGTTAGTGTTTATCATAAACCGCACTCGATGTAAGGATGCAAGTCAAAAACAACGCCCAGCCTACGCCACAGAATTAGTGGTAGAATGCTGTCTGGTTAATCTAACTAGCAATATAATGAACCACCAACAATAACAATATACTCAATCACAGATCTAAGATAAAAATGAGCACAAATATGATAAAGAATAGAAATGGTCACATACAACTCATGAGTCTAAAATAATACATCAATGAGTTTGAAAGAATGCTAACAAATAAGCTGGAGACAAATCCAGTACAAGAAATACTAAGAAGGTACTAATCCCGGGTCATCTGTCCCAGTCGAGATAAGTCCCTCTTGAGCCAGTATCTCTGACTCTAAACCCACAATATCCTGGGGTCCATAATGTATAGGGTACCACTCCTCAGTGTCATCTGAAAAATATATCGAGTCAGGAAAGGAGCAGAGTATATCTCTAACAGCAGTTCTAATCAATGATAAAAACTATATAACAGTAAATAGATATGAATATACAAGATGCACAATAGATACGAGAGATATACAATAAGGAAATACTGGAATGAATACAATAATAAAAAATATGTCAGTGAACAAGAATACTAATGACTAAGTGTGTGAGTACTAGCTTTAACATGTGATCGACTTTGGAACATGATACAATATATATGGCCTGGCTAATCATACGTACGGTGTATGATTAACACTATTCAATGAACAATACTTCATACAATGAGTCTATGATCACATATCTACACTAAAGTACTCTCCACCCCTGACTGGTATAATAGATCCAACTACGGTACGCTATGGCACGAGATTCCCCAAGAAGATAGCGATTCTTTCCGAGAATCAGTATTTATATATGTACAGGATAACCAATGAAACAATGCTTGCATAAGATACACCATATACCAAAGAATAATATCTCATGATAAGTTCCAGATATACCAATCCGTGTAACCATCGTCTCAAGAGAACATGGACATCTACACTAGATACAATAAATATAGAGGATATCATAAATAAGAAACTATCAGAGAATGAACTCGCTTGAAGTCCAAAGAATAGTCTCACAGATGTCTGATATGGTGCCTCGAAGACCTAAATATGGAATACAACATCAATACAAGGTTCCGAAAAGAAAATAAGTTAAATAAGTCAACTTCTAGGTCAATAAGTCAATTCTAAGTCAAAAGTCAAAATTGGTCAACTCTAAGTCAACGATGGTCAACTATCTATTTCTAGGTTACATAAGTCTAAAACAAAGCTATTGGGTTCAAATACTAAAGTCTAGGTCACAAAACTATATCTTAGGATACTAGGATACCGTATCTCTGGATACGTAAATCAATAGCTAAATCACCACATATTAATATCAAACAATTATTAATTTTATATATCCTAATTACAAACATTAAATAGATGCCTTGGTTTTGGACCAACTTGGTATCACAACACTAAACCATAGATTTGATACCCACACCCAATACCTTGGGTATCCCTAATACCTTACTTATGCTAACTAGGATACGCATGCGGCACGAGTCCATCACACATCTAAACATACCCCGAAGGACACGAGCAAGTCTAAAATATTATTTATGAACAATATGAAGAGTCAAACACAAATCTACGTGTCCGTGTCAAAATGTGACATGCTCAAAGTTCCGTTTCGGAGAAAAAAACCCCAAATTAACATATATCACCAAATTATTGAGATACGACCTATATGTACCCAATTATGGACACGACACTAGCCCCAAACATACAAGAAAATGTCAAATTGATCTATAGGACCAATTGACACATACAATAATTATCAATCTCGGAAATCTCCCAAAATTGACACAAAAAGTACCAAAACTTTCTCAATAGACCTCCTATGAACACAAAATCAAATTCTATGGGTAGCCTATGCATATGGGTTGATTTCTCATGGTTAAATCTCAGATTTAGAACCTAAATTAAGGGAAAAAATTGAATTATACCTATTAGGAGATGGGTTCCCAATGCAACCTCCAAATATGATAAAATTTGCCTCCAACTTGTAAATCCTTGATCCTCTGGTAGATCCTTGTTTCCTTCTTCTAGATCCTTGCTCCACTAGTCTCCAATGGTGATTTGGGAAGGAATTGAGATAGAATTTGGTAGGTAAATAAAGTGGGAATGAAGGAATTTGGTTGAGAAAAATTCTAGATCTAGTTTGCAAATGAAAAGAGGAGAGAGAAACAAATTCCCCCCTCTTTAATAGGCCGGCCCCCTTTTCCCTTCCGCGAGCTACTATAAATTGTCCAATATACCCCTTGGGGCCTCTCATGAAGAAATAATTAAGAAGGAAGCTTCTACTCTAATAGTTTAATTAATTTAATACTCCTCCTAACTAATGGACTTTCTAAATGGGCTAAATTATAATAATTAATACATGTTGGTCCATGAGTCTAAACTAAACTAGTTAGGTCCACTAACACAAGTCCAAAATAAATAACTAACATCTAACAGCAATTAAATAATATAACAAATAATTATTTATCATGCACAATATTTAATTAAATATAAAATTACTAAAGTACCCTTTCCTAGAAATATGGTAGTGACAAGTCTACCCTACTTAAAATAATTTTGTCCTCGAAATTCAAGACAAAAATTACTCCCAAAAATAACAGAACATAACAAAAGAACAGAACTAAAGAACAGAACTAACTATTAAAGAACATAACATAATTAGAAAAGAACATACCTCAAAGCACAAACAAATATGGATAACGCTCTCGCATTTCATCCTCTCTCTCTCATGTAGACTCCCCCGGAGAGTGATGCCTCCATGTGACGTACACCAAAGGAATAGTCTGGTTCCTCAGCACCTTCTCTCTCCGATCCATAATCTCAACTGGTTGCTCTGGATATCTAAGAGTAGGGCCAACCTCTATCTCCGAGTGATCCAATATATGACTAGGATATGCCACATACCATCTCAATTATGACACATGAAATACGTTGTGTACTCCCTCCAATGCAGGTGGCAAGTCTAGTCTATAAGCAACTGCACCGAGCCTCTCTAGAATAGTGAAAGGTCCGATGAATCGCGGACTAAGCTTTCTGCCTCCACTGAAGCGAATCGTGTCTCGTGTCGGAGAAATCCTCAAAAATACCAAACCACCCACCTAGAACAAAATACCACTTTAAGAAATTAATCTATAACAATCAACTAATAACAAGCATAAAACAAAAATCTAAAACTATACCTCGAACTCCAAAGGTCTTTGGTGGCTATCGGCCCAATGTCGTTGTCTATCATGCACCACACGAGGTCTGTCTCTGATCAACTGAACCTTCTCCACTGCATCCACAATCATCTCTGGCCCAAGCAAAACTCTCTCTCCAACATCGTCCCATGACAAGGGAGTACGACACCTTCGACCTTACAGAGATTCAAAATATGATATCTCTATACTAGCCTAGTAGCTATTGTTGTAAGCAAACTATACCAAATGGAGATGGTTCTCCCATGAACCCACAAAATCTAGTACACAAGTGCGCAACATATCCTTGAGATTTTGAATAGTCCTCTCTGACTGACCATCTGTCTGGGGATGATATGCAGTACTGAACTTGAGCTGAGTGCCCAAACTCTCCTACAAACTCATCCAGAAATAAGAAGTTAAACGACTATCTCGATCTGAGACTATACTGATGGGAACTCCATATATCCTAATGATCTTTCTCACATACATCTCTGCCAGCTTCTCCGTGTACAAACCCACCTTGAAAGGCAATAAGTGGGCCGACTTGGTCAACCTATCAACGATAACATAAATTACGTCTTTTTCTCCTGGAGATCATGGAAGTCTGGACACAAAATCCATAGTAATGTGCTCTCACTTCCACTCTGGAATAGGTAATGGCTGAAGTAAATCTCCTGGCCTCTGTCTCTCCGCTTTCACCTGCTGGCACACTAAGCATCTGGGTACAAACTGTGCCACTTCCCTCTTAATGCCATACTACCACACACTCTCTTGCATATCCTGATACATCTTGTTGGCACCTGGATGTATGGAATACTGAGAGCGATACACTTCCTGTAATACCTCCTCACACAGCTCCCCGCTAGGCACATACAATCTAACTCCATGCCTCAAAGATCCATCCTCAGCAATGGTAAAATTATCCTCTAATCCCGCTCTCACCTGAGCTTTGATGCTCCTCAGAGATACATCCTCATACTGTGCTGCCTTAATCCTGTCCATCAAATCTAAATGTATCTGCAATCCCCACATCTACATAGCACAACCAGGAACTATCACCTTGATGCCCAAGCTCTCCAAGTCCTCCAGCAAATATTGATCCTGCGTCAAGAACATAGCTACCAGATACCTATTCAAAGCATCGGCAACTATATTAGCTTTCCTAGGATGATACTGCAAAGATATATCAAAATCTTTCATTAGTTCCAATCACCGATGTTGCCTCATGTTCAACTCCTTCTACGTGAAAATATACTTCAAGATTTTGTGGTCTATGAAGATCTCCACA
Source organism: Iris macrosiphon (assembly GCA_036927795.1). NCBI lineage: Eukaryota > Viridiplantae > Streptophyta > Magnoliopsida > Asparagales > Iridaceae > Iris > Iris macrosiphon. The sequence goes on along the minus strand of JAYESA010000003.1, from coordinate 59,209,257 downwards.
CGCTCTCCATATAAATAATATTTCCACAACTTTATGGCGAAGATGACTGCTGCCAACTCTAAATCATGGATAGGATAGTTATTTTCTTGAGGACATAATTGCCTGGATGCATAGGCAATCACTTTTCCATTCTGCTGAAGAACACAACCCAAACTTTTTCCCGATGCATCACTATAAATAGTGAAACCTCCAGACCCTGATGGGAACATCAAAATAGGAGCAGACATCAACCTCTTCTTCAACTACTCAAAATTAACCTGGCAATCCTCCGTCCAAACAAACTCTATATCCTTCCTGGTGAGTCTGGTCATCGGCTCGGCAATCCTCAAAAAATCTTGCACAAACTTCCTGTAGTAGCCTGCCAATCCTAAGAAACTTCTAATCTCTGCTACCGAACTCGGGGTCTTCCAAGATTCCACTACTGCGATCTAATTTGGATCCACTAAAATACCATCACCAGTCACAATATGCCCCAAGAATTCCACCTTGTCCAGGAAAACTCAGACTTGGACAATTTCCCATACAGCTTCTCCTTCCTCAGCACATCTAACAAAATCCTCAAATGCTCCTCATGCTCCTCCGGTGTCTTCGAGTATATGAGTATGTCGTCGATGAATACCACCACAAACTTGTCAAGGTACTAATAGAATACCTTGTTCATCAAGTTCATAAATATCGTTGGTACATTAGTCAACCCAAACGGCATCACCAAAAACTCGTACTGACCATACCGAGTTCTAAAAGCAGTCTTCGGTATGTCCACCGGCTTCACCTTCACCTAGTGGTAGCCTGATCTCAAATCTATCTTAGAAAACACTTTGGCACCACTCAAATGATCGAACAAATCATCAATCCGTGGCAAAGGATACTTATTCTTGATAGTAAGATTATTCAATGTCCTGTAATCAATGCACATGCACACTAATCCATCCTTCTTCAGTACAAACAATATCGGGGCTCCCCACGGTGAAGAACTCGATCTGATAAATCCCTTATCCTATAATTCGTTCACCTACTTCTTCAGCTTAACCATCTCGCTATTGTTTACTCTATAGACATGTTATAAAATTGGTTCTACAGTTGGCACCAAGTCTATAGAGAATTCAATATCTCGATCTGGCGGCAATCCTGGCAATCCTCAAGAAACACATCCAAGAACTCTGCTATCAATGGATGCGGCAGCTCCTTATCTTCCATCATAGCTCCACAAATAATGCTTTCTCCCTCCTCTGCAGTTTCTCTAGCAAACTCGAACTTTGGCTCTTCCGGCAGACCAAATAAAACTCTACCTCATTTATAATATATGCTAGCACGATGCCTACTCAACCAATCCATCTCGAGTATAATGTCACAGCTCAAAAGTAGCATTACAAGTAGATACACACTCAACTCCCGGCCTCCTAGAGTAACTCTCTGATCCTTGCAAATATCATTAACCAGGATAATGCCTCCCCCGGTCATGATCTTGCAAGTCCTAAGCAAAGACTCAGCTACCAAACCATGCTTCAGAGCAAAAGAAACATATACAAAACTATGGGAAGCACCACTATCAAACAAAGCTAAAGTTGGAATGGAATCAAGAAGAATAAAACCTGCGATGACATCTCCAGTGGGTTTGTCTACCTCGACGATCATAGCAAATGCTAGTCCCTGACGTGCACCTCACTGCTGCTGATGTTGGACATAACGTTGTTGTTGTGTCAGAAGTGGTCTCCTCGGCTGTACTGTATGTGGTCTCGTTTGTGCCCTCAGAGATGAAGCTGCTCCCTGAACTGCACGACGAGGACTCTCTCTTGACTGATGCCCTTCAGTACGACAATACAAATAAACTCCTAGCCTCCTCCTGCAAACTTCTCAGATATGGTCGGGCTTCTGGCAGTAGTGGCAGAAAGCTTGTTGTAACTATCTCTGCTACTGTCGTGCCTGGTAAAAAGGTACCCTAGCTGAAGCCTGGTGCTGCTGTGGCTGCTGAAAAGGCCTGGACTGGAAATAAGGATGTTTGGCAGATACTGCACTGTTGTTGGCCCCCAGAAAAGAATTACGGTCTCTCTTGGGCTTCAAACCCAACTTTTGCTCAACCTTACGTGCCTTCGCAAGTATCTCTGAGTATGTCTCATAAAAAGATGGAATAAGGATCTTCACTTCCCAGTTTAGACCCTCACAGAAACGAATAGCCCAAACCTCCGTCTCTGTCACCAAATACTTTGTAAATTGGCTCAACCTGCCAAACTCCACAGCGTACTCCTCCATAGATATGCTCTCCTGAACGAGACTCTCGAACTGCCTCCCCAAGTCTAGTATGTCGGTCCGAGCGAAGAACTTTTTCTTGAAGACATCCTTGAATACCTTCCAAGACTGTCCAGCATCAACCAGAATTGGCTCATTCCTGAACCAAGTATGAGCGACGTCAAACAGTTGAAGTCCTACCGCCTTCATAAGACAGTCAATATCCTCGAGCCAATTATCAGCATAGACGATGCCCTCCGTCCCTTTGAAGACCCTAGGCTCTAGTTTCTTGAAGTCCTGAATATTGCCTGGCCGAAGCTGAGCAACCTGAGGAACAACCTGCTACTGGACCGAAACTCCTCTCTCGACTACGCACAAGCAAGCTGATGAGCACTCTCGATGCCCTGTCGTAGAATGTCGGTCTGCCTTTGATGTGCCTCAGACTGAGCCCTCTATGCCTCGAGCATCTCATAAAATAGTATAAACATCTGTGTCGCCTCTACTGGCACAGGAGGTGGAGGTGGAAGCCCCTCAGATACAGCTGGCACAGTCCTCTAAGTAGGTGGTGGACCTCCGAAAGCAGCTGACACTCCAATCACCGGAGCAGTGACTGGTGTAGGCCCTCAAGATGTCGCAGACCTCTCAAAATCTGCTCTCCCATGCTGCAATTGTCACGACCAACACCCGATGTAGGAATGCAAGTCGAAAACAACGCCCAGCCTACACCGCAGAATCGGCGGTAGAATGCTGTCTTGATCTACTATACTATATAAAATCTCACAATAATATAATGTTTGCCAATAATAGCTCACACAAAACTCAATCACAATCAAAGCACGAGAAGATATAAAGTAAGTCTAACTATACATAAAAAATATAAATCATCAACAATAGAACAAATCCAATCTCAACTATAAGCCGGAAACAAATCCGGTACCAAAATGCTAAAGAAACTAACTATGAAAACTAGTGATCCGGATAAACCTTTCGTCAATCACTCCAGAACTAGTTGGTCCAAGTCTACACCATCTATAAGTCAAAGTCCATAGTATGTCGGACACCAATCTCTCGGATCCTCTGAAAAATATTTTCTAGTCAGGAATGGAGCAAAGTACATCTCTAACAGCAGTTCTAATCAATAATATAAACTATGTAACAGTAAATAGATATGAATATACAATATGTATATACATGTACAAGAGATACACAATAAAGGCAATACTGGAAATAAATACAAGAATGAATAATATGGCAATGAAGAAGAATACTAATGACTAAGTGAGTGAGTACCAGCTTTAACATGTGATCTGCTTGGGAACTTACCTAAGAGTAAATAGCCTGGTTAATTATACGTGCGGTGTATGATCAACACTCACAAGGAACAAGACTTGCACAAGGAGGGTATTATCACATATCTACACTACATACTCCCCAATCCCGACTGGTATAGTGGATCCAATCATGGTATGCTATGGCACGGGATTCCCCAAGAAGATAGCGACTCTTTTCGAGAATCAGTGTCTATACATGCACAAGATAATCAATGAAACAAGACTTGCATAAGATACACCATATAAATAGAATAACATCGCATGACGAGATCCGGATATACCAATCGTGTAACCATCGTGTCAAGAAAACATGGATATCTATACTAGAAACAATGAACATTAATGATATCATAAATGAGAAACTATCAGAGAATATACTCGCTTGTCGTCCAGAGCAATGAATGTCAAACTGTCCGAACTGGTGTTATACAGACCTATATATGGAATATTGTATTAAATTACAAGGTCCTAGAAGAAAAATAAGTTAAACTAGGCAACTTCTAGGTCAACAAGTCAATTCTAAGTCAAAAGTCAAACTTGGTCAACTTTAAGTCAACTATGGTCAATTATAGTCAAACTTTGGTCAACTATGGTCAACTACCTATTTCTAGATTACATAAGTCTAACTCAAGGATATTGGGTTCATATACTATGAATCTAGGTCAACAAGCTACAACTTAGGATACTAAGATACTGTATCCCAGGATACGCAAAATAATAGGTAAATATCACATATCTATAATAAATCAATATTAAATATATAAATCATAATTACAAATGCTAAATGGATACCTTGGTTTTGAACCAACTTGGTATCGCAACACTAGACCTCCATCTTGATACCCAAACCCAATACCTTGATTATCCTTCAATACCTTGATACTTACCTTGGCATCTCAAGGTAAATTAAAAACCTTATTTATATTAACTACCCAACAATAATTATAAACTACCATGCATTTAATATTTATATAATACTATATACCTTATTTTAGTCACCTTAATACTAACCCATAATTAGTTTATAACTATTCTATTACTATGCCAATACCTACTACTCATACCTTGGTATCTCTTGATACTTACCTTGGTATCTCAAGGTAATTGCCAAAACTTTATATGTATACATACTAACTATTCATCAATAACTATATGTATACATATATTAATTCAATATAACTTCTAGTATGTACTAAATAGAATAAATACTAACTACCAACTATACACTACATACTAATACATATATACGTACATACATACATACCTAAAGATACTCATAACAATAGATAACTAAAATATACTAACTATTCTAATAAAATTATATGCTACAACTAAATATATTATACATATAGTATACTAAAACACAATTAGAAAATTAGGAACATATATGCGTATATATTAATTACCATATATATACATATATATATATCTATATATATATATATAAATATCTAAAAACTGCCAAACTATCCCTGAAGATTCTGGCCACTATCGCTGAAGCTGTTGTTGATATTGATACACTACTGTTTTAGTGACAGTTTTCTGCAACTTTTGCTAAAAGTGTCACTAAAACTCCTGATACGCTGCTGATACTGCTTTTGTTTCAGCGATAATTTTTTGCAACTGTCGCCAACTGTTGTCGCTATTTCTCTTGTTGCTGTTATGTGCTATTGCTGCTATTGCGATGTTGTAATCTATCGCTGAAGTTCCTGATTTATAATATATATATAATAATATATACATAAACCATATAATATATATAATATGTATATAACTCATAATATGTATATACACTATAATAATATACATACACACATACATATATGTCACCGCCACATTTCAAATTAGGTGTATTTTCGTCTTTTCATAATTTAAAGTATAAAAATATTGCATGATATTTAATTATAATTAATTACCATAATTTTAATTGTTTGTTGCGCTTTACCGTTGCTTCGATAATTAGACAACTACGCTAGCCATTGCCTTCCGACTAATTTCACAACCTTGTCCTAGACGTGCCCGTCTTCCATTATGTCCCTTGTGTAACTTATAATTATATATAATATCATCAGACCCAATCCTCAATCCCCAATACTCATCATGATGCTTTTCAGTAGTTCAAGTCATGATCATCCTAAGATTTTACCCTGGTATTTATCGGCTTTAATATGCACGTTTAAATATATCATCTTTGAATAAATTAAATATTAATCAATTAAACCCTCGATTACACAAACCATTAATTTAATATTTGAATGCCGCTTTCCAATAACCTAGCTACTACTTACTTAAATTCATTATCAAATATTAGGTCTCCAAATAACCAATATTTTGTTATCCCTGCATCATTTCACTATAATTTAACCTGCTCCTCCATTAACCATCAATTGCTTGGAACAATTAAATCCTAAAACTCAATGCATTCATAAGCCTAAAATTTCCATGCATATCTCTTAATTCTATTTTAATTACTTATGACGAATAAACCCCAAGTTCACCATTAAACCCTAATCACCCATTAATAACACACGATCATTTATACTACACTACATCTACACAACAATATTTAAACACAAACCCTAGCTAATATACACAAATCTATATATAACATCAACCCTAACTAAAACACAACATAATATATATCAATAAAGGGAGAGGGAAAAGTGGTATACCTTGGCGAGGTATTCGCTGGCCGGAAGGGGTGATGGAACGGGGTGGAGAGCAGCGAAGTCGGACTGGACTCACCAGAGAAGAAGAGTGGAGGAAGTGATAGTGGTGGTGGAAGCCGATTCGTGGTGGAGGAGATCGGATGAGGGAAGCTTGTGGTGGTGGTGGTGGTGATGATAGGATCTCGTGGTGGTGGTGGTGATGATGGGAGCTTTGTGGTGGTGATGGGACCGGACAGGAAGGAGATGGCTGGATGAGGGAGTCACACGGCCGGAGTCGGGGGGAAGTCTGTCACGACCCGCACCCGATATATGGGCACGAGAGCGTGGGTACGTCCAGCCTACGCCACAACATCGACGGTAGAACGCTGTCTAGGTCATGATACTATCTAATCAATCTCACATGAATATCCAACTCCATAAGGAGACGCAGATATCATAAAATAATATGGAAATACTCAATCACATAAGCTAAAGCACGATGAGATATCGTAGCAAGCAAATGAAATGCAAGACAAGTCTAAACATAATAAATAGTCTAACCTGCAATCAATAACATCCAGTCTCCAAGTATACTGGGAACAAGTCCTCTATGTCACAGTCTGGAAAAAATATCCAGTCAGGATTGGAACGAAATACACCTCCAACAGCAGTTCCACATATATTGACAAAAACTATAACACAGTGTAAAGAAATACAAGACAGATATGAAAACTGGCAATGAGAAATAGTAGAATAAGGGAATGCTGGAATAAAAAAATACTGGAATAAATGGAATACTAGAACATTGTCATTAATATACATCTAGCAATGAAATAGAAATCCAAGTACACGCAAGAACAATAAACTGGTATATAAGTGTGTACAAGAACAATAACTAGAACATGTGGAGATGCTAGATCAATATACTAGATACATGTCAAGAACATCTAACTAAGTGTGTGAAACATCAGCATATCATATGATCGGCTTGGGACTATATGACTCATTACATTGATTAGCGATCATCCCCAACAAGTCCGGCTAACCATATGTAACAGCGATGAGGCATGTAAGGGTCAGGCTGCACCGACATGAGGTATGGGTGAGCTATGATGCATGTAAATTTAGGTATGATCACATAAGATACTAATATTTCCCCATTTTTCCCCAGCTAGCATGATGGATTCCAATCACGACTCCTCATGACAGGTCTCAATGATGCCAACTCGTGTAAAGAACAGTGTCAGAGTCATGTACGCTATACAATAAGAATTATAGAGATAATCAGCATAATGAAAACTGTCAGAGAATATACTCGCTTGGGGTCCTGCTTCTGGTATAAATCAGAGTCCAAGTCACAGTCCAAATAGCCTATGTATTACAAACTTACCATGTCAAAAGATAATTTATTTTAATTCTGGAATAATTACTCTAAAATCCTATTTTAATCTTATTATTCTAATTTTTAGGTTAATTCCTAAATTTTGTCCAAAGGAACTGAAATTTATCAACTCGAGACTCATGGCACGCAAATCGAGGCAATATGTTGACTAAAAAGTCAACCGACACAAACTTGACTTTCATGCATGATTTTCTGTAGATTTCAGTGTCAAAAACACGCTGGAATTTACGGCTCATCCAAATTCAAATTCGTTTGGGAATTATGGCACATACAAGTTTCGTATCGTGCACCGATGGTTAAATTCTAACCTAGAAGTTCTACAGAATTAACAATATAAAAATACTTCGAAATAAATTCTGGAAAAAACATATGTTAATGATCTCAACATTAAATTTCTGAAACTTTAAACGGTTCATGATTCTGATTCCTGGTTCTCCCGAAATCGCGAAAACATCGAAATACGTCTATTTTTGGACATGTCGTGCTCTACGAATTTTCCAGAATTTAATACTCATAATTTTATAAAACAAATTATATAATCAGAAATCTAACCTCAATATCATTCTAACACAAAAAACTAGGTCTCGTTTGGAGTCCAGAGCTATGTGCAATGGCTTCTGGAAGATGAAGGAACCCTAGATGGCAATTCTCCAAAATTCGGCTGAAGAAAACCCTAAAAATAAATAACTAAACCAATATATATAGAGAGGGGAGAGAAAGCAGCCGCGGCTCAGATCTTGACATGTGGCAGCCATCTAATGCTTCCCGCCCAAATTGGATGGTCACAGTTCGATGCGGCTCGGCTCAGCTGAGTCCGAGTCAAACTCTGACTCGGCTCGGCTCGGCTCACACCACCCCGCAGTCACTGACAGGCGGGCCCGGCACTGTTTGCTGCGGGAGGCTGACAGGTGGGCCCCCTGTTTGCTGACTGGGCAGAAATAATTACTTTTTGGGTTTTCTTTTTCAGAAATTAGTTTTAAGTTCAGTTTTTCATAATTAACTCAAAATAAATGCTAAAAATAATCAACAAATTCCCAAAAAAATCTAGAAAATATATTTTATTATTTAGAACATAAAATAAAAGTTTGGGATATTTTTATTTAAGTTTATCCCTAAAATAAATTCTTGAAAGTCCTAAAAAATTAGGATTACTAGTTTTTAATTAACTAAAAATTATGAAAAAATCTCAATAGCCCCAAATTAACCTAATAACAACATTTAAGCACGAATTTCATGATAGGGAGGTTACAAGTCTACCCACCTAAAAAAATTTTGTCCTCAAAATTTAAAATCCTCAATAGTTGTATGTATTCATTTATATTATTTTACAATCGAAATTAAATTCATCGAATCACATAATCATGAAGTGAATCCATATTGCTATTTCATAAAATTCTATAGATATCATATTCCTAAAATCTTCAAATTTAAAATCAAATTCCATTCGTATCATAATCTCCTCAATAACTTTATGCTAATCACTAAATACAAAACTTAATATCCAATCCTCTAATTTTAAATCCACTCAATGTATATTTATAAAATTTAAAAATCTCGTCCAAAAAATTTGTATACAAATACTAACCCATTAATCATATTTCTCCTCAAATTTTGAGTAAATCACTAAATATAAAATTTATTATCCAATCTTTTAATTGAAATCCTGTCAATGCATATTTATAAAATTTTAAAAATCTTATCCCAAAATTTGAATTCAACACTAATCCATTAGTGATCTTAATCCTCGATTTCTTTTTTTCACACAATACTCAAATAATGTAGTACTTATAAAATCTTCAAATGCAACATTCAAAACATAAATTCATAACTTGCAGGCCAATGAATATAAAGATAATCTCTTTAATTTTCTCAAATGTTAGTGACATTCAATCATACCACAATCTTCATAAAAATTTATGATTTTAGCAAATCATCAATTCTGTCATTTTAAATTCTCAACTCTTTATTTAATTTAATATTTATCCTCGATATTTAAAGCACCTTGTCTCTCTTTGTCAAGTCATATCCTCTTCATAAATCTTTACTATGGTCAAACCCCCAACAATTAAGGTCTAAGAAAATCCTACCAACAGTTATACAACATGCAATCTAGAGAAAACATACAGAGTTATGGTCACTTTTGTCATGGTATTATAGTCTTTGTCAGGGTGTACTACTAACTATATTCCTAGCAAGAAGTTTATTGATACAAACTACGGTACTAAGAAATCAATCAATCAAAAGACGGAAAAAGGAACAGGAGGAAAGAACAGAACATAGTCTTCTAATCCATTATTGGGACATCTTCAACCTCTATCATACACTTAACTCTGGCACATTTATTCACAAATTCCTGTCCCTATACACTGATACCTATCTCAACTAATCACTAGTCCACAAGATATCCATGGGTACATCCATATTACACACGTCTGTCTAATAATACCAAAATCTGATACCAAGGACCTCTAACACAACCATCGGTCAAATGACGCATCTAAAGTTTGATTCCTGTATCCCTTTAGGTACCATTGTTTCTACTACAAGCATACTCACTGCTAGCTCTCTTATCTACTGTAATTGTTTATACTAGTTGTTCTTATCACTCAAGTGCACACCAAGTGCAACACACCATACTAAGTACTACTCATTCTAATACAACTCTAGATGGACACCCAAGTCTGTTTGTAGTGCCATCTCAATCATACTCAGCCAACAGATCCTTATATATGCACTTCGTTCACTCATATACTAGTATATATTTCTTATCCACCATAAAATTTTATCCTCAAAATAAAATCATCAAAATTTAACTTCTCGAACAATTTAAAATAAAATACATATACTTTCCTCAAAAGTCAAATGCTCAAATATTGAAATAAAATTTTTAATCACTTCTAAAATCCTTATAGCTTTGACTATGTTTATTGAATTGAATTTGAATCCTCAAAATTTTAATAACATAAAATATTAACTCCTCAAAATTCTTAAAAATTGAAATTTATTTCCACACTTCAATTTATAAATTTAAATCCACAAGTATACATATAAATACTCACAGTCTCTAATACTCAAGGTGCACTCAAATACACCCATTGTCTATAACTCTCAACTATGTACTAAAATTGTACTACCTGGATTACTTGTAATATTAATCCCAATAATTAAAGTTATCATCACACATATTTTCTCCAATGACTTTCTATCTATATTAACTGGTACACCAATCTAATTATCATCAAACGAAGTACTTGCTGTTATTAGCACCTTGCTCAACAAATCTTTGGTATAGAATCACTAGCACTATTGGTATGGTAACACTAGCTTCATCACTAGATTATCTCATCAAACTTATTAGAACTCATGATCACTTGTACTTTCTATAATACCCATGCTTTACTTCAATCTCAAGGGCAGGCATATGGTTCCATATCTCGATTGATGTATAAGCATATCTCTTAAAACTTTTACAGCATGTTAAACTAATATGTGATACATTTCTCAACTTTTATTACCAATCTTGATATTTCTCTACTCATGGCATCTCATTAAAACCCTTTATGCATATACATTTCTTTACTCTTGATACACCCAGTATCAATCATCAAATTGAACATTATGCTCCATTAATCTTTAACACAATTCCTTGATACTTAATTATTTATATAGATCATCCAATTACATAATTTAATGACTATCCAGGACTGGCATGCTAATTCTGATACTTACTCTTGGAACCTTCACTGATACTCTTACTCCTCTTTCTATAGTACCAATATTAATTATAATAACACCTATCATAGAACTATTGCTATAAGGTACTATGCTATGGGTATCTCTAGATTAATGCCTACTGCTCCCATGTCCAACTAAGAAACACTTACAAACTCACAAGTCACACTCAGTCAAACTAATACAAGACACAACCAAAATTGCAAGTCACTAATTATCATACTAACAAGGAATCCTCAAAGAAAATAAGCTCAAAAAGGAACTGGATCAAGGACTGAAGGTATCTTTACTGCTAGTAAAGAAAAGAAGTGATGGAACAAAGTCCTGGAATAACAGAAATAGATAAGTCTTGAGATGATACTTTAAGAACCAATTTAAGATACAACCTGATAATCATACACGTCTGTCAGAAATTATGACACTCAGAATCCTTGCCACGCCAGTAAGCATAGATGCGATAAACGACAGGTTCCGTAACTAAGGTATGCAACTCTGTAATCATGTCATCTAGAATCTTCGCCACGTCAACCGGTATGGCTGCGAGAAACTCTAAATTTCATAACTAAAGTATGTACATCCAAGTCAGGTTTCTATGTTCTCGTCACGACAGCTAATGTGGCTGCGATAAACTCTAGGCCCCATAACCAAAGTAGACGTTTTACCTTTCTCACTGTCCTCATCAATATATGTCATCAGATGATACCGTAAATTTTAGCCCATAAAATTCATCTATATATGAAATCAACTCAACAACGATACCAAGAATTAAATTTAACAACTGGTCAACAAGAATCAAACTCAACAATGATACCAAAATTTTAATTTAATAACTGATCAACAAGAATCAAGTTCAATAACAACAAGAGAGAGCGGACGGAAACAAGAAAAAGATTTAAATTGGAAATTATAACAAGATTCTCAAGGGGTCGTCCAAGGAATCTCTCAAGAATTTTTGATTGAGTATCCTCTCTCATCCTAGTATCCAATGTCCTATATTCTATAGCAGGCACGCAGTAGTACAACTAAGATATCGCACTACCACAACATCCCACAACTTGTGAAGTCTGACCTGCATGGGCCACCACTAAAAATGTGTCACGACCCGCACCTGGTATATGGACACGAGAGCGTGGGTACGTCCAGCCTACGCCGCAGCATCAACGGTAGAACGTTGTCTAGGTTATGATACTATCTAATCAATCTCACATGAATATCCAACTCCATAAGGAGACGCAGATATCACAAAATAATATGGAAATACTCAATCATATAAGCTAAAGCACGATGAGATATCGAAGTAAGCAAATAAAATACAAGACAAGTCTAAACACAATAAATAGTCTAACCTGCAATCAATAACACCCAGTCTCCAAGTATGCTGGGAACAAGTCCTCTATGTCACAGTCTGGAAAAAATATCCAGTCAGGATTGGAACAAAATACACCTCCAACAGCAATTCCACATATATTGACAAAAACTATAACACAGTGTAAAGAAATACAAGACAGATATGAAAACTGGCAATAAGAAATACTAGAATAAGGGAATGCTGGAATAAAGAAATACTAGAATAAATAGAATACTGGAAAATTGTTATCAATATATATCTAGCAATGAAATAGAAATCCAAGTACACGCAAGAACAATGAACTGGTATATAAGTGTGTACAAGAACAATAATTAGAACATGTGGAGATGCTAGATCAATATACTAGACACATGTCAAGAACATCTAACTAAGTGTGTGAAATATCAGCATATCATGTGATCGGCTTGGGACTATATGACTCATTACATTAATTAGCGATCATCCCCAACAAGTCCGGCTAACCATATGTAACAGCAATGAGGCATGTAAGGGTCAGGCTGCACCGACGTGAGGTATGGGTGAGCTATGATGCATATAAATTTGGGTATGATCACATAAGCTACTAATATTTCTCCATTTTTCCCCAGCTAGCACGATGAATTCCAATCATGACTCCTCGTAACAGGTCTCAATGATGCCAACTCGTGTAAAGAACAGTGTCAGAGTCATGTACGCTATATAACAAAAATTATAGAGATAATCAACATAATGGAAACTGTTAGAGAATGTACTCGCCTGGGGTCCTGCTGCTGGTATGAATCAGAGTCCAAGTCACAGTCAAAATAGCCTATGTATTACAAACTTGCCATGTCAAAAGATAATTTATTTTAATTCTGGAATAATTACTCTAAAATCCTATTTTAATCTTATTATTCTAATTTTTAGGTTAATTCCTAAATTTTGTCCAAAGGAACTAAATTTTATCAACTCGAGACTCATGGCACGCAAATCGAGGCAATCTGTTGACCAAAAAGTCAACCGACACAAACTCGACTTTCATGCATGATTTCCTATAGATTTCAGTGTCAAAAACATTTTGGAATTTACGGCTCATCCAAATTCAAATTCGTTTGGGAATTATGGCACATACAAGTTTCGTATCGTGCACCGATGGTTAAATTCTAACCTAGAAGTTCTACAGAATTAACAATATAAAAATACTTCGAAATAATTCTGGAAAAAATATATGTCAATTATCTCGACATTAGATTTTCGAAACTTTAAACGGTTCATGATTCTGATTCCTGGTTCTCCCGAAATCACGAAAACATCGAAATATATCTATTTTCGGACATGCTGTGCTCTACAAATTTTCTAGAATATAATAATCATAATTTCGTAAAAAAAATTATATAATCAGAAATCTAACCTCAATATCGTTCTAACACAAAAAACTAGACCTCATTTGGAGTCCGGAGCTATGTGCAATGGCGTCTGGAAGATGAAGGAACCCTAGATGGCAATTCTCCAAAATTCGGCTGAAGAAAAACCCTAAAAATAAATAACTAAACCAATATATATATATAGAGGAGAGAGAAAGCAGCCGCGGCTCAGATCTTGACATGTGGCATCCATCCAACGCTGTCCTCCCAAATCGGATGGTCACAGTTCGATGCGGCTCGGCTCAGCTGAGTCCGAGTCGAACTCTGACTCGGCTCGGCTCGAGGTCGGCTCGGCTCGGCTCGGCTCGGCTCGCACCACCCCGCAGTCACTGACAGGCGGGCCCGGCACTGTTTGCTGCGGGAGGCTGACAGGTGGGCCCCCTGTTTGCTGACTGGGAAGAAATAATTACTTTTTGGTTTTTCTTTTTCAAAAATTAGTTTTTAATTCAGTTTTTCATAATTAACTCAAAATAAATGCTAAAAATAATCAAAATTTCCAAAAATTTCTAGAAAATATATTTTATTATTTAGAACCTAAAATAAAAGTTTAGGATATTTTTATCTAAGTTTATCCCTAAAATAAATTCTTAAAATCCTAGAAAATTAGGATTACTAGTTTTTAATTAACTAAAAATTATGGAAAAATCGCAATAGCCCCAAATTAACCTAATAACAATATTTAAGCACGAATTTCAGGATACGGAGGTTACAAGTCTACCCACCTAAAAAAAAAATTTGTCCTCGAAATTTAAAATCCTCAATAGTTGTATGTATTCATTTATATTATTTTACAATCGAAATTAATTCATCGAATCACATAATCATGAAGTGAATCCATATTTCTATTTCACAAAATTCTATAGATATCATATTCCTAAAATCTTCAAATTTAAAATCGAATTCCATTCGTACCGTAATCTCCTCAAAAACTTTATGCTAATCACTAAATACAAAACTTAATATTTAATTCTCTAATTTTAAATCCACTCAATGTATATTTATAAAATTTAAAAATCTCGTCCAAAAAATTTGTATTCAAATACTAACCCATTAATCCTATTACTCCTTAAATTTTGAGTAAATCACTAAATATAAAATTTACTATCCAATCCTTTAATTGAAATTCTGTCAATGCATATTTATAAAAATTTAAAAATCTTATCCCAAAATTTGAATTCAACACTAATCCATTAGTGATCTTAATCCTCGATTTCTTTTTTTCACACAATACTCAAATAATGTAGTACTTATGAAATCTTCAAATGCAACATTCAAAACATAAATTCATAACTTGCAGGCCAATGAATATAATGATAATCTCCTTAATTTTCTCAAATGTTAGTGACATTCAATCATACCACAATCTTCATAAAAATTTATGATTTTAACAAATCGTCAATTCTGTCATTTTAAATTCTCAACTCTTCATTTAATTTAATATTTATCCTCGATATTAAAAGCACCTTGTCTCTCTTTGTCAAGTCATATCCTCTTCATAAATCTTTACTACGGTCAAACCACCAACAATTAATGTCTAAGAAAATCCTACCTACAGTTATACAATATGCAATCTAGAGAAAACATACATAGTTATGGTCACTTTTGTCATGGTATTATACTCTCTGTCAGGGTGTACTACTAACTATATTCCTAGCAAGAAGTTTATTGATACAAACTACGGTACTAAGAAATCAATCAATCAAAAGACAGAAAAAGGAACAGGAGGAAAGAACAGAACATAGTCTTCTAATCCATTACTGGGACATCTTCAACCTCTATCATACACTTAACTCTGGCACATTTATTCATAAATTTCTGTCCCTATACACTGATACCTATCTCAACTAATCACTAGTCCACAAGATATCCATGGGTACATCCACATTACACACGTCTGTCTAATAATACCAAAATCTGATACCAAGGACCTCTAACACAACCATCGGTCAAATGACGCATCTAAAGTTTGATACCTGTATCCCTTTAGGTACCACTATTTCTACTACAAGCATACTCACTGCTAGCTCTCTTACCTACTGTAATTGTTTATACTAGTTATTCTTATCACTCAAGTGCACACCAAGTGCAACACACCATACTAAGTACTACTCATTCTAATACAACTCTAGATGGACACCCAAGTCTGTTTTTAGTGCCATCTCAATCATACTCAGCCAACAGATCCTTATATATGCACTTCATTCACTCATATACTAGTATATATTTCTTATCCACCATAAAATTTTATCCTCAAAATAAAATCATCAAAATTTAACTTCTCGAACAATTTAAAATAAAATACATATACTTTCCTCAAAAGTCAAATGCTCAAATATTGAAATAAAATTTTTAATCACTTCTAAAATCCTTATAGCTTTGACAATGTTTATTGAATTGAATTTGAATCCTCAAAATTTTAATAACATAAAATATTAACTCCTCAAAATTCTTAAAAATTGAAATTCATTTCCACACTTCAATTTATAAATTTAAATCCACAAGTATACATATAAATACTCATAGTCTCTAATACTCAAGGTGCACTCAAATACACCCATTGTCTATAACTCTCAACTATGTACTAAAATTGTACTGCCTGGATTACTTGTAATATTAATCCCAATAATCAAAGTTATCATCACACATATTTTCTCCAATGACTTTCTATCTATATTAACTGGTACACCAATCTAATTATCATCAAACGAAGTACTTGCTGTTATTAGCACCTTGCTCAACAAATCTTTGGTATATAATCACTAGCACTATTGGTATGGTAACACTAGCTTCATCACTAGATTATCTCATCAAACTTATTAGAACTCATGATCACTTGTACTTTCTATAATACCCATGCTTTACTTCAATCTCAAGGGCAGGCATATGGTTCCATATCTCGATTGATGTATAAGCATATCTAACCTTTTACAGCATGTTAAACTAATATGTGATACATTTCTCAACTTTCATTACCAATCTTAATATTTCTCTACTCATGGCATCTCATTAAAATCCTTTATGCATATACATTTCTTTACTCTTGATACACCCAGTATCAATCATCAAATTGAACATCATGCTCCATTAATCTTTAACACAATTCCTTGATACTTAATTATTTACATAGATCATCCAATTACATAATTTAATGACTATCCAGGACTGGCATGCTGATTCTGATACTTACTCTTTGAACCTTTACTGATACTCTTACTCCTCTTTCTATAGTACCAATATTAATTATAATAACACCTATCATAGAACTATTACTACAAGGTACTATGCTATGGGTATCTCTAGATTAATGCCTACTGCTCCCATGTCCAACTAAGAAACACTTACAAACTCACAAGTCACACTCAATCAAACTAATACAAGACACAACCAAAATTGCAAGTCACTAATTATCATACTAACAAGGAATTCTCAAAGAAAATAAGCTCAAAAAGGAACTGGATCAAGGACTGAAGGTATCTTTACTGCTAGTAAAGAAAAGAAGCGATGGAACAAAGTCCTGGAATAACAGAAATAGATAAGTCTTGAGATGATACTTTAAGAACCAATTTAAGATACAACCTAATAATCATACACGTCTGTCAGAAATCATGACACTCAGAATCCTCGCCACGCCAGTAAGCATAGATGCGATAAACGACAGGTTCCATAACTAAGGTATGCAACTCTGTAACCATGTCATCTAGAATCTTCGCCACGTCAACCGGTATGGCTGCGAGAAACTCTAAATTTCATAACTAAAGTATGTACATCCAAGTCAGGTTTCTATGTTCTTGTCACGACAGCTAATGTGGCTTCGATAACTCTAGGCCCCATAACCAAAGTAGACGTTTTACCTTTCTCACTGTCCTCATCAATATATGTCATCAGATGATACCGTAAATTTTAGCCCGTAAAATTTATCTCGATATGAAATCAACTCAACAACGATACCAAGAATTAAATTTGACAACTGGTCAACAAGAATCAAACTCAATAATGATACAAAGATTTTAATTTAATAACTGATCAACAAGAATCAAGTTCAATAACAACAAGCGAGAGCGGACGGAAACAAGAAAAAGATTTAAATTGGAAATTATAACAAGATTCTCAAGGAGTCATCCCAGGAATCTCTCAAGAATTTGTGATTGAGTATCCTCTCTCATCCTAGTATCCTATGTCCTATATTCTATAGCAGGCACGCAGTAGTACAACTAAGATGTGGCACTACCACAACATCCCACAACTTGCGAAGTCTGACCTGCATGGGCCACCACTAAAAACGTGTCAAGATCCGCACCCGGTATATAGGCACGAGAGCGTGGGTACGTCCAGCCTACGCCGCAGCATCGACGGTAGAACGTTGTCTAGGTCATGATACTATCTAATCAATCTCACATGAATATCCAACTCCATAAGGAGACGCAGATATCACAAAATAATATGGAAATACTCAATCACATAAGCTAAAGCACGATGAGATATCGAAGTAAGCAAATAAAATATAAGACAATTCTAAACACAATATATAGTCTAACCTGCAATCAATAACATCCAGTCTCCAAGTATGCTGGGAATAAGTCCTCTATGTCATAGTCTGGAAAAAATATCCAGTCAGGATTGGAACGAAATATACCTCCAACAACAGTTCCACATATATTGACAAAAACTATAACACAGTGTAAAGAAATACAAGACATATATGAAAACTGGCAATGAGAAAAACTAGAATAAGGGAATGCTGGAATAAAGAAATACTAGAATAAATGGAATACTGGAAAATTGTAATCAATATACATCTAGCAATGAAATAGAAATCCAAGTACACACAAGAACAATGAACTGGTATATAAGTGTGTACAAGAACAATAACTAAAACATGTGGAGATGCTAGATCAATATACTAGATACATGTCAAGAACATCTAACTAAGTGTGTGAAACATCAGCATATCATGTGATCGGCTTGGGACTATATAACTCATTACATTGATTAGCGATCATCCCCAACAAGTCCGGCTAACCATATGTAACAGCGATGTGGCATGTAAGGGTCAGGTTGCACCGATGTGAGGTGTGGGTGAGCTATGATGGATGTAAATTTGGGTATGATCACATAAGCTACTAATATTTCCCCATTTTTCCCTAGCTAGCACGATGGATTCCAATCACGACTCCTCGTGACAGGTCTCAATGATGCCAACTCGTGTAAAGAACAGTGTCAGAGTCATGTACGCTATACAACAAGAATTATAGAGATAATCAACATAATGGAAACTGTCAGAGAATGTACTCGCTTGGGGTCCTGCTTCTGGTATGAATCAGAGTCCAAGTCAAAGTCCAAATAGCCTATGTATTACAAACTTACCATGTCAAAAGATAATTTATTTTAATTCTGGAATAATTACTCTAAAATCCTATTTTAATCTTATTATTCTGATTTTTAGGTTAATTCCTAAATTTTGTCCAAAGGAACTGAATTTTATCAACTCGAGACTCATGGCACGCAAATCGAGACGATCTGTTAACCAAAAAGTCAACCGACACAAACTCGACTTTCATGCATGATTTCCTGTAGATTTCAGCGTCAAAAACATGTTGGAATTTATGGCTCATCCAAATTCAAATTTGTTTGGGAATTATGGCACATACAAGTTTCGTATCGTGCACCGATGGTTAAATTCTAACCTAGAAGTTCTACAGAATTAACAATATAAAAATATTTTGAAATAAATTCTGGGAAAAACATATGTCAATGATCTCGACATTAGCTATCCGAAACTTTAAACGGTTCATGATTCAGATTCCTGGTTCTCCCGGAATCGCGAAAACATCGAAATACATCTATTTTTGGACATGATGTGCTCTACGAATTTTCCATAATTTAATACTCATAATTTTGTAAAACAAATTATATAATCAGAATGCTAACCTCAATATTATTCTAACACAAAAAACTAGGCCTCGTTTGGAGTCCGAAGCTATGTGCAATGGCTTCTGGAAGATAAAGGAACCCTAGATGGCAATTCTCCAAAATTCGGCTGAAGAAAAACCCTAAAAATAAATAACTAAACCAATATATATATAGAGGAGAGAGAAAGCAGCCGCGGCTCAGATCTTGACACATGGCAGCCATCCAACGCTGCCCGCCCAAATCGGATGGTCACAGTTCGATGCGGCTCGGCTCAGCTGAGTCCGAGTCGAACTCTGACTCGGCTCGGCTCGAGGTTGGCTCGGCTCGGCTCGCACCACCCTGCAGTCACTGACAGGCGGGCCCGGCACTGTTTGCTGTGGGAGGCTGACAGGTGGGCCCCCTATTTGCTGACTGGGCAAAAATAATTACTTTTTGGGTTTGCTTTTTCAGAAATTAGTTTTTAATTCAGTTTTTCATAATTAACTCAAAATAAATGCTAAAAATAATCAGAAAATTCCCAAAAAATTCTAAAAAATATATTTTATTATTTAGAACCTAAAATTAAAGTTTTGGATATTTTTATTTAAGTTTATCCCTAAAATAAATTCTTAAAAGTCCTAGAAAATTAGGATTACTAGTTTTTAATTAACTAAAAATTATGGAAAAATCTCAATAGCCCCAAATTAACCTAATAACAACATTTAAGCACAAATTTTAGGATACGGAGGTTACAAAGTCTGAGGTCGAACAGGGTGGTGGAGGGTGCTCGATCTGGCCGGAGTCGGAGGGGATGCACAGACCGGAGTGAGGGGAGAAGCTGCACTGGCCGGAGCGGGTCAGCAGGCCGGAGTCGAGTGTAGCAGTAGGCGGGGGAGTCTGAGCCGGAGTGGATGTGCACATGCCGGAGCCGCCGGGCCGGAGTGAAGTCAGCCGGCCGGACTAAGTTGTTCCTTCAGGGAGCAGAAGGAAGAAGAAGAATAAAGGTAGAAGAAGAAGAAATGAAGAAGAAGGAATTTGTATGGAGAATAATATGGAGGAGGGAGGAGAGAGAGAGAGAGAGGGAGTGTGGTTCCCAATGTCTAGGGATTAGGGCCGGCTTGGGAGTTGTGAGGGTGATGGTGATGTTTTATAGGGAGGTATGTGAGTGATGTGTGGTGGGGATGCTCTCATTTAAATTGGAGGGCTAGGATTTCACATGGAGGAGTGGGTTTCTCCATGCAAAGGAAGAGGGAAAAAGTTGACTAGGTCAAAGAATGGTAAGCTCTCCATTTGGTCATGGCTAATAAGGTGAGGACACCTAAATTAATAAATTGCAACTAATCCCCTTAAATTCAAGAAATTGCACGAACATATGAATTAATGCAAAAATTATGGGGGAAATGGTGTTTGATGATTTGCATGGTGAGGGGGTATTGTGTGTGTGGCATGGGTTTAATACAATGGCTATTGGGATTAATTGGGGATTAAAATAGGATTAGACAAAATTGGTATCCTCGATTTAAATAGAATTAAAGTGTCCCGTGCTTTTAAATTAAATGGGAGCACTTGTGGTCAAAATTCGAAAATGACACAAAGGTCAAAAATGGTGGTGGCTTGGAGTCAGTCTTGGACCCTTTAGTTGGTCCGGCTTAACGAGTTAAGTTAGTATCTCAAAATTGAGGGTAACGACATAGGTGTCCGACACGGAATTAAATATGAATTTTAGGATACGGGAAGTTGTGCGTTTAATTTAAGGCACAACGAATTTGATTTTTGTGTGACGAAAAGTCCAGTGCCTACATTGGCGAGTCAAGTCAGAAGTACAATAGTCTGATAGAATTTATAGGCTGATAATGGGCTCTGAATAATTAAACAATGATAGGGCGCGCCAAGGGTTTAATTAAATAAAATAACAGACAACTCTACTCTAAACCTCAACATCTGCTGCTAATCCAAAATTTTCTAAATCCAAACATGTCTATCTATAGAATTAATCGAGGGGGTTTACATTCTTCCCAACTTAGAAAAATTTTGTTCCCAAAATTAAAAGTAAAGCACGATAATAGCTAAGAGAATTTTAAAACAACTAGTAATCAAATGTCGTACGTAAATTCGTACCTTGCTCCTCAAATAAGTAGACTCGCCTGGCGAAAGGTGCCTCCATGCCACTTTGACTAGTCGAATAGTCTGCCCTCTCAAAGTCTTCTCGCTATGATCGAGGATCTCAACTGGCTGCTCTACGTAAGATAGGCTTGGCCCAACTATAATCTCCGAATGATCAAGCACGTGGCTAGGGTCTGTGACATATCTCCTCAGCTGCGATACGTAAAATATGTCATGCACTCCCTCTAATAATGGAGGCAATACAAGACGATAAGCCACTTCGCCAACTCGTTCCAAGATGTCAAAAGGCCCGATGTACCTCGGACTCAGCTTGCCTCTGCCTCCGAATCTGATGGTACCCCGAGTAGACAATATCCTCAAAAATACATGGTTACCCTCCTTGAACTCCAATGGCCTGCGGTAAGCATCTGCCCAATATTTCTGTCTGTCCTGTGCTGTACGCAGGTGGCTCTGAATCTGCTTGACCTTCTCCACTGTCTGTGTCACCAACTCTGGACCAAGCATCTGACGCTCTCCCACGTCACTCCAACAAACTAGCGACCTATATTTCCTGTCGTACAGTGCCTCATAAGGTGCCATCTGTATGCTAGCCTGGTAGCTGTTATTATAGGAGAATTTCACCAAGTGTAGGTGGTCCTCTCAAGATCCTCCAAAATCAATCATACATATCCTCTAATATCTGTATTGTGCGCTCTGACTGGCCATCAGTCTGCGGATGATATGTAGTGCTGAACTTGAGATGAGTTCCTAGGCTCTCCTTCATACTCCACCAAAAATACGACATGAATCTGGAATCACGATCCGATACGATG
This sequence comes from Iris macrosiphon, assembly GCA_036927795.1. Taxonomy (NCBI): domain Eukaryota; kingdom Viridiplantae; phylum Streptophyta; class Magnoliopsida; order Asparagales; family Iridaceae; genus Iris; species Iris macrosiphon. Next base: position 59,186,342 of record JAYESA010000003.1, on the reverse strand, counting down.
CTGACAGACACTCCATGTAGTCGTACTATCTGTTTCATATACATGTCAGCTAATATCCCCGTGGACTGCCCAACTCTGAAGGGCAAGAAATGTGCAGACTTGGTGAGTCTGTCTACGACAACCCAAACTACATCCTTCTCGCTAGGGCTCCACGGGAATCCTGTGAGGAAGTCCATGGTAATGTGTTCCTACTTCCACTCAGGAATGGGAAGCGGCTGCAATAATCTTGCAGTCCTCTGATGTTCAGCCTTGACTTGCTGACAAACTAAATATCTTACCACGAATCTTGCAATCTCTCTCTTCATCCCATGCCACCAGAAATGTTGCCTCAAAACTCGGTACATCTTCGTACCCCCGGGATGAATAGATTAAATCGAGCTATGAGCCTCGGTCATCAACTCTTGGTGTAGCTCGCCACTCGGAACATATAGGCGGTCTCCACACCTCAATATTCTGTCTTCATAAATCCTGAGTCCCGTCTGCATGTCGGCCTCTGTCCTCTCTCATAGACGTCGAAATCTCGCATCTGTAGGCAGGGCTACCCTGATCCTCTCAATCAGTATAGACTGAACCTCGAGACTGGCCATCTGTCCATCCATGCCTGGCAATACAATCTCAATCCCAAGCTCCTGGAGATCCTCTAACAATTGCTACTGAGTCATCAAAAAGTATTCCATGGGCTTCCTGCTTAAGGTATCTGCTACGACATTTGCCTTGCCAGGGTGGTACTGCAACTCAATGTCATAATCTGTCATCAACTCTAGCCAGTGTCTCTGCCTCATGTTGAGCTCCTTCTATGTGTAGACGTACTTCAGGCTTTTATGATCTGTGTAAATCTCAACACGCTCACCATAAAGGTAATATCTCCATAGCTTTAGTGCAAATACCACTGCAGCTAGCTCCAAGTCGTACGTCGGATAGTTCTTCTCATGAACTCTCAGCTGTCTCGATGCATAGGCTATCACCTTGCCATGTTGCATCAGTACACATCCCAATCCACTCCCGAACGCATCACTGTACACTACAAATCCTCCTGATCCTGAAGGTAGTGTCAAAATCGGTGCTGATGTCAGACGCATCTTTAGCTCATCGAAAGCCGCCTGACACTCGTTGGTCCAGATAAACTCTTCGCCCTTATGCGTCATAGGCGCAACAATCCTTGAGAATTTTTTATGAACCTCCGATAATATCCGGCAAGTCCGAGGAAGCTCCTAGTCTCTATAACAGGTGCAGGGGTTGGCCATGTCTCAACTGTAACTATCTTCTCCGGGTCAACTGTTAGTCCATCTCTGGTGATTTTGTGTCCCAGGAAGGGTACCCTATCCAAACATAACTCACATTTACGGAGCTTGGCGTACAGCCTCTCCTGCCTCAGCGTCTCCAACACGATCCTAAGGTATCTCTCGTGCTCCTCCTAGCTCTTAGAATATACCATGATATCATCGATAACTACTACTATGAACTTATCCAAGTACTAGTGGAAAACATTGTTCCTTAAGCTCATAAATACTGTTGGCTCATTGGTCAAACAAAACGATCATGACTAGAAACTCATAGAGCCCATACTTCGTCCGAAAAGCCGCCTTCGGAACGTCCTCTCTCCGTACCTTGATCTGATGATAGCGTGATCTGAGATCAATCTTCGAAAATACACTTAGCTGATCCAAATAAATCATCGATGTGTGGCAATGGGTACTTGTTCTTTATCTTTACTGCATTAAACCCTGTAATCGATACACAAACATACCGTCCCTGAAATTAATACGCAAACGTACCGTCTCATTCTTCTTTCGCACCATACGATGGGTACTCCCCATGGAGAAACACTAGCCCGACTGAAACCCTTGTCTAAGAGATCCTCTACTATGGACCTTCAACTCAGCCAACTCTATCGGTGCTAGTCTGAAGACGAAAAAATAACTGGCTCGGCTCTTGGAGTCAACTCTGTAACAAACTCTTTCTGTCAGGTGGCAGGCCCAAAAGATTCTCTAGAAACACATCCTCAAACCCTGATATAATATGGTGGTACACTGGTTCACCTCCTACGTTGTATACCCCTAAGGTAGATGGGCACCATGCTCCCAGGCTCTCTGAAGAAAGTCAAACTCAGGGTAATCCGGTGGTCTAAGGATGACACAACCACGACGGCAATCAAGCATTGCATGGTATTGGCTTAACCAATCCATGTCTAGGATAATGTCATAGTCTAGACTTTAACCTCAAGATAAATTTTCATGTTCTATTTTCAATATCAATCCCCAAAAGAAAATATTTCCTTGCCTAATGTATAATTTCTCTTCTCCACAAGGTTTTCCCTAAAATTTTATTCCTCGAATTTTTTCTTTTTGTTATTCATCTCTCCAAGTCACAAGTACAATAATGGTATCACTCAAGCACATACTAGAATTCCTGGAATCCGATCATTATCTTCCAAGTGAGATCCTAAAATTTTATCTCCTCTAGCTCATAATCATCATTCCTAGAATTGCTATCATATACAACCACTAGTTTCCATCATCAGGCTATGCATTTCCATAAATTATTCTAGGTCATGATCAACAATCCTTCCAGCTCTCAGTACTTCCAAGATCACTGCTACCTCAAGCACGGGTAGGGTACTACTGGGTCCAACTCTCTTGCCAACCTTCCAAACTAGTTCTAGAATCCAAAGAACCCATCAATCTATCCAGATAAGGTAACAATCTTCTCAGAGAAAGGTATACGAATTCTGCCTTCTGTCATCTGGTCTTCGATCTTCTTCTGGAGGGAAATCATCGGTCATAAGCATTCGTCTTCCCGAACAATAGGGGACGAGAAACAAGGATAGCGATATTGACGAAGATTGAACGAATACAAATTGGAAGTCCAAGGGCGATAATCACATACAAAGGATTTTTAAAATCGATTATGGATTGAGATCCTATTCAACAATCATAACATCTATTCCTAATTTGCAAGCTCGCTTGGCACAGTCAGGTGACCAAGATGATTTAAATAAGACCTGCATGGGCCACCACAAAAACATGTCATGCCCTAGTCCCAAAATACGTAGGACCAGGAATACGTGACACGCCAGCTATGCATTCGACCAGACTCTGGTCTGACTCGAATACATATAAGCTATAAAATATAAAGGACACTAACTAGATATCCTATAAATGTAAACCTCTATGTCTTAATCCACAATGTAGAGCAGTATACAAGAAAGAGCTATATGTGCTAGAGTCGGCCGCCCAATAACACACAAACTCAAATAGACTCGAGAAAAGATGAGTCTACAAAACTAGGCTACAATAGCAGATGAATAATCAATATAAATAACCATAATACCGGTAGAAATGATGTGAGTACCTGGTACAATGCTCGCAAGACATATAACTCCATCAGCAACTCCAAATGCTCCGTAATTATCTATGCTGCAAAACTGGCAGGGAACCAGGTCCTCAGAGGGACGTAACAAGGTACAAAAATACAGCAATGCCAAGTAAACAGAAAAGTACAAGTGCAACGATAGGGTACTCTATCATAACCAAACAAGTGAGACACAGTTTGAAGACAATGTTCGACGCGTGGGCTATCTAAAATAAAATCGTAGCTCCGAACACAGAGACACACGGAGCGTACCATAGCTCCGAGCACAGAGTTACACGGGTGCTACAACTACACTAGAAACAGGATCACTACAGAATCAGTACATGTACATATATAAGCGCGTACAGAGGAGCCCAAACGTCTAGTAACTGTCTTCCCCATTCCAAGCAGTCAACGATGGTGCACTGAACCTGAACCTCTATTTAACAGTCTTGACACATAGAAATAACTCAACAGACACGACCCTAAGGTCGTCCCAATCTTTGGTCATGATGTCAGTATCAGGATACAGGAATCTGGCACGATCACAGTATATGAGTGTGTCCTGGGATGTCGATGTACTCAGGTACGTGCATCGAGGTACTATAAAGCATCTAACAAATATTCTAAGACATTACGATGGACGTCTGCACCCGGTTGTGATCCGAACGTGAAGTATCGAATGTCAACATAAATACGCGTATAATGTATATAAAGAACAACAAATATCTGTAATCTGAAACACAGGATGGCAAGGTACACTTGCCTGCGTACGGCTACTGATGACGGGGTCCCGGTACCGCGTCCAAGCCCTCAGGTCCCGCAGTACCTAGAGATGAGATACAAACCAATAATTAATAATCTATTCCACGACAAACAGGGATGCGACACACATCTACACCTAAACTCAGTCTCAAACTCAAATAGTTAACTACTAATTTAACAGTCCTTAATCTCTGATCCTTGATCCGAATAATATCTATCTCAAAATCAATCACCTGTATAATATCATCATACCCAATCCCCAATCCCCAATACTCATCATAATGCTTTTCAGTAGTTCAAGTCATGATCATCCTCAGATTTTACCCTAGTATTCACCGGCATTAATATGCACGTTTAAATATATCATCCTTGAATAAATTAAATATTAATCAATTAAACCCTCGATTACACAAACCATTAATTTAATATTTGAATGCCACTTTCCAATAACCTAGCTACTACTTACTTAAATTTATTATCAAATATTAGCTCTACAAATAACCAATGTTTTGTTATCCCCGTGTTATTTTACTATAATTTAACCTGCTCCTCCATTAACCATCAATTGCTTGGAACAATTAAATCCTAAAACTCAATGCATTCATAAGCCTAAAATTTTTATGCATATCTTTTAATTCTATTTTAATTACTTATGATGAATAAACCCCATGTTCACCATTAAACCCTAATCATCCAATAATAACACATGATTATTTATACTACACTACATCTACAAAACATTATTTAAACACAAATCCTAGCTAATATACACAAATCCATATATAACATCAACCCTAACTAAAACACAACACAATATATATATCAATATAGGGAGGGGGGAAAGTGCTATACCTTGGCGAGGTGTTCGCTGACCGAAAGGGGTGATGGAACAGGGTGGAGAGCAGCGAAGTCGGACTAGACTCACCGGAGAAGAAGAGTGGAGGAAGTGATGGTGGTGGTGGAAGCTGATTCGTGGTGGAGGAGATCGGATGAGGGAAGCTTGTGGTGGTGGTGGTGGTGGTGATGATGGAAGCTTTGTGGTGGTGATGGGACCGGACAGGAAGGAGATAGCCGGATGAGGGAGTCACACGGCCGGAGTCGGGGGGAAGTCTGAAGTCGAACAGGATGGTGGAGGGTGCTCGATCTGGCCGGAGTCGGAGGGGATGCACAGATCGGAGTAAGGGGAGAAGCTGCACTGGCCGGAGTGGGTCAGCCGGCCGGAGTCGAGTGTAGCAGTAGGCGGGGGAGTCTGAGCCGGAGTGGCTGTGCACAGGCCGGAGCCGCTGGGCCGGAGTAAAGTCAGCCGGCCGGACTGAGTTATTCCTTCAGGGAGAAGAAGGAAGAAGAAGAATAAAGGAAGAAGAAGAAGAAATGAAGAAGAAGGAATTTGTATAGAGAATAATATGGAGGAGGAAGGAGAGAGAGAGAGGGAGTGTGGTTCCCAATGTCTAGGGATTAGGGCCGGCTTGGGAGTTATGAGGGTGATGGTGATGTTTTATAGGGAGGTGTGTGAGTGATGTGTTGTGGGGATGCCCTCATTTAAATTGGAGGGCTAGGATTTCACATGGAGGAGTAGGTTTCTCCATGCAAAAGAAGGGGGAAGAAGTTGACTAGGTCAAAGAATGGTTAGCTCTCCATTTAGTCATGGCCAATAAGGTGAGGACACCTAAATTAATAAATTGCAACTAAGCCCCTTAAATTTGGAAAATTGCACGAACACATAAAATGATGCAAAAATTATGGAGAAAATGGTTATTGGTGATTTGCACAGTGAGGGGGTGTTGTGTGTGTGGCATGGGTTTAATTTAATGGCCATCGGGATTAATTAGGGATTAAAATAGGATTAGAAAAAATTGGTATCCTTGATTTAAATAGAATTTAAGTGTCCCGCGCTTTTAAATAAAATGGGGGCACTTGGGGACAAAATTCGGAAATGACACAAAGGTCAAAAATGGTGGGGGCTTGGAGTCAGTCTTGGACCCTTTAGTTGGTCCGGCTCAACGAGTTAAGTTAGTATCTCAAAATTGAGGGTAACGACACAGGTGTCCGACACGGAATTAAATATGGATTTTAGGATAGGAAAAGTTGTGAAATTAATTTAAGGCACAACGAATTTGATTTTTGTGTGACAAAAAGTCTAGTACCTACATTGGCGAGTCAAGTCAGAAGTACAATAGTCTGATGGAATTCATGGGCTGATAATGGGCTCCGAATAATTAAACAATGATAAGGCGCGCCAAGGGTTTAATTAAATAAAATAACAGACAACTCTACTCTAAACCTCAACATCTGCTGCTAATCCAAAATTTTCCAAATCCAAACCTGGCTATCTATAGAATTAATCGAGGGGGTTTACACCTGAACTTACATGAATCATAACTAGTCATACATAGCAAGCCTGATCAGTCCCAAGCCGATCACATGATATGCTGATATATCACACACTTAGTTAAATATTCCTGACATATATCTCTAGTATTTGATCTAGCATCTCTATATATTCTAGTCATGATTCTAGCATTCACATATATACTAGTTTATTGTTCTAGCATGTACTTGTATTTCTATTTCATTGCTAGGTGTACATTGAAGATAATATATGCTCCAGTATTTTATTTATTCCAGTATTCCTTTATTTCCAGTATTTCTTATTGCCAGTATTCATATCTGTCTTGTATTTTTTTACACTGTGTTATAGTTTTTGTTAATATACATGGAACTGCTGTTAGTGCTTGTACTTCGTTCCAATCCTGACTGAATATTTTTTCCAGACTGTGACATAAAGGACTTGTTTCTAGCGCACTTGGAGACTGGATGTTATTGATTGCAGGTTAGACTATTTATTATTGTTTAGACTTGTCTTATATTTCATTTTCTTCGATATCTTATCGTGCTCGAGTTTATGTGATTGAGTATTCCGTATTATATTATGATATTTGTGCCTCCTTAAGGAGTTGGATATTCATGTGAGATTGATTAGATAGTTACATGACCTAGACAGCATTCTACCGCCGATGCTGTAGCGTAGGCTGGACGTACCCGTATACTCGTGCCCCTATACCGGGTGCGGGTCATGACATATTTTTAGTGGTGGCCCATGCAGGTCAGACTTCGTAAGTTGTGCGATGTCGTGGAAGTACGACGTGTTAGTTGTACTACTGCATGCCTGCAATAGGATATGGGAGATAGGATACTAGGATGAGAGAGGATACTCAATCATAAATTATTTGAGAGATTCCTAGGACGATCCTTGAGAATTTTATTATAATTTCCAATTTAAATCCTTTCCCCTTATTTTTGTCCATTCTCACTTGTTGATATTGAGTTTGATTCTTGTTGATCAGTTATCAATTTAATTCTTGGTATCGTTATTGAGTTTTCATTTCATATCGAGATGAATTTTATAGACTGAAATTTACGGTATTATCTGATGACATATGTTGATGAGGACAATGAGAAAGGTAAAATGTCTACTTTGGTTATGGAACCTAGAATTTATCGCAGCCATATTAGCTGTCATGGCAGAAACGTAGAAACCTGACTTCGGATGTACATATCTTAGTTATGAATTTAGAGTTTCTCGTAGCCATACCGGTTGGCGTGGCAAAGATTCTAGATGACATGATTATAGAGTTGCATACCTTAGTTATAAAATCTTTCATTTATCGCATCTATGCTTACTGGCGTGGAGAGGATTCTGAGTGTCATGATTTTTGACAGATGTGTATGATTATCAGGTTGTATCTTAAAATGGTTCTTAAAGTCTCATCTCAATACTTATCTATTTCGTTATTACAGGACCTTGTTCCATCTCTTCTTTTCTTTACTAGCAGTAGAAATACCTTCAGTCCTTAATCTAGTTCCTTTTTTGAGCTTCTTTTCTTTGAGGATTCCTTGTTAGTATGATAATTAGTGACTTGCAATTATGTCTATATCTTGTATTAGTGTTAACTGAGTGTGACTTGTTAGTTGTAAGTATTTCTTAGTTGGACATGTGAGCAGTAGGCATCAATCTAGAGATAACCCGTAGCGTAGTACCCTGTAGCAATAGTTCTATGATAGGTGTTATTATAATTAGTATTGGTATTATAGAAAGAGGAGTAAGAGTATCAGTAATGGTTCCAAGAGTAAGTATCAGAATCAGCATGCCAGTCCTGGATAGTCATAAATTTATGTGATTAGATGATCTATGTAAACAATTAAGTATCAAAGAATTATATTAAAAAATTAATGGAGCGTGATATTCAATTTGATGGTTGATTACTTGGGTGTGTCAAGAGTAAAGGAATGTATACGCATAAAAGTATTAATGAGTGTGCCATAATAGGAGGATAACCATAAATGGATAGGAGAGTGTGAGTAAATAAAAATACATTATGCTAAGTAGTAAGACTTGTATTACAGATAAAAGAAGGACCCCGATATGTGATTTGATCTGAGTGTACCGATATATGACTAATGATGGTATCACCTGATATTGAGGCAAGTGATGTGTTTGAATCAATAGGTGAAAGAGTGTCTAAAAAAAAATTATGCATGATGAGTGATAAGTACCAAAAAATGAAAGTTCATGAAAGTGGAAGCATGAGTATTAGAAAATTCTTATGGTGTGTCATAGGTTAAGACATATCAAGATGGATCATGTAAGGTATGAAGTGTATCACAGACTAGTGTAATAGTCTGTGAAAGATTTAAGAGAAGATACGTATACATAAATTGAGATATGGAACCATATTTCTGCCTTTGAGAGTGAAGTAAAACATATGAATTATAAAAAGTGCAAGTGATCATAAGTTCTAGTCAATGTGATGAGGTAATCTAATAATGAAGCTAGTGTTACCATAACAATAATGCTAGTGATTTTATATTAAGGATTTGTTGAGCAAGGTGCTAATAACAGTAAGTACTTCGTGTGATGATAATTAGATTGGTGTATCAATTAATATAGATAGAAAATCATTGGAAAAAATATGTGTGATGATAACTTTGATCATTTGGAAGTAATATTGCAAGTAATTCAGGCAGTGCAATATTCAGTACACAGTTGAGGGTTGTAGACAATTGGTGTATTTGTGTGCACCTTGAGTATTAGAGACTGTGAGTATTTATATGTATACTTGTGGATTTAAATTTAAAATTTAAAGAGTGGAAATGAATTTCAATTTTTAAGAATTTTGAGGAGTTGAGATTTTATGTTACTAAAATTTTTGAGGTTTCTAATTCAATTCCATAAACATAGTCAAAGCTATAAAAAAATTTGGAAGTGATTAAAATTTTATTTCGATATTTGAATATTTAACTTTTGAGGAAAGTATATGCATTTTATTTTAAATTGTTCAAGAAGTTAAATTTTGATGATTTTATTTTGAGGATTAAATTTTATGGTGGGTAAGAAATGTATAACAGTTTATGAATGGATGAAGTGCATGTGTAAAGATCTATTAGCTTGAGAATGCTAGAGATGGCACTGCAAGCTGACTTGGGTGTCCACCTAAAGTTGTATTAGAGTGAGCAGTACTTAAGTATGGTGTGTTGCACTTGGTATGCACTTGAGTGATAAGAATAACCAGTATAAATAATTACAGTATGTAAGAGAGTTAGCAGTGAGTATGCTTGTAGTAGAAACAGTGGTACCTAAAAGGATACATGTATCAAACTTTGGATGCATCATTAAATCTATGGTTGTGTTAGAGGTTCTTGGTATCATATTTTGGGTATTAATAGATATGTCTGTGTCATGTGGATGTATCCAAGGATATCTTGTGGACTAGTGACTAGTTGATATTGGTATCAGTATATAGGGATAGGAATTTGTGAGTGAATGTGCCAGGGTTAAGTGTATATTAGAGGATTAAGATGTCCAAGTAATGGGTTAGAAGGCTATGTTCTGTTCTTTTTCTTCTATTCCTTTTTTTGTCTAATTGATTGATTAATTTCTTAGTACCATAGCTTGTATCAATGATTCTCTTGCTAGAATATAGTTAGTAGTACACCCTGACAGAGACCATAATACCATGACAAAAGAGACCATAACCATGTATGTTTCTCTAGATTGTATGTTGTATGACTGTAGGTAGAATTTCTTAGACCTTGATTGTTAGGAGTTTGACCGTAGTGAAGAATTAATGAAGAGGTTATGACTTGACAAAGAGAGACAAGGTGCCTTAAATTTCAAGAATAAAATATTAATTTAAATAAAGAGTGAGAATTTAATATGGCAGAATTGACGATTTTGTTAAATCATTAATTTTATGAAGATTATGATATGATTGAATTAATCATTAACATTTGAGAAATTTAAGAAGATTATTATTATATTTATTTGGCTAGAAGATATAAATTAATTTTTTTATATTTTGAATATTGTATTTGAAGATTTTATAAGTATTACATTGATGAGTGTTGTATGAAAAAAGAAATAGAGGAATAAGATAAATAATGGATTAGTGTTTGATTTCAAATTTTGGGATGATAATTTAAAATTTTTAAACATGCACCAATTGGATTTAAATTAGAGGAGTAAGATCATTAACGGATTAGTGTTTGAATTTAAATTTTTGGGATGATGATTTAAACTTTTTAAACATGCATCAATTGGATTTAAATTAGAGGAGTAAGATCATTAATGGATTTGTGTTTGAATTTAAATTTTTTGGGATGAGTATTTAAATTTTATAAATACGCATCGATTGGACTTAAATTAGAGGAGTAAGATGATTAATGGATTAGTGTGTAAAATTCAAACTTTTCGAATAAGATTTCTTAATTTTATAAATATACATTGAGTGGATTTAAAATTAGAGGATTGGATATTAAGTTTTGTATTTAGTGATTAGCATAAAAAAAATTTTGAGGATATTGTGATAAGAATGGAATTTAATTTTTAATTTTAAAGATTTGCGGGAATATGATACTTAAAGAATTTTGAAAGAAATTTTGTGAAATAGCAATATGGATTTACTTCATGATTATATGATTTGATGAATTTAAAATTTTGATGGAAAATAAATAAATAAATAAATACGATTGTTAAGGATCTTAAATTTCGACGAAAAATTCTTTTGAGGAGGGTAGACTTGTTACCCCTACATTTCATATTAGGGGTATTTTCATCTTTTCATAATTTAATGTGTGAAAATATTGCATGATATTTAATTATAATTAATTATCGTAATTTTAATTATTTGTTGCGCCTTACCGTTTCTTTGATAATTAGAACACTATGCTAGCCATTGCCTTCCGACTAATTTCACAACCTTGTCCTAAACGTGCCCGCCTTCCATTCTGACCCTTGTGTAACTTATAATTATATTCTCTTGTGCTTCATTTTAGCCGCACATTTTTTGTCGCAGACATTATTATTTAAATTCGAATAAATCTAATTTTGTATCCTTGTGCGTTCCAATCAAAGTTGGAGACACAATCTTGACCCATTTTGAGCAACCCAAATTAGGGTAATTTTTTATTCTTAGTCTTCTTCATTCATGACACATGTATCCCACTTAATTTCAGTCCCTTGTACTTCTAATTAATTTTAGAACACATATTACATTTATTTTAATCAATTAAAAATCATAATCCTAACTTTGTGTAAATTTCCAATTATTGGGCACTTTTGTGCAAAAGTGCATTAGGGTGTCTACCCCGTTGGACACGACACGTAAATAAACCTAATTTTCCTTCTTGTGTATTTTTCCATGATTTTTGGGAGTGTGTAATGCAACAACAACCTCCTTAAAACCATAGTACTCCAAACCTTGAACCAATGCATCATAGCCTTTCATTTTGAACCCATTTGAATTATAGCCCTTGAAATCATACATGAGAAGCCCAATTCCAAAAGGGGTTGACCAGTCAAACTAATTCTAGGTCAAACCCACACCCTACTTGTATAAATAATCTTTTTCCCTTTCTTTACATTTCCTTTTCTTTTTAATTCCCTTTAAATCCCAAACCCAAGCCAGCCGACTTCATCTTCCCCATATCTCTATCCCATCTTCTTCTTCCTGTTCACCGCCCCCCTCTTTCCTACTCCGGTGTCAGCCCGGGGGATGACCCAGAGCCGCCGCTGTCAGCTTTCTCCGACCGCCGGATCCCTCTTCCCGTTTACCTATACTCGCCGGACCAGAGATCCCACGCCACCACAGTTTCCTTGACGACTAACTCATCGGAGAAGTCGCCATCTCTGCCTGCACCGATGATAGCTCGCCATCCCGTCGACTCAAACTCACCTAGATCTTGCTCGCCTGACCCGCTTGTCCCTGCCTCCACGTTGATCCCTGACCCTGCTGCACCCCGCGGCAGCCACCGGCCATCTCCTTCATTGACGACCGACTCCAGAACCCGACCTCCTCGACCCGACTGCCTTCAACCGACCCCACGCTGCACAAAGCCAACCTGCCGTGCCTCATCGACTTCCCTGACTCTTCCCCGCTGAACCGCTGCCACCTCCCTCCGGTGAACCCAACCCGCTTATCCCGACCGTGCACCACCACCCCCGTCCATCCCGTCAACTGCCTGCTTCCCTTCACCTGAGACGCTGTACACACCGCCACTGGCCCAAGTCCTCTTCTCTGAGCCCCCTCTCCGACCAACCTCCATTACTACCACTACCACTACCACTCTACATTGTCACCACCAGCACCCCGCAGAACCCGCTGCACCCTGAACGCCTGCACAGAGCCGACCGGAGATGCTGCCAACCTGCACACGTCAGAGTTCGACCGTGCTGTTCTTCTCCTCTTCGACACCCTGAGCACGGCCAATCCCCTCACCGAAATACCTCGTCTTCACCACCAACTTCATCATAATCATATTCATCATCGCCTTCATCATAATCACGATTATCAACACCATCGTCGTCGTCATCGCCGCTCTCGTACACGTACAGGCCGAGGCCAAGGTGAGGAGTATTTCCTCTTGTTGTGTACGCATACGTACGCGTATGCGTATATTTCTCATTAGTATATATGTATCGTATATGTATTCCATTCGTATATGTTTAATAGGTATATCATTGGTATATATATACATATATAAATATTATATATATACTCAATTAATCTACAATTGGTATATGAGTGTTGTTCAATTGGTATAGTATGTACACATATTTAGTATGTGTACATTATTCAACATGATATATATATATATATATATATATTTAGTATATATATATTTTTCAACAAGTATATATTATATATGTATTTAATTGGTATGTATATAAATTGTAAGTATTAATGCTAGTTAATAATATGTATATTTATATATGTACTAGGTGACCCGAGTGTAGATACGGATACCCCATAGTTACATTGACCTGTGACCATGTGATTGTTAGCAGACTGCCATATGTACACTGACGTACTCGCGAGACCCGTATCATTTTGACTGTCTGATCTTGCACAGCAATTACAGATGCGATACCCGTGCAAATTGATGCACACTTGACCCTAGTTGACCAGTATCATACCTAGCATAGCCCTGAGTCCAGTGTATTTATAAATATGTGTTAGAGTAATGTCTGATGCAATATTGTATTATATGATGTCTATAGGATTGTTGGATTGTTCAGACAAGACGTCAAAAATCGGACATTGGTATTTCCAGCAGCAGGACCCCAGGCGAGTATATTCTCTGACAGTTTCCATTATGTTGATTATCTCTATAATTCTAGTTGTATAACGTGCATGACTCTGACACTGTTGTTTACACGATTTGGCATTATCGAGACCTATCACGAGGAGTCATAATTTGGAATCCATCGTGCTACCTGGGGAAAATGGGGAAATATTAGTAGCTTATGTAATCATACCCAAACTTTACATGAATCAGAGATCACCCACACCTCACGTAGGTACAGCCTGACCATTACATGCCCCATAGCCTGTTATGTGTGACTAGCCTGACTATTACGCGTATCATAGCTATCCGGATGGTTAGCCTGACCTTACATGAATCATAGCTAGTCATACATAGCAAGCCTGATCAGTCCCAAGCCGATCACATGATATGCTGATGTTTCACACACTTAGTTAGATGTTCTTGACATGTATCTCTAGTATATTGATATAGCATCTCTACATGTTCTAATCATGATTCTAGCATTCACATATATACCAGTTCATTGTTCTAGCATGTACTTGTATTTCTATTTTATTGCTAGGTGTATATTGATGATGACATATGCTCTAGTATTCCATTTATTCCAGTATTCCTTTATTTCCAGTATTTCTTATTGCCAGTATTCATATCTGTCTTGTATTTCTATATACTGTGTTATAGTTTTTGTCAATATATATGGAACTGCTGTTAGTGCTTGTACTTCGTTCCAATCCTGACTGAATATTTTTTCCAGACTGTGACATAAAGGACTTGTTTCTAGCGCACTTAGAGACTGGATGTTATTGATTGCAGGTTAGACTATTTATTGTTGTTTAGACTTGTCTTGTATTTCATTTGCTTTCTTCGATATCTCATCGTGCTCGAGTTTATGTGATTGAGTATTCCGTATTATATTGTAATATATATGCCTCCTTATGGAGTTGGATATTCATGTGAGATTGATTAGATAGTTACATGACCTAGACAGCGTTCTACCGTCGATGCTACGTTGTAGGCTGGACGTACCCGCACACTCGTGTCCTTATACCAGGTGTGGGTCATGATAATATATATGTACATAATACCACATAGTAACATGTACACACACACATAGTAATATGTATATATAACTATACATATATGTATACATATATATAATCATACAATAATATGTATACATATATATAAGTATAATATAACCACTTATATATTTACATATATACAAAATACATAACCACAACTTATATATACTAAAATATATATAATATATCTTACATGTAGAAGAAATAGCTACATAATAAATATATACACATATAGTATATACATAGATACATAGATCTAAGACACAATATTACATAAATATATATACCCAACATTATATATATATATATATTTATATACACATACTTAATTATACTTCTCCATGAATAAGAACACAAGAGAAAATAGATCCATAATTAAATTGCACACATATGGAACGTATCACCCCGTATCCCACTAGATCTAGGATACGCATGCGACATAAGTCCACCACACATCCAAACGTACCCCGAAGGACACGAACAAGTCATATATATTATTTATGAATAATACAAAAGAGTTAAATATAAATCTACGTGTCTGTGTCAAAATGTGACATGCTCAAAGTCCCGTGTCGGAGGAAAAACACCCAAATCAACACGTATCACCAAATTATTGGGATACGACCTACACGTACCCAATTATGGACACGACACTAGTCCCAAATACACAAACATATGCTAAATTGATCTATAGGACTAATTGACACACACAATAAATGTCAATTTTGGAATTCCCCCAAAATTGACACAAAAAGTACCATAACTTTCTCAATAGGCCTCCTATGAACACAAAACCAAATCCTATGGGTAGCCTATGCATATGGGTTTATTTTTCATGGTTAATTATCAGATTTAGAACCTAATTTAAGGGGAAAAACTGAATTGTACCTATTGGGATATTGATTCCCAATGAAACCTCCAAAATTGATGAAATTGGCCTCCAACTTGTAGACTTTGCTCCTCTTTGTAGATCTATGCTTCCTCCTTGTAGATCTTTGCTCTACTAGTCTCTAATGGTGATTTGGAAAGGAATTAGATATAAATTTGGTAGGGATTTGGTGGAATTTGGTTGAAGAAAATTTTAGATCTAGATTTGGAATAAAAAATAAAGAGAAAAAAAGTTTTCATCCCCTTTATATAGGCCTCACTTGCCCCCTCCCTAAAGCTACTATATAAAGTCTAAAATACTCTTTGGGGCCTCTCATAAAAAATTTAATTAAGGAGGGAAGCTTCTAGTCTAATGGGTTTATCATAATTAATCATCCTCTTAATAATTGGGCTTCTAATTATTAGGCTCAATTCTAACTAGAATTAAATGTTGGTCCATGAGTCTAAACTAAACTAGTTAGATCCACTAACACAAGTCCAAAAATAAATCTAACATGCTAACAATAAATAAATATTTAACATGCATAATAATTAATTAATTACCAAAAGACTAAAATACCCTTTTCTAGAAAATGTGGTAGTGACAGCAACCTAGTCTTAGGCGGCATCTTGAGATAAAACGAAAGAAAAGAATCAATATGGCACATGATGTAAGACACTCAAGAAAAGGACAGTTTAAGAGATCAAGTATCAATATCAAGGAAGAATAGTTGAATTAAAAGAATTTTCCTAGATGTGATTGAGTATTCTCAGCCTATAGCCTACATCCTATATCATATCACAGGCTCGCAGTAGTACAACTAAATTATCACACTACCACGATATCACATAACTTGTGAAGCTTGACCTACATAGGTCACCACTGTGTTGCTTATTAAATTGCATTTCTAAATGTTACTATAGTCTATATTATAATAATGATGCCTTATGTTCAATACTGCTGTAATTAATAAAACACATGAATAATGAACAGCTAGTACTATTGATACAAGAATGTTATAAGGTAAGTCTGCCAGAAGAAAGAAGTAATATTATGCAATCTACTTCACATGCTGGTAACACTGAGAATGGAACATTGAATATCTGTACAGGTATAAGTGCATCACTGGACAGTAACTATGAAGGAAACGCTTCATATACGAGTATAATTATGGTTTGGGACCACCGGACCACGAGAAGGTCTGCAAGTTGGGACCTACGGATAACTAAATGATATGAGAATGAGCAAAATAAGAAGGATCAATAATGCGAGACTTTACTTATATTTCTTTACCCTGTAATTTATGCTTAGTATTTTATTTGCATAGATGTTGCATTGTCATGGAGAAATTATGCACAAGGTTTCGTAACTTTTCTCGAACGAGATGTACTGGGGCACCGGGATCATTCGGCCTAGGAGGAAACATAGTTCTTTGGTAGCTCCGGGTATAAATGAGACATTCATTGGGGATCGTAACCTCATGAATGACGCTTCGTATACCCTTCGAAGTCCTATATGGTATGTCCCTCGTGGTGCGAAAGCATATCACCAATGACCCTAATGTAGTTAGGTTGCATACTAATGAGAATATTTATACACGCTTGACATTATTTCTGTAAGAATAATTCTTATTAATTATGTTGTGGATAATCCTTGTTTTGTAGGGATACGATGAGTGGGCTGTTGGTAAGAATCGTTGTTAAGCGACATGTACATATTTCATATATATTAAATGTATTCTGTTGTTTCCAAAGTATGTTTCATTATGCTACTGAATACTCTGATCATTGAAATGAACCTAGTTCCTAATACATAGATCACTAAGTTAATATGCATGCTTTTCACATGAATACTTAGTGTCGATTTAGGCGAATGGGCTAGTTTCTGCTCACAAGTACACGATATGTACTGACCAAGGTTTGTAGGCATCCCAGGTACTCAGCATTAGGGAGTGGCTGGAACAGTTTTAAGACATCAAAGCATTGTTGGGATGCGCAGAAGCTCTTCTTCCATTGGAGGCATCTTCTGTTATAAATGGCATAATGTATGGAATAGTGTAATTCAGTTGTATCATTAAAATTGTAAGCCAAGACGACAAATATCAATGTAAGCCAATTGGTCGAGTATCAGTTGTATTTAAGAGCCATGTACTCAATTATTATTATCAATAACGAGAAGCTTTTTATTATATTCATTGTGAGTTTAATATGTCTGCTTAATTTCGTTACAATGTCATTGTTTCTGAGATATACCATTCCTTGTCTATCTTCTTATCTTGTACAAGTACAATCTAGGCTTGTACGACATCACGCCCATGGCTACTTTTAGTTCTTCAGAATCGAGACATGACAGTTACTTGTTGATATTCTCCTCCACCTCTCAATTTATAAGTACAAAAAAAAATTGCTTTCTTTTTTTCTAATATTCTATTACAAACTACGCAAAAATTAATTTAAATTAACATTTATCAGAGACAAAGGAAATCAAGTTCCAAAATTTACATAAGATATTTAAACTATTATTACTTTTAAAAGGCTTGACGAAGAGAAATCTAGATAATATTAACAGAATGAACAAACAAGCAGTCCTTTGTAAATGAGTAAAATAAAAAGTAGACTATCTTTGATCTCTTATAAGTCAAGAATAAGACAAAAAAACTCTTATGTAATTACTTATTAGGTAGAAATATAGACATTCATGTCATCAAACATAAAATACCTAAGTCTTCATTGGAGGATCATCTAAGGAATTGGGAACATGACAATAAAATGATTTAGTTTACCAGGTTCTTAGATCTAACTTTTAAAAGATAAAATGGACATTAGTGTAGGATCGTGATGGCAACTCAAGATGGGGGTGAATAAAGTGCAGCAGAATAATCTATCCAATTAAAAATTATGTGCAATATGAAAGCAGCTAACAACTAACAATGTATATACAAGACAGATATATATAAAGCAGTAAGAGTAAGAGAGAGCAAACACAAATACCGCGATATATATTGGTTTCCCTCTGAGAAGACTAGTCCAGTCCCGAAAACTCTTGCTCGAAGTTTTATCCACTATAATCACCAATAGTGAATCACAAGCTTTGATTAGAAGGCTTGAAATTGCCTTACAACCACGAGCTTTGATCCGAAGGCTCAGAAGAGTTCACACACGTGCGTTTGATACAAAAGGAACGCAAACTTCACACAGAAGAAGAGGCTTGATGAACCAAGCTATTATAACTCGAACAACTTCTAACCATGATCGTACTTGGCACTAGAAGGCTGGGAATTGATCTTAGAGATAGAAAAGTTTTGGCTCTGAGGGTTTACTCACTATAGGATAAAAATAATGAGAATGGATGAGTGAGTTGGAATATAGAAAACCAATCCTATTTATAGGGTATTGGCAAACCGAATTCGGCCATAGTTCGGATAAAATTTAATTCAAATTTTTGAACGTTGGGCCAAAAAACCAGGGGTATAATAACTGGGTTTATTTTATACTATATAGGTGACCGAGTTCCGTCCGAGTTTGGCATGAATTTGGTTGCCTATTCAGGTAAGGTTTGAGTATGAATTTGGACTAGTTTGGTGGATAGGTTCGAGGGTTTGTTTGAGTGGACTTGGGTTATGCAAGTGCAACTCAGTGTACATAAGTCATAGACTCAATAAATATTAAATTACATTGCTAAAACAAGAGAAATTAATGATGCCAATTCTTCTGAAATATCCGCTGATTTGAAGAGTGCGAGGCTCCAGATAAGTCGCAAGCAGTTCAGAGACATCTTCTCGTATAACCCCCTCTTTGGTTCATCATCATTTCTTCATAGAATATGTCCATACTTATCTTGCTTATTGCTTTCTACAGATACATGTTAGATGAACAAAGTAATATATAGAAGAAAATATTAAAACATTAATGCATATCTAGACAATACTAGTTTAAGTAGAAGATACTATAGTGATTGATCGATTATCATAATGCTAAACTTAATCGATTAGTCATATTCAAAAACTTAACTTAAATATTGGGCCAATAATTAGAAGGGTTATCTTATTTAAAATACAAGCTTTTAACAAGTATGAGTCACAAGGCCAAGGAAAAATTGCCACGCCCGCATGATCTGGTATGGGTTGTGGCGTCCAGCCTATGTCGAGGAATCGGCGATTGTCAGTTGTTCTAAACCTTATATATTTTGCCAAAGAACAAGTATCAAATCTTACTCATCACTGCCAATCTATAATCGTGCCTAATAACATCAATCACCATATCACATATTTCTACTATATGAGTTTAGTAGATCATGCAATAGCTAAGCCTCCGGAGACAAATCCGATAAATCATTATAATGAATAACTAATACATTTGTACATCAGTTTTATACATAAGTTTACTCTAAGTCCTCTAGAATCCTCCAAAGCCATCCTCTATGCTAATCTCCAAGTCGTCTCTGATATGTCAATACCCCATCAAGATTGGAGCAAAGTAACATATATCTGAAACTACTAAATAATATGATACAACAGTAAACAATAATATGAAAATGGACAAGTAAAGCAAAGTGAAATACTTGACTACTTGCACTATCAAGGTGTAGCAAGTACAATCAGACACTAGACAAGCATGTAGGAGCTGAGTAGGGATAATGCATACAATGTGCTAGCAATCAATCAATAGTTGGACATACGTCACATCAAAGATGTGCTAGCAGTCAATATGCGTCCAGGCTAGGTAAACTACATGTTGTATGGTATCCTCTGTCCCAAATTGACCCAATCAATAAAGACACAATCAATGGCACATTATACAAAGTATGCATAATATATGAATACAATAGTACAAAGTAGAGAGATAATATATATATACATACTTGCCTCAATCCAATGGTAAAGATTGTGCTAAGTCCACCTAGAAGGGAAGGTATATAGGTATTAGATCCTTATTCAAAATAGCCTCAAACCAAACTCCCAACTTATTTGGGAACTTCTAGAAATTATAGTCTCTAACTAATTCTTGATTTTTACATTAGCAATTAACTAATTGGTTAGTTAATAATTTTTAATCTAATTTCTATTGATTAACTAATAAATTTTTTAATTCAAATTTGATACTAATCAACTTCTCAATTATTAATCTACCAATTAATCTATAGTTTCTATAACTATATATTAAATTTGCTATAGTATTTGGGCCCAGCCCTTTAGTAAATTAATTTAATTCTCTTCTAAATTAGTGGGCCAACCTGCAAGCAATTTTGATTTAATTATTTAGTGTTCTGTGGGCCAGCCTGCTGTATACAGATCTTATATAAAGAAAAGCCCATTCCCTCAACTCTGAGTTTCTGGACTAACAAGTCCTTGACGGGGCAACTATAGTCACTTTTGAGGGGGAGTGAATAGAGTGTTTGTGATACTAATCCAATAAAAATAAGATGATTACCAACTTATAAAACTACTATAATGAGTAAGACTAAGATCAGAGTAGTAGCAGTATATAAGTAAAGTAAAGTAGACATACTTTAGAAATCAAACACAAACACAGAGATTTTAAACTAGTTTTCCTCGTGGAGGACTAGTCCAGTCCTGAGATCTCTTGTCCGAAGTTAAATTCACTATTTGTAAAATAGCGTGCAACACAAGCTTTGATATTAAGGCTTGTAGAATTCTTACAGGCACGAGCTTTTGATCTGAAGTACTCGCTAACTTCAGACTCACGAGCTTTGATGCGAAGAGCATGATGACTTCTAGACTTGAGGATTTGTAACTGAATTCCAAGCTTTTACAAGTCAAACAAACTTCTAATCGAAACCGCACTTGGCACTAGAAGGCTATTGGAGTTTCTCTTGAGAATGGAAAGGTTTAGGCTTAAGTAATAAGTATAAAAGAGAGAAGAGATGAATGAATGAGGTGGAATAGTGAAAATCTTTTCTATTTATAGCATTTTTCTGAACCAAGTTAGGCCAGAGTTCGGATGCCTCAACGTTCATAATTTTAAACGTTGTACCTAAACTTGTGGATGAATGAGACATTGTAGAAAGACTGAATCCTGGGTGGCCGAGTTTGGTCCGAGTTCGGTCAGAACTCTGCCTCACTTTGGTCACGTCAGATCAGTCCAATATGATTAGGTTTTTGGATCATTTATAAACTTGTATTTATGGCTTGAATGATCAGGTTTGAGTCAGGTCGAGTGGAATGAGTAAGGATATAGGTTTAATCTTCCGAATGCTCGTGTGACTCGATACATAATTCTAGACTCAATAAAATAAAAAATACATAGACCAAAAATATAAAGTTTCTTGTTGTAATCTCAGTAAATCTTATAATGTTACAGTTTTGCAGTCTTGTATATAGCAGTCTTCAGTTTGTACTTACATATATTGAATCGGGATTTCATCGATTATCAAAATCAAGTTTATCTTTACATGTTTGTGCCAACAGTCTATCACGCCCGAGTATCGTAATGCGAAGACGGACATGGCCAGCTACCCCGTACAAGGTACTATACATCGTACGACGATCACGGCTAAAATAAGACAAGGTGGTGCATACTACAATCAAGTCTCCTATGGTCAAGAACTTCTATATCTCAATCATTCAAACAAAAAACAGTAAACATAGAGCATATATGATAAATCATAAGGCGTCCTAAATACTTTCTCAAAATATTCTAAGACCAACTGTGTAAAATAAGAAGCTGAAAGAGTAATCAAAAGCACATGACAGTGATCAGCTACTGTCTGATTTAATATAATCATGTAAGGTGAATAATGTCCAGACGTGCTGGCTAAAGGGTGCTAGTGGCTAAACACCTAAAAGAAGCAAATATACAATAATGAACAGGAAATAAAAAATCCACTCGTCGTCCTAAGAGACCATGTTCCTGGTATGCGCCATGAGTTAGAGGATAGTACGCTGGATTCTTGGGTGCTGGCTCAAAACCCGGCAATGCAAAACCAGTGGAGTTATACCCCAAATAGCAAGTACCATAAAGGAAGAATGAAATAAAGAAACAAAAACCCAAGAAATAATTATAACAATAATACATAGGTTCAAGTATCTTAACTTAGGTCCATGGCATATCCTAATGCAAAGGCTGAACCCTACAACCAAATAAGGACAAGGGTTGAACAATCACACCATGATAATCCATTTCCCTAGGATACTAACCGAATAATACAATTACAACCAAGTCATTTTCTTATATCGGCCAAACACTTGTACGGCTTACTATTTTGTGGAGTCTGAGGTTATCTAAAAAATAATGCATAATAGATATCCTTAGATCACGTCAATACCGAACATGAGCTAACCGATCCAAATAAGGATTATACATGCACTTGCAGGATATACCAGTTTTTCTTAGGGCTACTGCGCTAAAAATATGGTATGATATTCCTATAGTGAAACAGTGGCTCGGAATTATTTAATAATAGGTCAGATGATGCACTCCACTAAGGCAAATGATATACAGTAACTGTGGTGGCCAGCCCATAGTGCACTTAGAATGAATCTCCGTGGAAAGGTTCGTTGGCATAATCTTGGAATACCTTTCCCTTCAAATGTTAGTACCACTTTTAGTAACCTAATTAGCCCTATATTGTGTTCAAAATCTCAAGTCGTGGTCATATGAGAATTTCTCCTTAGATGTCATACAAAATACGTGCACGCTAGATACGAGTCCATGGAAGTTTAATCTGGACTCACCCAAGTGTGTATGCAACATTTAATCAATATCGTGGCCACACTTTGGTAGTTTACTCGCTTATTTTGCCCGTGCTGGGGAAAAGTAGTATGTATATATAATATCACGCATTCAGCAGATATAGAGGCATCCTCGAAGCATAACACAAATATAAATCACTTAACACGTAATACGGTATATCGTACCTCAGTGCACATCCGATCATATACACTTTCAGAAAATAATTTGTATCAGCACAGATACAATATTCGAGTCCAATTACCAATTATATATTGGGTCATATGTCATGCACATAGACGGTTAGTCATTATCTACTTAGTTTGGTTTATAATAAAATCTTAGTTCAACTCATGCCATATTCATAGCAAATCTTAGCTCATGGTCATGTATGGCACGAGGTCTGGTTACTAAATAATTATTTCTTAGAATCAAAACACAAGCATTAACCCAATATATAAATCATAAAAGAAAAAGAAAATATTTAATTAAACAATCAATGTCGTATGGGTCTCTAGGCTGCATATGAAGTCCTGGCTGCTGCATATGAAGTTTGGGCCTTATATAAATTTAGGGTTGCATGTGAAGTCAGGGTCGCATGCTCAGGGTTAGAGTCTACTCCTTGGGACAAGTGTTGAAGTGAGGGCCAATAAATAATGTATCAGTGATGTAACATAAAGTGAATAATGTGACTGAGGTGACAATGCAATAAAGTATGTCAGAGAGAAACGACAAGGTCAATAGCAATATGTGCCAATGGTTCAAAGTCATGCATCCAAGGAAGGTCGTCGCATGCTCTACTTGTCGCATGTGAATCATGTTGGAATGATTGCCACTTTAACTTAGTGAATTTCTCATTCGTTCAGCGAGTTAAAGCACAAGAATCTCAAGGACACTTGTATAAAATAAGTAGTCATGCGCCCAACAAGATAGACGCATGCTGGTCAGTATATGCGGTATCGAGTACAAGCTGTATAGCACTCTCTGCCGCATATGATATTGGCTGCATGAGTACTTCGTCTTCTCTAACAGCAATTCGGCCATGGCGGAAGCCCCAAAAATTAAATATTTATTTTGACCATAAAATTCTCATTTTAAATCCAAATCAAGTGAACCAAAAGCCAAAATGCTTAAAATTAAAAGCTCTATTATTTAGCAAAACCTGGTTTTTAAAAATACATGTTAATAGATCAAAACCAAAAAAACCTCATGAAACCCATAAAAGCCTTTAGAATATATAGATATGTATTAACCCATATACCGAATCTAAAAACTCTAAGTTCTAAAAGTGACTAAAATCATGCAAGGAATATAATAATCAAATATTATGGAGGATTTCTCTATTTCTCATGTAAGGTATACTTGCCTATGGAAAAGGGAAGAAAAAATACAAGAGAGAGAAAATAAAGTAATGAATAGAGAGAATGAGAGGTTGATTTATATATGGTAGGGTTAAGGGTTGAGACAAGGGTTCTCATGACTTGAACCAACCCACAAAATGAACCATGAACCAGGTTAAACCAATGAATGTGTCTAGTCTCCAAGCATAAGCAACCATGCTAAAAATAAAAATATGTTACAAATACGTATATTGAGAACGATGAGTGACATCTCTATCCACCTTAGAAAAACTTTCACCTCAGAATTTGAATCCAGGTAAACTAGAGAAGTCAGGACAAGCAAGATAAAATCTTATTAGTAAAACTATACATGCAAGCAATATCATCATAACACACATGTGATCACCTGAACATGAAATCTTGATACGAAGTCGTAAGGTAGAATATACCTTCTGAATCGAACAGGTGTGTGTACAAAAAATGAATGCCCTCATCGCCTTCCTACGTTAATTCTCCAAGAGTGTGATGTCCCCAGGCAACTCGGACAAGAGAAATAGTTTATTTCTTGAGTACCTTCTCTCTTTGATCCAGAATGGATACGGGTTGCTCCTCGTAAGATAAGTCGGTACCAACGACTAATTTAGATTGGTCAAGGATATGACTCGGATCTAGGACATATCTACACAATTAAGATAAATAAAATATACTATGCACCTCACGTAGCGAAGGTGGAAGGGCAAGATGATATGCCACATCGCCTACCCGATCAAGAATGTCGAACGGTCCAACTTATCGCGGACTAAGCTTCCCACGAACCCCGAATCTAATGACTCCATGAGAAGGAAAATCCATAAAAAAATGTGATCGCCGACACGAAACTCTAAAGGTCTAAGATGTTGATATGTCCAATGATGATGCCAGTCTTGCACAACCCGAAGTTGCTCTATGATTTTTCTGACAACTTCTACTGTTTGTGTGATCATTCGGGGCCTAACATCTTTTGTTCACCAATGTTGTTCTAATCCAATGGTGATCTACACTTTATGTCATATAGTCCTTTAAAAGGTGCCATCTGAATTGTGGCATGATAACTATTGTTATACGAAAATTCTACCAAGTGAAGGTGATTTTCCTAAAATCCACCAAGGTCAAAGGAACAGGCTCATAGCATATCCTCCAAGGTTTAGATAGTTCTCTCTAATTATCCATCTATCTAGGGTGGTAAGTTGTGCTGAATCTTAACTTGGTACTAAATCTCTCGTGCAAGCTTCTCCAAAAATGAGAAGTGAACCATGTATCTCTGTCTGATATTATGCTTACTTGCACTCTATGCTGTCTCACAACCTATCGCATATACAAATCTGCCTACTACTTTGTAGACTGTACCACTCTGAAGGGGAGAAAATGTGCCACTCTTGTGAGCCAATCCACTATCACCCAAACTGTATCTCGACCAGTCGGTGCCCTTGGTAAATTGGTCACATAGTCCATCATAATGTGTTCCTAGTTCCACTCTAGAATAGGGAGCGACTGCAATAATCATGCCGATCTTTGTTGTTCTGTCTTCACTTGCTGACATATCAGATATCGTGATACGAAGAGTGCTATTTTCCTTTTTATTCTTTTCCACCAAAAGTGTTGCTTGATATCTTGATACATCTTTGTACCTACCGGATGAATGAAATACTAGGAACTGTGTGCTTCAGTTATACTTCTTATCGAATATCCCCCCTTGTTACGCATAGAGGATTATCAAACCTTAGTATTCTATCTGCATGTATTGTCAAATCCTTCTAAAGACCTAACTCACATTCTTCTCGTAGCTTTTGAATCTTCGGGTCCTCAGCCTGAGATAGTTTAATTCTATCTGCCAAAGTTGACTGAATCTGTTGGCTAGCCTGAACTCCTATACTCTGTAGAAGTACTATCTCAATACACTTCTCTTATAAGTCCTCTAGAATGTTCTTTTGAGTGGTCAACATAAATTTGCTACCTCTTCTGCTAAGTGCATCAACTACTACATTAGCCTTGTCTGGATGGTACTGAAGTTTTACGTTATAGTCTTTCACCAGATCTAGCCAGCTTCTCTGTCTCATATTCAGTTCCTTCTGCATGAACACATACTTCAAACTCTTATGATCTGTGAATATTTTTACTCGATCGCCACATAAGTAGTGCCTCCATAACTTAAGTGCGAACACTACTGCTGCTAACTCCAAATCATGAGTTGGATAGTTCTTCTCGTGATCCCTGAGCTGCCAAAAAGCATACGCCATCAATCTTCCTTGTTGCATCAAAATACATCCAAGTCCCTTGTCAGATGCATCACAATACACTATGAATCCTCCGGAGCCTGCTGTAAGAGTAATGATTTGTGCATAAATTAAATTCTTCTTCAACTCTTTAAAGGCTATTTGGCATTCTGCTGACCACATAAATTTAACTTTCTTGTTTGTCAACCGAGTCAAAGGTGTCGAGATCTTAGCAAAGTTTGACACAAATCTTCTATAATATCCTGTCAAACCCAGAAAACTATGCACATCTGCTACTTTTTTGGAGCTGGCCAGTTCTCTACTACATCTACCTTCTTGGGATCAACTGACACTCCTGCTCCAGAAATAATGTGCCCAAGAAAAGAATACTTACTAATCTTTACATATAACTGGTGCTCCCTCAAAGTTTGCAGTACTATCCTGAGATGTTTTCTATGCTCCTCATCATTACGTGAATACACAAGAATGTCATCGATGAATACTACCCCAAATTTGTCTAAGTATGGCATGAAGATACGTTTCATCAAATCCATGAATACCGCTAGAGCATGTCAGTCCGAATGGCATAACTAAGAATTCGTAATGCCCATATCGTGAGCTAAATGTTGTCTTCGGTATATCCTGCTCCCGAACTCGCACTTGATGATATCTTGATCATATATCTATCTTGGAGAAGACTCTTGCTCCGCTAAATTGATCAAACAAATTATTAATTCTTGGTAATAGGTACTTGTTCTTTATGGTCACTACATTTAACTACCTATAATCCATATACAACTGCATCAATCTATCCTTTTTCTTCATCCATACCACTGGTGTTACCTACGGTGATCCACTAGTCCGAATAAACTTCTTCGCCTTCAGTTCTTTAACGTGTCGATATAACTGATCAAGCTCTGATGGTGACATTGGGTATACCTTCTGGGATACTGGTTCTGCTCTAGGAATCAACTCTATACAGAACTCTACTTCTCTAACTGAGGGTAATTCGGAAAGCTCATTGGAAAAATATCTATAAATTCTTCAACTGTATTGGGTATCGGGTCTTCTTTATTTGCTACTGTTGTGACTCCTCCCTTATGCTGGTCTCTTGCTATTTTGCTAAGGTCAAATTCTTCTAGACGGGAAATTCTAAACAATACTCTACCCTCATAACAGTCTATCATTACATGAATGTCTCTTAACCTTTTTATGCCTAAGATAACGTTAAAGTTACCGATAGGGAACTCAATCAGCTTTGCAGGTAATAAATGCCCACATACTATGACTGGACATGATAGGCATACCCTACTAACTTTTATGATCCTTTTTCTAGTGAGTATATTCAGCATCTCTGACAATGCCTCAAACTTTAATCTAATACGTGTCTCATATTGTGCAGATATAAATAAGTGTGAAGCTCCAGAAGCTATGGCAAGAAAGGTTGTAACGAAAATATTACCTACTACTACGTCGTCTGACGCCATAGCTTCCCCCAAAGACAAAGTGAGTGCCTGCCCTTGGCTTTGTTGAGCTCCCTGTCATTGTCTTCCTTAATGCCGTTGTTACGACCCCTCCTGATTCTGCTATTGTTGCGGTCTATAAAATTGGACCTGCATGGGCCACCACTGAAACCTTGTCACACCCCAGTACCGAAATACGGAGATGGACATGGCCAGCTACCCTGTACAAGGTACTATATATCGTACAACGATCACGACTGTAATAAGACAAGGGGGTGCATGCTATAATCAAGTCTCCTATGGTCAAGAAATTCTATGTCTCAATTATTCAAAATATAGAGCATATATGATAAAGTAATAAGGTGTCCCAAATGCGTTCTCAAAATATTCTGAGGCCAGCTGTGTAAAATAAGAAGCTGAAAGAGTAATTAAAAGTATATGATAGTGATCAGATATAGTTTGATTAAATACAATCATATAAGAAGACTAATGTATAAACGTGTCGGCTAACTGGTGGCGGAGGCTAAACGCCCAAAAGAAGTAAATTTACAATGACGAGCAGGAAAGATAAAAATCCACTCGTTATCCTCTACAACCATGTTCCTGGTATGCGCCATGAGTTGGGGGATAGTATACTAAATTCTCGAGTGCTGGCTCAAAATCTGGCCATGCAAAACCAGTGGGGTTTGACCCCAAATAGCAAGTACCATAAAAGATGCACAAAATAGAGAAAGAATGACCCAAGAAATAATTATAACAATAATACCTAGGATTAGTGTCATAACTTAGGTCCATGGCATATCTTAGCGCAAAGGTCCAACCCTACAACCAAACAAGTGTAGTGCCTCAAATTCTGATCCGACCGGGATGTGCACTATATAATTGGGCTTGTGGCTAGTGTGTCCGAGTATGCTTAGATCTTCGGCATCTTCTTGCCACGGACGAAATGCGATGATCTTTTCCAACTCATGGAAATGCCTCTATTGAAATGAGTCCAATAGTTTTCGTGTTTGGTTGCTTGGTTTTCTTGATTGCCGCTTTGGGATTTGATTTGGTATTGCTTTCGTGTTGCTTGGTTTTCGCTGCTGGTTTTATTGATTGGAGCTTGAATTTTGGGGAGTTCGGCAAGGAAGGATAGGCAAGAATTCTAACTCGGTGCTCGTGCTGTTACAGGTTCGCGTAATTGACGTTTGATCGTCGCTAGGCGGGATTCCTCGTTTCAGCAACTTTTCCCTTAACCAGTGAGTGGTTTGGTCCCTCCTTTCCTACTTCTTCACGCCAACATCTCTAATGTTTCAAACGTTCACTCAATGATGCCCGGTTGGACGCCTAGGAAATGCTTAGCCACAATGCATGCCAGCCACTAAGAAAGGAACATGGAAATTGTAGACTAATTTTACTATATGCTTGTACACTTTATAACTTGAGCTGGTTGGAAAGGGAGTTTGGTTGTTGGTTGCGGCCTGGTGCCTCAGATAGAGTTTGGAACCATGGGATATCAAAATCGGAACACCGTATTGAGAAAATATGAACTGTTGCATAAGATATATATTGCTGCTTTACTTCATCTGTTTAATTCGATGCATTATATGAGATATAAAATGTTCATGCATTTGCATGGTCTGGGACAACTTGTGCACAAGGTTTATCATTTCCTCGAAACGGCTTTCCGGGACACTAGAACCGTATCGATCCGGAGGGAAATATTGATTCGTGCTAGTCACGATGCATTGCGGGACCTCCAGCAGGGCTTGCTACCCGGGCTGATAGGGTGCGCCGTTAATGCTTGGAATATGTCCCTAAGGTGTCGATCACACCAATGACCGCATAGAATAGAACACATGCTAATTTATTGTCTTGTGCAGATGGTAAGTATACTTGTGTTTCGTTGCAGGGAAGGCATGCATCGGTTGAGTAAGCAATCGATGCACTGGTTGGATTCAATGCTATTTTCATTCCTATCAAAATATGCAACTGATATGAATTGAATTTACTTGCTTCTTTATAGAAGTCATCTTAATGCATGCTTGCCCCTAATAAGCTAGTGTCGATTTAGTCGAGTGGGTTCATCCCGCTCACCAGTACAAGTTGAGTACTGACCCACATTGTGGACAACTATTTCAGGCACTCAGACGGTGCAACGCTAGTGGATAGACGAAGAGGCGTTAGGAGCACCTCTATTTTGAAGTATAGTTGGAGTCAGTTCATTTTGGAGGCTTGGACTTTCAACCTATACAAGGGCGTAATGTATGGACGACGGGGACTATCTGATGGAGCGCGTCCTGCATTTTGAGTTATCTTTTCTAATGTAATTCAAGTAGCCGAGAAGGCGCATCAATGTAGACTCTATGTAAAATACTCTGAATTATCAATGAAAAAGCATATTTCTTCCTGCACTTGTGTTTAATTATCTGTGAATGTGTTTTCAAAATTGTGTTTCAAAGTGGGTTCCTATAACTGCAAGTTCTTGCCTTGTACGAGCGCAACTCCAGACTCGTACGGCATTACGCCCCAGCAAGGACGAATCGGTTCCGTGAAGGATCCAGCGAGGATGATTGACCCTTTCGGGATCGGGGCGTGACATATTGGTATCAGAGCTTAGGCTTTATATCCTTGGGATTTCAAAAGATTATAAAGGAGTTTGATGCGCCTCTCGATTGAGTTGCATTCGGCGACCGCTGCATGAGATGAGTCGCTTATACAATGAGCCCATAGATACAAAAATCTATCGTTTTTGGAGTGTTAACAAGCTACTCTCTTTTGTAGCAATGGCTAAGAAAAACACTGCCGCTGCAAGCAGTGCTCAGCCCATCCAGAACGATCCGGCAAGTTCTGGAGAATCTGGAGGAGCGGGTTCAATGGATATGTCCGAACGGCTTATGTATCTCATGGAGATGCAGCAACAATAAGCCATTTCTCAACAGGCACAGTTTGCTGCTCAACAAAAGCAGAGGGATACCATGATGCAATTGATTGCATCCTTGGTACCCAACAACGGGGGAGCTACAGTGACGCCTGCTACGCCGCCGGCTGTGGCGGTAGAAGATGAGTCCGAAGAAATACAGCCTCTAGCAAGGAACACCTGCCGTGCCGCAGAGTTCACTAAAATGCATCCACCAACGTTCAATAGGCGATCAGAACCGGACGTGGTGATGGGATGGATTACAAAGCTGGAGGGACTCTTCAATCTGGTTGGCATTAGGGGATCCAAAAGAGTGGCCTGTGCATCAGTTCAACTGGAGCTGCGTGCGCATGATTGGTGGGAAGCCACTAAGCAAGGGATTTATGATGCCAATCCCAACTGCAAAATCACCTAGGAAATGTTCAAATCTGCCTTCATTGAACAATATATTCCCTGGGCCGTGCGGCAACAAAAAGAAGACGACTTCAGCAATCTGGTGCAAGGAAGTTTGTCTGTGGACGATTACGACTCGGTGTTCGCTAAACTGGCTAAGTTTGCTGGGCACTTCTTGCCTAACCAGCAGGCGTGGTGCTATCATTTTCAGAAGGGTTTGAATGACGATTTGCGTAGGGACGTCATCAACCAGAAATGTCAAACCTACAGGGAATGTTATGAAGCTGTCCTGAACAGCGAGCGGATCTTTGGGCGCTATCCACCAAAGGCTGACGTGCAAACCTCCCGTACCAACAATAATAAGCGACCTCAGGAAACGGGAGGGTCTGGAGCATAAAAGCGTCCGCACACATCTGAGCATAGGGGCCCGTCCCGTGCACCATACTGCAATAGGTGAGGCAGGTTAGGGCATCGAGTGGAGGAATGCCGAGTTACTGGATGTTTTAAATATGGTCGTCTGGACCACAAGCATTTCAACTGCCGTGAGCCAAAACCGAATCAGAATAACGGAAATCATAACAATGGGAATCAGAACCACGAGAATCAGAACCACGGGAATCATAACAGGGGGCCTCCAGCAAGTGATACCAATGCTGTGGCGTTGAACTCATGGCGCCAGGGTGCTCAAGGACGAGTCTATGCACTGACTCGGGATGAGGCATCCGTCTCTGAAACTGTCGTGATAGGTACTTTACTTTTTAGAGAATTGCCCGCTAGAGTCTTATTCGATTCAGGTGCTACGCATAGTTTTATATTTGTTGATTTTACTATTGAGCATAAATTAGCTTCTACTCCTTTAAATATGAACCTTTGCGTGAGTACACCTTCGGGAGTCGACATGCCCGCCCATGCGATCTGTAGGGATGGTTATATTTGCATCGGAGGAAGGAAGCTTTCCTTAGATGTCATTGTATTAGACATTAAGGACTACAATATTATTCTCAGGATGGACTGGTTGGGTGCTTGCCATGCAACAATCGAGTACGCGGAGAAGCGAGTCGTATTCCGTCTACCCGGTGAGGCAGACTTTTACTATTCGTGCAGCGCTGCACCGAAGACGGCAATGATGATATCAGCAATTTCGGCTAGGCGTATGTTGCATTCGGGTTGTGAAGGGTACTTAGCTTCTGTTCGAGACACCCGACAAGAAAGTGCAGATGCAGCTCAGGCTGAAATCATAGCAGATTTCCTCGACGTTTTCCCGGACGAGCTGCCTGGAATGCCTCCAGATTGTGAGATCGAATTCAGCATTGACACTTTTCCAGATTCGCGACCGATATCGAAGGCACCTTATCGAATGGCCCCAGCAGAGCTGAAGGAACTTAAGATTCAGTTACAAGATCTATTGGACCGAGGATACATTCGTCCAAGCGTTTCTCCGTGGGGCGCTCCGGTGCTGTTCGTGAAGAAAAAGGATGGATCCATGCGGCTGTGTATTGACTACCGAGAACTAAATAAGGCGATCGTGCGGAACCAGTACCCATTGCCAAGGATAGATGACTTGTTTGATCAGCTGCAAGGTGCAACAGTTTTCTCTAAAATTGATCTCAGGTCAGGATATCACCAGTTGAAAATTAAATCACATGATGTTTAAAAATCTGCATTTAGGACCCGATACGGACACTATGAATTTCTCGTAATGTCATTCGGCTTGACGAATGCCCCTGCAGCTTTCATAGATCTGATGAACCGCGTGTTTCGGCCATACGTAGATAAGTTTGTGGTCGTGTTCATCAACGACATTCTAATATATTCCAAGAACGAGGCGGAACACAAGGAACACCTAAATATCGTGCTGCAGACATTACGAGAGCATCAGTTGTTCGCTAAGCTCAGCAAGTGTGAGTTCTGGTTGAACAACGTGGCATTCCTTGGTCATGTTGTCTCGACAGAAGGCATCGCCGTAGACCCGAATAAAATAGAGGCGGTGGTGGATTGGAAGCAACCTACATCAGCCAGCGAAGTTCGAAGCTTTCTGGGCCTAGCGGGATACTACCGTAGGTTCGTGAAGGATTTTTCTAAACTTGCCTCGCCTTTGACACGCCTTACTAAAAAAGGGATTGTATACAAATGGGGTGATGACTGCGAAGCCAGCTTTCGGGAACTTAAGCAGCGTCTTGTTTCAGCCCCGATTCTTGCTCTTCCAGATGGGGTAGAGGAGTTTCAGATATACAGTGATGCATCAGGACTCGGTTTGGGATGTGTGCTCATGCAGAGGGATAAGGTAATATCGTACGCCTCCAGGAAACTAAAGCCGCACGAGAAAAACTACCCGACGCACGACTTGGAATTGGCGGCAATTGTATTTGCACTGAAGTTGTGGAGGCATTATCTTTATGGTGTTGCTTACAAAATCTTCACAGATCACAAGAGCCTCAAGTATCTATTCACCCAACGATAACTGAACCTCCGACAGCGGCGTTGGCTAGAACCGATTAAGGACTATGATTTGACGATCACTTATGCACCAGGCAAGGGAAACGTCGTTGCTGATGCTCTGAGTCAGAAGCACGTGGGCTCGTTATACGTAAACAACCATTTACTTCGAGATCTTGAGGCGATGGGCATCGAGTTTCGGGTTCAGCATCAAGGAGTGCAGCTGGCATCACTCCATCTTGAACCGAGTTTGTGTGATAGAATCAAATCAGCTCAGGAGGGCGATCAGTTCCTAGCGAAGACACGAGGACTGATTTCGGCGGAGAATACGTCTGACTTTGTGGCAGGCGAAGATGGGACCTTACAAATGAAAGGAAGGCTATGTGTTCGTAACGACCCAGAACTCCGAAAGGAAATTATGGCGGAAGCACACTATGCGAAGTATTCCTTGCATCCGGGGAGAACTAAGATGTACATGGACTTACGTAGAACCTTCTGGTGTTAAGGTATGAAGCGGGATATGGCGACCTTTGTGTCACAGTGCATGGCCTGTCAACAGGTGAAAGCTGAACATCAGAGGCCCAGCGGGGAGCTGCAGAACCTCGCTATTCCTGAGTGGAAGTGGGATAACATCACTATGGATTTCATTGTAGGATTTTCGAAGATGCCACGGGGGCATGATGCGATTTGGGTCATAGTTGATCGTTTGACCAAATCAGCCCACTTTCTTCCTATAAAAGTTACTTGGAGCGTCGATCGGTTAGCACAGATTTACATAGACGAGATTGTTCGATTACACGGAGTACCTGCCTCAATCATCTCTGACCGTGACAGACGCTTCTTATCTCATTTTTGGACAAGCCTACAGTCTGCTTTGGGAACCAAGCTATAGTTTAGTACTGCATACCACCCCCAGACTGATGGCCAGACAGAAAGGACAAATCAGATACTTGAAGATATGTTACGGCTGTGTGCAATCGATTTGAAGACTAGTTGGGACACGTATCTCTCATTGGCAGAGTTCGTGTACAACAACACCTACCAATCGAGCATCCAGATGGCACCATACGAAGCACTTTATGGGCGCAAGTGTCGATCTCCAATCTATTGGGACAAAGTCGGCGAGCGACAAGTACTCGGGCCAGAGCTGGTAGAGCAGGCAGTTGAGAAAGTTCGCTTGATTCGAGAAAGACTCCGCACAGCGCAGAGCCGATATAAAAGCTATGCCGATGCTCATCGTAGATCTTTGGAGTTCATGGTCGGGGATCATGTATTCTTGAAAGTGACGCCGATGCATGGGGTGATACGTTTCAGCATGAAGGGCAAACTGAGTCCCAGGTTTGTCGGCCCTTTCGAGATACTGGAACGAGTGACAGCTGTGGCATACCGGATTGCACTACCTCCAGCCTTAGCTGAAGTGCATGACGTATTCCATGTTTCTCAACTCCGGAAGTATGTGCATGACCCGAGTCATGTGGTTAGCTTCGAACAATTGGAACTGCGCACGGATTTATCATACTCAGAGGAGCCGGTGCAGATTTTGGATCGTAAGGAAAAAGTACTTCACAACCGTACGATGTCCTTGGTTCGCGTGCTGTGGCAGAACCATTCAGTTGGGGAATCAACTTGGGAGATGGAATCGGAGATGAAGGAGAAATATCCTTCGTTGTTCATTCAGTCGGAGGTAGGGCCTTGTTCTTAAGTTTCGGGACAAAACTTTTTCTTAGTGGTATATTATGTAGTGCCTCAAATCCCGATCCGACCGGGATGTGCACTATATAATTGGGCTTATGGCTAGTCCGTCCGAGTATGCTTAGATCTTCGGCATCTTTTTATCACGGACGAAATACGATGATCTTTTCCAACTCATGGAAAGGCCTCTATTGAAATGAGTCCAATAGTTTTCGTGTTTGGTTGCTTGGTTTTCTTGATTGCCGCTTTAGGATTTGATTTGGTATTGCTTTTGAGTTGCTTGGTTTTTGCTGCTGGTTTTATCGATTGGAGCTTGAATTTTGGGGAGTTCGGCAAGGAAGGATAGGCAAGAATTCTAACTCGGTGCTCGTGTTGTTGTAGGTCCGCGTAACTGACGTTTGATCGTCGCTAGGCGGGATTCCTTGTTTCAACAACTTTTCCCTTAACCAGTGAGTGGTTTGGTCCCTCCTTTCCTACTTCTTCACGCCAATATCTCTAATATTTCAAACGTTCACTCGATGATGCCCGGTTGGACGCCTAGGAAATGCTTAGCCACAATGTATGCCAGCCACTAAGAAAGGAACATGGAAATTGTAGACTAATTTTACTATATGCTTGCACACCTTATAACTTGAGTTGGTTGAAAAGGGAATTTGGTTGTTGGTTGCGGCCTGGTGCCTCGGATAGAGTTTGAACCCATGGGATATCAAAATCGGAACACCGTATTGAGAAAATATGAACTGTTGCATAAGATATATATTGCTGCTTTACTTCATCTGTTTAATTTGATGCATTGTATGAGATATAAAATGTTCATGCATTTGCATGGTCTGGGACAACTTGTGCACAAGGTTTATCATTTCCTTGAAACGGCTTTCCGGGGCTCTGGAATCGTATCGATCCGGAGGGAAATATTGATTCGTGCTAGTCACGATGCATTGCGGGACCTCCAGCAGGGCTTGCTACCCGGGCTGATAGGGCGCGCCGTTAATGCTTGGAATATGTCCCTAAGGTGTCGATCACACCAATGACCGCATAGAATAGAACACATGCTAATTTATTGTCTTGTGTGGATGGTAAGTATACTTGTATTTCGTTGCAGGGAAGGCGTGCATCGGTTGAGTAAGCAATCGATGCACTGGTTGGATTCAATGCTATTTTTATTCCTATCAAAACATGCAACTGATATGAATTGAATTCACTTGCTTCTTTATAGAAGTCATCTTAATGCATGCTCGCCCCTAATAGTCTAGTGTCGATTTAGTCGAGTGGGTTCATCCCGCTCACCAGTACAAGTTGAGTACTGACCCACGTTGTGGGCAACTATTTCAGGCACTCAGACGGTGCAACGCTAGTGGATAGACGAAGAGGCGTTGGGAGCACCTCTATTTTGAAGTATAGTTGGAGTCAGTTCATTTTGGAGGCTTGGACTTTCAACCTATACAAAGGCGTAATGTATGGACGACGGGGACTATATGATGGAGCGCGCCCTGCATTTTGAGTTATCTTTTCTAATGTAATTCAAGTAGCCGAGAAGGCGCATCAATGTAGACTCTATGTAAATTACTCTGAATTATCAATGAAAAAGCATGTTTCTTCCTGCACTTGTGTTCAATTATCTGTGAATGTGTTTTCTAAATTGTGTTTCAAAGTGGGTTCCTATAACTGCAAGTTCTTGCCTTGTACGAGCGCAACTACAGGTTCGTACGACATCATGCCCCAGGGAGGACGAATCGGTTCCGTGAAGGATCCAGCGAGAACGATTGACCCTTTCGGGATTGGGGCGTGACAACAAGGACAAGGGTTGAACCATCACACTATGATAGTCCATTTTTTTAGTCTACTAATCGAATAATTCAATCACAACCAAGTCTTTTTTATATATCGCCAAACACTTGTACGGCTTGCTATTTTTTGGGGTCTAAGGTTATCTCAAAAATAATGTATAATTGGTATCCTCAGATCATGCCAGTGCCGAACATGAGCTAACCGAGTCAAATAAGGAATAGATTGGCACTTGTAGGATATAACAGTTTTTCGTAGGGCCACTACGTTAAAAATACGGTATTAGCGGTTCCAATATTCCTACAGTAAAACAGTGGCTCAACATTATTTAATAATAGGTCAGATACTGCTCTCCACTAAGGCGTATGATATACAGTATCTTTGGTGGCCAACCCACAGCGCACTTAGAATAAATCTCTGTTGGAAGGTTCGTTGGCTTGATCTCGGGATACCGTTTCCACTAAATATTATTACCACTTTTAGTTACCTAATTAGCCTTATATTATATTCGAAATCTCAAGGCATAATCACATGAGAATTTTCCTAAGATATCATACAAAGTACGTGCACGCTAGATATGAGAATCCATGGAAGTTCAATCTGGATTCACCCGAACGTGTAACCAATATTCAATAAACATCCTAGCCATGCTTTGGTAGTTAACTCGCTTACTATGCCCGTGCTAGGGAAAAGTAGTATGTAAATATAATATCACATATTCAGAAGATTTGGAGACATTCTCGATACACAACCCAAATATAAATCACTTAACACGTGATACGGTATGTCGTACCTCAGCGCATATCCGATCATATCTACTTTCAAGCAATAATTTATATCAGCACAGATACATTATTCGAGTCTAATTACCAATTATACATTAGGTCACATGTCATGCACATAGCCTATTATTCACTATCCACTTAGTCTGGTTCATAATGAAATCTCAGTTTAACTCATGTCATGTTCATAGCCAATCTTAGCTCATCGTCATGTATGGCACAAGGTCTGGGTACTAAATCTATTCTTCTTTAGAATAATAATACAAGCATTAACCTAATATATAAATCATAAAAGAAAAATAAAACATTCAATCAAACAATCAAGGCCGCATGGGTCTCTAAGCCACATATAAAGTCCTGGCCGCATATGTCTCTAGATCGCAGGGAAAATTCTGGCTGTATATGAAGCTTGGGCCGCATATAAAGTCAGGGTCGCATGGACCACTTGGCCACATATGAAGTCAGGGTCCTATGTGAAGTCTGGGTCGCATGTTCAGGGTTAAACTCTACTCCTTGGGACAAGTGTTGAAGTGACGGCTAATAAATGATGTGTCAACGATATGACCTAAAGTAAATGATGTGACTGAGATGACAATGCAATAAAATGTGTCAGAGAGAAAGGACAAGGTCAATAGAAATACGTGCCAATAATTCAGAGACATGCGTCCATGGAAGGTGGCCTCATGCTCTGCTTGCTGCATGTGAATCTGTCGCATGGATTACCTCTTTGACTTAGCGAATTTCTCATTCGTTCAGCGAGTTAAAACACAAGAATCTCAAAGACACTTGTGTAAAATAAGTCGTCATACGTCCAACAAGATGGACGCATGCTGGTAAGTATATGCGGCACCGAGTTCAGGCCGCATATCACTCTCTGCTGCATATGAAGCTAGCCGCATGAGCACTTCATCTTCTCCAACAACAATTCGTCCATGACGGAAGCCCAACAATTTGAAGATTTTTTTTACCATAAAATCCTCATTTTAAATCCAAATCAAGTGAACCAAAATTCAAAACACTTGAAATTTAAAGCTTTGTCATATAGCAAAAACTGGTTTTCAAAAATATATGTTAAATAGATCAAAACAAAAAAAACCTCATGAAATCCATAAAAGCCCTACGTTAAAAAATATAGATATGCACTAATCCATCCACCAAATTCGAAAACTCCAAGTTTTAAAATTGTCTAAAATCATGAAAGGAACATAATAATAAAATAATATGGAGGATTTCTTAATTTCTTATGCAAGGTATACTTGCCTATTGAAAAGGGGAAAGAAAACACAAGAGAGAGAAAGAAAATAAAGTAATTAAGAGAGAGAATGAGAGGCTGGCTTATATATGGTAGGGTTGAGGGATGAGCCAAGAGTTCTCATGACTTGAACCAACCCATAAAATAAACCATAAACCAGGTTAAACCAAAGAATGGATCTAGTGTCCATGCATATACAACCATGCTAAAAATAAAATATGCTCCAAATATGTATATAAAAAATGTGGAGTGACACAGTCCTATCTATTCCCTAGCCCGCCAACTTTACTACACCAAAATATCAAATTAGGAATACTAGACATTTTTTAATCTGGAACGCTTATTTTTTGTACCTAGATTTTGAAACGAAACAAAAAGATTTCCAAATTATAAATACGTTCCTAATTTAATTTATTTTAATTTTATGAAAAATTATATAATGTAGGTATGTTTTTATACTGTTCCAAATTAACCCTACATCCATGTGCATCTCACATAATTTGAGAAAAAAGTATAGGCCAACAAATCCCCCTCTCTCTCTCTCTTTTCTCTGGCCAACCTAAATCTATATCCAACTTTTTTCTCCTTTAATTTGCCCTTTCATCTCCCTCTCCGACAAGATCCCGGCTACAAATTATCGGCCAACGCCAAGGTCCTGTTCACTCTACCTTATTTTATGTCTTTTTATACCTATTTCGTAGGTCCTTTCCATAATTTGGATCATTTCCATCATCTTCGTCAGCACTTGTTTTGCCATTATCGTCTCATAATTTGGAACCAATTTTTTTTCCGTCTCTCGTTGCTTTTTATAAAAAAAAATTGTTTTTATTTCATTGACATGGGGTTGATGCTCGTTGTTATTTGTGGGATTATGCTTATGTCGATGCTGGTTTATAGTTGTTATATTGACAGGGTAAGCTTGGTACGGATCATGAAATAGTCGTAAAGAGACTAGGTAGAACTTCACTACAAGGCACCAACGAGTTTAAAAATGAAGTTGTGCTTATTGCCAAACTAGGAAATAATACTTTTGACTAGGGCATTGATGATTCTGAAAATGTAAACAATCAGGGAGTACATGATAGAGAATATTAATCTAGGTTTTTTTGTGTTCGACATGTTCTGACACAACTATGAACACTCTAAAATATATTAGGACACACTAAGATAGGTGTTGTGTCCAAGTCTCCTCGTGTCTTATCCGTGTCCGATTAATACATATTGTTGTACTTACCACATACCAACACTTATGCATCGAATGATTTCCGAACCAACCCATATTATAGGTGTCTGGTGCGAGCTATGTCCGACTCAAAGCAACTGGCGGATTTAAGCAAGTCATATGATTGCTATCAACATGTATCATGCACAATAATGACCCTTCATACTTAACATGCCTGAGTCGTAACCACAAGCTCTAATACCCCTTGGGCATCGTATTGAACTAAGTTATTATACTAATTGACTTGAAACAAATACCATTATAATACTCCTAATGAATTTGGTGATCTTGGTATTCAACAAGACATTTAGAACATGTATCAAAATCCATCGCAACTCTCTGGTATTTGGCTTTGTTGTTCTTTTCCAATGGAGTTGTATATGGATAAGTAAGCAAAGTTCTCGATATAGTACAGTATACTCTTGATTTA
The DNA here is from genome assembly GCA_036927795.1 of Iris macrosiphon. Lineage (NCBI taxonomy): Eukaryota > Viridiplantae > Streptophyta > Magnoliopsida > Asparagales > Iridaceae > Iris > Iris macrosiphon. Next base: position 59,145,036 of record JAYESA010000003.1, on the reverse strand, counting down.
TGCATACATAACCTACACAAAGTTCATATATAGACTTCAAGAATTATCTATAATGTATAATGATTATTCACAAGTTCTACAAGTACTACTTGTTGTTTATGAATTAAAAAATCCTAGTATCTATGTGAAAAAGAAGTGATGTTAATTTTTGATCTGAACCTCCTCTGTAATTATAATTATCAGCCTTTCCATTTTCTTCTTCAGTTCTGTTGATCTATTCATTTTCCAACTTTAAGTTATTTTCTATATAATCCTTATTAGACACATAATTTTTAGATGAAATTATGTAATAGTGAATCCAAACATTGTTCAAATATTTATTTAAAATTTTGGTATGCTTCAAACTATTATGACAGTTCAATGGATTAGCATTGGTTTTCTTGGGAGATCCTACTAGCAGCTCATTGCTCTACAAGGAGGTTAGCTGCTGCCTTTTTTTTTTCTAATTTGAGCTTCTAAATTGAACCTCATGTTAAAGTACTTCACATTGATTGATCACTCATCTCATTATTTTTATATTCAGTAGTTCAAGAAGATGAAAAGATAGTTACAGTAGAGGGTTTGTAATTTGGTATAAAAGTTGAATTTTGAGATGGGTCCAGATCAAATACATAGGTTTAGACTTGGATATATTATATAGTTCACAACTTCATAGTTAAAGATACTTGAAGCAGAGGGCTTGCTTTACTCAAGATAGTTATGTTGTATTTTTTTTTAAATATGTAATACTTGCCATATTAAATTTTAGTAGTAACCACGAGTATGATATTAATTTGCAGGGGAATGGTAGAATGCAAATCTGATCGATATCGTGAGGTAGGCAATAAAAACTGGGGCATCCCTAAATACATCTTATGCGTTCACTATAAATGGCGAGCCCGGGGCCTCTACAACTTCTCCAATAAAGAGTAAAGGTAACAATTGCTCCAATAAAGTTAATGCTTATATATACCCTTTTTCTTCTAGTAGTGCAAGTAACACATGAAAAATCCATAATTGAAATAATTTTCTAACTATTTGATAGCATTCAATATAGATGATTAATCTATGATTTAGAAATACAAGTGATACAATAGTCTGAAACTTATTAGTCACCTTATGCCCATGTCAGAGTATGTCACTCTTTTCTTTGTCCACTAATCATAGAGTGAAAACTAATGGTAGGAAGGTAGTTGATTTTAGTTAGGATAAATTTGTTGGCTAACAAAATGATATAGTGGCATACGAATACTAGAAGCTAATAGTTCATGGTTTAAACCTTAAGACTCAACATTAATCCTAAACCTGTCTGATTTTGCAAATATTTTTTTAGATATAAAGCATTATTGTCACTCCCCATTCCCGATATACTATTTGAAACACATTCTTACTTGTTGACATGGTTGTCAGGTTAGTTGGATGCTAGATTATTTCCTAGTATAGTTGGTTCTTGATTTATTTTGAGATCAGGTCTTGGTCATGACTTGAACTATTGGTTAAGTGAACAAAAAACCTCCCTAAATAAACCAAAATACACACTCTCTCTATCTTCTCATTATTTCTTTTTTATTATCTCTCGTAGGTTTTCTCTCTTCATCCATAGGCAAGTACACCTTGCATGAAAATGGAGAAACCTCATATTTTATGAGTCAATTATGTTTGATATGTGATTCTTCATGTGATTAGAACTTAGTATTTTTTATTTTTGTGGATGGATTAGTATAGATATACATTTTTAAGTTTAGAACTTTTTATGTGTTCTTGAGTTTTCATGGGTTTTGTGTTACGCCCCGATCACCTGCAGGCTAATCGGCCGTCCCCGTTAGGCGATTATCACTACGCCAATGCTCCCGAGGGACGATCGCTTCGACCCATCTGGGCGTGATGCCACACGAGCGTAAGCCACGCTCGTGCAAGGCCGTGGTTCATTGGCTGGCGGTAAGAGGTCTAAGCCACAGAGTCGCACAGATTATCCGAGTGCAGCAAAATTTATAAAACACATAGGTGATTTGGTAACAAGTTCACTGAGTCGACAATAGCGGAAGCATTGAATAACACAAGTTAAAGTAAAGCACTCTTTTATTGATATAAAAACGTGTTATAGAGGCGTATAGCCGAGATTATAAGTCGCTCAAGCCTCTCTCTCTGAAATGGTAAAAGGGTGCTAAGTATTCTGATATTCTGATGCGATACAATGACTCGCATGCGGATAGACGCTAAGCGAGGATGACTTAACTATATGAACATGAGTCGCTAGCAAAGCCATAAAGGACGGTTATAGCACAAGGATGAAATGACATGCAACGCAAAGGAACATGGATATTGTAAGTCATTCATCCAAAATATGCGACTATCATGGAGTTTTGTCCGGATTGGATCGGTACCAGTACCCCATCAATCGTCCATAAGAACCAATTGACCTTGTTTCCAAGTTATCCGCGACATACAATTTTCTGAGTCATTCTATTTTCATACTTGATATGATAATCCATTGATTCTTGTTCTGAAACGAGTAATTTGCTCCACGAGATGTGATTCTTGATTTGCTTGACATGATTCTCGTTCAGAGATGAACTTGATATGATTATCATTCCGATGCATACTTGACATAATCCTCAATCAGTGATTCACTTGCCATGATGCATTCACCTGGTTCAGGGATTACCTTGGTGACCTAACGGCCCCGGATACCTTCAGGTTCATACTTGCACGGAACGACTATTAGATAGTCTTTCGAAAAGAACTAGATGAATGTATGACATGCACAGTGTTACATAATTAAGGCATAGTTTATGTGACAAGCATTGAATTGAGGCAACAATATAAGTTAATATGTAAGCAAGCAAACATTGCATTCATAAGAAAACTTAAACATTCACGTTGGCTCGGGCCCGAAGGTATGCCGAGGAGTAAAACCGTAAAGGGACTATCCGAGCGACATGATCTAGGGTCATACAGTGTAGCAAGTGAAGCAGTGCACTATAAAAGCATGTGTATATCATTCTACTCGAGGCATAGTGGGGTCTCGTTGCACAAGGCAAGGGTAGCATGCAAGGGTCTGTATATAAGCATAGTTTTATTTTCATGTTCTAGCACAAGCAATACAAGTTGGAATTATTTCCTTAGTTAGGTGCGTTGGATTCTTATTAGCATGTATGTGGTGATTCACCTAGCGACTAGCATGTATCGTTCCTTATTTTAAGTATGCTGGCTAAGCAAAGACAAGTTCATCGTAGCCACCCACCTTAGTGATGATTTGCCTCGGTTGAGCGATACTCCGAGCGAGCCTCTGAAAGCCTAAGCCGAATCTCCGGAAGGGACAAGTCTGGATATCCTTTGCCTCAAATAAATATTCTCGCCTGAGCAAAGTGGGTCGGGATATTGCACTTTTGCCGTTTGAATCGGCCGTTCACTTGAGCGGAACGGGGTGTTACATCATACACCACTCAAAAAAAGTCTCGTCCTCGAGACTTCTCAAGCACAGGCCATTCTATCGCATTATCGATTCTAACTCAAGCGTAACAATTGGTACCACTAAATCCATTTGAACACAATCTCCTACTCGATCCTTATGATGTATCGCGTGTATGCTGAGTCAGTCTTATTTGTGCCTCAGCACGGGACATATTGCTTAATGTGGGTATGTTTTAATCGATCTTGATTTATAATCTAAGGTTGAGACAAACTTATACAAGTTGTTATACCTGTTCAGGTGGATATTCACTTGCACTAGCATCGGTATCAGTATGTCGCGAGTCTGGATCGTACATATATTTGAAGTGTACCTTAAGCATGAGCACGCCAACCAACTTAGCTATAGCGAAGCCTTAGCACTTGAGATTCATATCTCTTTAGTCTTGGATCGTGCACACGTTCAAGGCATCCCTTAAACATATACATTCAACCAAACTTAGATATAGTAAAATAGGACAAGCTACTTGCAAAAATCTCAAGGGTTCTCATTTTATGAATCACAAGGATACTTCCGATTAGGATCATTCGAATTCAAGCCATTTCCATTCCAACCCAATTCAAGTATTTTGCACTATCGTTAAGCACGATCTATTCGGTCTACCGACTAGCGTTCATCCATTCGGGTCAAACATAGCACATGCTTATCGTTCTAAGTCTAACCCTAAGTCTTGTTGCCCCAGTTATATAGCTTGTTCAAGCAATATGATAAAGTCGGTCACACGGTTCATTAGCTCGGCACAGGGTCCTCTGCCTAATTACTAGGTTACCTCACAAGGTCATAGGTACAAGTTCAAGCACACGATTTATCGCACAATTTGTCGCACGATGCTCGTCCCAATTCCTAGGGTCAAACTATTATTCATTTGTATGGGGTATTCTACCCAAACTCGTTTCACTCAGATTTTTAAACATCGAGCACAGATTTTTCCTACTCTCAATAGCACGTTCATTTGTATAGGGGTTCAAGTTCGTTCAGTAAAATCTACGATATCCAAGTTGCAGGACAAGCCTAGTGATTTGCATAGTCTATCTCTCCAAAATATGTTTTTGATAGAATACCTATCCGTTCCAAGTATAGACCACCAAGCCAAGATTTGATTCTAACCTTTTGTTATAACTTTAAGTTGTCCAACTTGATTCATGTATCCGTTCATGAAATCATCAAGCATGATTTATTTCAGGTTCTAAGCTAACTTATCCATCAAAACATTTTTGATCTCTTGCATTCCAAATTCGTCTTATCGTGTCGAACCAAAAGTCAAGACTATCCATAAGTTATCATGCTCCGGTCTCTTGCAAGTTCGATCACCCTCGTTGGACGTGAGATCATCGTGCAAACGCTCTCTCTAGATAATCGTCATAATTCGGGCATGACGCATGTACGGCATAGTGTTATGCTAGCATAAGACAAGAACGTTTGAATATTATGGTTTTTATTGACACAATCGAGACACCTTATAATTTTTCTCCATCCCAGTTGCATATCCATCGAGTCAAGTCCGTTCATGCAGTGATTATTATTTTGTCTAGTAAAATCATCCAACTTTAATGTTACCATTTGATAATTCCATAGTCTTCTTCTAGTACTCCTAAAGCAACTAATTTCAAATATTCAAACCCAAGTCTATTCTATTTTGACACATTCCATTTATCGAGTTCGTTTAGAATAATTATCGAACATGTTCCCGTGAGTTCGATCATCCCCACCGTACGTGAAATTATCATACCGGCACTCCTGCAGGATAACCATTCTCGTTGGGACTAATTTCGAGAGTTATCATTTTGAACTTGATTTTAAGATCGTTCTTCCAAACTCCAAGCCAAATCTATTATCGTTCATCTCATTCCATCGAAATATAATATTTATTTTTTGGCTAACTTTGATTCGAGCGATATTGTATTCAAGTTTCAATCTGTTTGTTTTAATCCAAAATCGCTCGCAAAATCCTCAAGTTTCTAACAAGTTTCCTTAACGAGATATCGATTTCTATTTTCGTGAATCCAATTCGATATAAGCCTTATCATTTATTCAAGATATTCCCAAATCGTTCAATCCAACTATCGCACGAGATTTATGAATCTGTTTGGATATTTCTAAATGATCCATACACCACTCAGAATTGATTCATCCAATCAAATCCTCAATTAATTCGTATCTTCCAATACGAAGTACTGTTCGAGCTATTTCTTAAAATCCAAGCATGATTCTCAATATTCGCCTAAGTGATAAGTCCGACAATATTCTATCGGTTGACATTCTAAGTCTGACTTGTCTTATTCCTAAATGATATCCCTTTCTCGTTTGCAACTTGATATCACCAAAGGGTCTTGGCGCACGATAACTCCTAAAGGGTCTAGCACAGGTTGGCACAAAGGCTAATCGTAATACAATTTCGTACAAGCAATCACATTATTCACATGCACTTTTTAAAAGTATTTAGATTTAATATTGGAATATTATGTTTGGGACATTGAGAGAGAGTGTGCACATAACCAAAGAACGAGCTTTCAAAACTGAGAAAATCGAAACGAAGTCCAAAGGCATATAGCCAAGCTCTAATAACATTTTGTTACGTCCCGATCTCCCGTAGGCTAATCGGCTGTCCCCGCTAGGCGAGAATCATCGCGCCAGCGCTCCCGCGGGACGATCGCTTCGGCCCATCTGGACGTGATATCGTACGAGCGTGAGTCACGCCCGTGCAAGGCAGTAGTTCATTGTCTGGAGCTAAGAGGTCTAAGCTACAGAGTCGCACAGATTATCTGAGTGCAGCAGAATTTATAAAATGCATAGGCGATTTGGTAACAAGTTTACTGAGTCGACAATAGCGAAAGCATTGAATAACACAAGTTGAAGTAAAGCAAACTCTTTTATTGATATAAACAAGTGTTACAAGCGACGTATAGCCGAGATTACAAGTCGCTTAAGTTGCTCTCTCTGAAACGATAAAAGCGTGCCAAGTGTTCTGATATTCTGATGCGATGTAATGACTCGCATGCGGATAGCTGCTAAGCGAAGATGACTTAACTATATAAACATGAGTCGCTGGCATAGCCATAAAGGACGGTTATAGTACAATGATGAAATGACATACAACACAAAGGAACATGGACGTTGTAGGTCATTCGTCCGAAACATCCGACTATCATGGAGTTTCGTCCAGATCGGATCGGTGTCAGTGACCCAGCGACCGTCGGCAGGAACCAATTGACCTTGTTTCCAAGTTGTCCGCGACATACAATTTCCTGGGTTATTCCATTTTTACACTTGATATGATAATCCATTGATTCTTGTTTTGAGACAAGTAATTTGCTCCATGAGTTGTCATTCTGGATTTGCTTGACATGATTCTTGTTCAGAGATAAACTTGATATGATTATCATTCCGATGCATACTTGACATAATCCTCAATCAGTGATTTATTTGCCTTGATGTATTCCCCTAGTTCAGGGACTGTCTTGGTGACCTAACGGTCCCGGATACGTTCAGGTTCATACTTGCACGGAACGACTATTAGATAGTCTTCCGAAGAGAACTAGATGAATGCATGGCATGCACAATGTTATATAATTGAGGCATAGTTTATGCGACAAGCATTCAATCGGGCAACAATATAAGTTAACATGTAAGCAAGCAAATATTGCATTAATTAGAAAACTTAAGCATTCACGTTGGCTCGGGCCCGAAGGTAAGCCGAGGGGTAAAACGGTAAAAGGACTTTCCGAGCGACATGATCTAGGGTCGTGTAGTATATCAAATAAAGCAGTGCACTACGAAGAGCATGTGTAAATCATTCTACTCGAGGCATAGCGGGGTCTCATTGCACAAGGCAATGGTAGCATTTAAGGGTCTGTATACAAGCAAAGTTTTATTTCCATGTTCTAGCACAAAAAATATAAGTGGGGATTATTCCATAAGCTAGCTGCATTTGATTCTTATTAGTATGCAGGGGTGATTCACCTAGTGACTAGCATTTATTGTTCCTTATTTTCAGTGTGCAGGCTAAGCAAAGACAAGTTTACCGTAGCCACCCACCTTAGCGATGATTCATCTTGGTTGAGCGATATTTCGAGCAGGCCTCTGAAAGCTTAAGCCGAACTCCTGAAGGGACAAGCCTGGATGTCCTTTGCCTCAAACAAGTATTCTCGCTTGAGCAAAGCAGGTCAGGATATTTCACTTTTGTCATTTGAATCGGTAGTCCGCTTGAGCGGAACGGGGTGTTACATTTTAATCTCTAAAAACTTATTGTTTTTAAAAATTTATTCTTCTATGTTGATGGGCATTTCATTTTGAGTAGTTTAGAACTTAATTTGGTGGATTTGGACTTTGTTTGAGGTTTTCATGGAAGGAACAAAACTTAAATTTTTGGAACTTTCATGGCCGAAACCTGCTGTTCTGTGACGAAGGAGCTCCATGCGGCACACTTAGCATGCGGCCTGGACTTCTCATTTCAAATTCAATATGCGGCCATATTGTTGGACGCATGACTGAAATCTGTACATGTTCCCCTTGGCCAAATGAATGAACTTGAACGAATAAAATTTTACTAAGTCCAAAAATATTTTATGTGGCCAAGTGTGTATGCGGCCAAGAGGAGCATGCGGTCTTGTGCAATGCGTTTCCTATTTATTAAAACGTATGACTCAGCACCGCCTTAGCTCATTTTTTTTATAATTTTGTCTTATTCTACTGACACACTTTATTTGTATGTCACATCAATCACATCCATCACTTTATGTTATCTTTTTTTACTTTTCTTTATTGCCCATCACTTTGGCACTTGTTCCGAAGAGTGGACCTTGCCCTACCCATGCGGCCTTGACATCCTTGTGGCCCACGACTGCATGCGACATTGACTTAATGTGGCACCTTGGCTATGGTATTACTATTTCATGTACATATTGAACACTTGTTTGGTTTAAAAATGTTCTAGTTTGATTGAATTATTGTGATACGATGTGTTAAACTTTGAAAGGACTTGTATGACCCAAATATGATTCTGTGTTAAGTATATGACAGGAGCCATGTAGATGTGGTCTTATATGCACTTACTAATTTCTCTTGATCATATTAATATACGTTGGAGAGAATAAGGTGCGTAGTTCAATTCGAGGGAAGGTATACAATCTCGGTCCCATTTTAATTTAAGGATTGTGGATCTGATCTCGAGGAGTTCTCACACAACTCTTATTTTTAAGTATCGATATAATAAAGTAAAAAATTAATATGACCAGTTCTTAACTGTCCTGTCCTGTCCTGAATGACTTGCTACTTGATAACTTGTCCATGATCGTGACCTTAACCTTTATACTAGAACTTGTTCATGCCCTGACCATTGTATTCGTACTGATACCCTTGATCGCACATAGAGTGCTACTTGATATATATATAGTGAGCCGTCATGCCATATACTCTTGCTATGTGATATATGTAATTATTTTCATGCACGGATCTGGTAGTGAAACAGTAACTTTAGTCGTCGATATATATTATTGATTGGTGCATCACACTTGGGTAAATCAATATTTAACTTGCGAGTAACAATATGGGTTCGTATCAAGAGTGACCGTACTTAAAGTACAATATCTAAGAAGAATGTCCATGTGACCACGGCATAAGATTCTATTAACCTAGGGTTAATTAGGTAACTTAACTTGTAAAGCATAGGGAGGGAACGGTATCTCAAGATCGAGCATGTCGAGCCACCCTAAATTAGATGAGAATAAAGAATGGCCACCACAGATACTGTATATCATCCGTACAAGTGGAGTACAATAACTGATCTAAATAAGACCGAGCCAGTATCTTTCCTATAAAAAGCCTGAAACTATTATTAATCGTTCATTAGCTCAGTGTCATTACTAGTGACTGGTGTATCTTATACATATATTATTGCTAGTATATCATTGGTTCAGCCAGTCCTGCTTAATTAGGACACGATATAATGATACTTATGTATTGCATTTTTGGGATAACCCAGAGATCACATATCAAGCCATAATACATGATTGGCCATTTAAATTTCTTGTAATGAATGCCAAGCCAGAAAATTGGGCTGTCATGGCATGATGATTCAACCCATGTCATTGTTTGGTTATTGGGTTGAGTCATTATTTTAAGATAATCCATGGACTAAAGCTAGATTCTTTTCTCCTATTTAATATCTCTGATTGTGTATTGTGCCTTTTATTAAGTAAAATTAGGGATATAGACTGTTGTGGCATGATGGTGTAACTCATGTCCTTGTTTGGTTGCTGGATTGCGTTGTTGTGATATGATAGGCGGTGGACTGAAACTACGATGCCGAGTTATTTCAGTTTGACCATAATCAAGGGACATATTCTATCTTCATGTGATAAGGAATTTTTTATCCTTGTTTGGTGAAGGGGTATCGTGTCATATCATGTCATGGATAGGATATATTCCATTGATTATTGGCTTACGCATCTCATGCTATAGAATTGGTTTTGTTTCTTTATTTTGTTCTTCCTTTTTGGGACTTGCTATTTTAGGTCTGACCCCACTAGTTTTGTATGGTCAGGTTTAGAGCCAACACCTAAGGATCAAGCTTACTTCCCCCTCATTGATGGCACATACTCGAAGGATGACTGCTGAGGGACACAAGTGGGTTTCTTTACTTACTACTCGTATTTTTTAAACTATATTATTTTGGACATTTAGCCAACCAACATATGTTAGCCGACAAATCTGGACACTAGTTTCCTACATGACTGTAATATATTCAGACTACAGGTGACTCACTGTCATATATACTTTTGATCTTATATCTGGCTTATTATCTTGTCTTGCTAGATATATTCTGATGCAACATTTGGGATGACTTACTGCTTATTCTGAAATATTCTATGTTATTGATACTAATTTGAATGATTAAGATAAATAAATTCTTGACCTTAGGAGACCTAATTTTAGTATACACTCCCATGTTTCTAGACAACCTTAATATATTGTGGATTGCTTCAGTATTCTGTAAGGTATGGTTGGCTGAGTTATCCCCCTCTCTCTAGTATTCTAGATCTAGGTGTGACAAGATTTTAGTGGTAGCCCATTCATGTCTGTCTTTCTTTTCTGACTTGTGTCTTGATCATAGGAAATCTCAATTAAACATGTTCCTCTATGAAATCCTGAAATATGTCTCCTCGAAATACAGCTTGACTTCGGTACCATTGATTTCTCGGTCCTTTCTCGTCTTGTTCTTGATTTATCTTGTGTCCTTTTCTTTAGGGCTTTTCCAGCTTCGGTGGTTGGAGCACTAAGGATTTTAGTAGGACAAGGATCCATTGGCCCACATCGAGAGACAACATATGTTCCTAGAGGAATCATGATAGAATCAGTAGAGGAGCACAGGGAACATGTACCAGAAGATCTAGTACCCTCGGTCATACCAGTAGTGCCAGTAGCACTTGATACACTAAAATTATTAGTGATTATAAGAGAAATAATGGCAACACAATAACACCAACAACTTCAGCAGCAAGAGTAGAATGTCTTGTTGAACCAAGGATTACATACGACCATGGAAATGAGTATTAGAATAGACTCAGGGGCATCGGTGAGATTATGCCGACTCAACCCCAAGTACTTTGATGGCATGGAGGATACCTTTACCGTAGACGCTTGGCTACAGAATATTGAAACAATACTAACAACAACAAAGGTTCCAGCTGAGGAACAAGTTGATCAGGTCCGATTGCAGCTCCAGGACCTTGCTATAGATTACTTGGCAGCAGAAGAAGTTGGGTTAGGACAACATATCTCAAAGGACAACTTTAGGTCCTATTTCAAGGTTAAGTATTTTGGAGTGGTAGCATAATATGAGCTACAATAGAGGTTCATCAACCTCAAGCAGTCTGGAAGGACGGTGGTTGGCTACGCGATAAAGTTCTGCAGGCTTAACAGATTTGCCCCGATGATGGTAGCAACAGAACCAGAGAGAGCGATGAGGTTCCAGTATGGACTTCATTTAGAAATTTATCAACTGGTAGAGGGCTATAACTACCAGACTTTCGACAAAGTATTCATCGCATCTAGGCGACATGAGTTGACAATGCAAAGGTTAGCTTCAAGGAAAGGAGGCCAGAAGAGGTCTTATGCCCAGAGCGAAGGAGGAGGACGAGCACAGTGGACGTCAGTACTATCTTCTAGCATTCGCGTTCATGACACAGCGCCAAGAATGTCAGTGGCATCAGTAACAACAGCACCAATTTGGTCGTATCAACCGAGGCAACAGCTGCAACAATGATTGGGATCCCCAGTTGGATACACGTATTATGGCAAGGGAGGCCATATGTGGGAGGTATGTAGGACAACACACGGGTTGTGTCTGCGATATGGTAGTCCAAATCATCGAATTTCCAATTGTCCTATGATACAGAGGATTAAAGGATTGGTGCAACGATTAACATTACTAGCACCGAGGGCAGCTCTTTACAGGGGTCCATCATTGGCAATTAGGCTATTAGCTCAGCGTCTATTATCGATGCAAACTCAGATGTACAACCAGTAGAAGAATCAACAATACGGGCAAAATAGGCCATATTCAGGAGCATCCCATTCATTTATGTGTGCATGATTTGTGATACGTATTGGATTGGAGTTTGAGGGATTGCCAGAGAGGCTAAATTTACTCATTGGTAATGATATCGTAGAAGTCAGTAGAGTGTGTTCGTAGGATTCAGTAGAGTGTGTTTAGCGTGTCAAATCGTAATGTGTAGGCATTTATTATCTGCAAGGTTAATCGAGTTTCCTATAGGTAACTTCAACGTTATTTTAGGCATTGACTGGTAGAGAGATAGTCATGCGATGATAGATTTCCGTAGGGATAGAGTGTTGTTTAACATCCTGGGCAAGAAATTTTTTATCTTTAACGTAACGGTGAAGGACCAGTATGAAGGTATCATTGTAGCAATAGCAGGAGTTAAAGATCAGTTCCCCAGAATAATTAAGGAATTTCTTGACATATTTTCAGAAGAGCTTACAAGATTACCACTAGTAAGAGAAGTGGAGTTCTGCATAGAGTTGAAGACAGGAGCAAAACCAATTTCCATCAAGGCTATCAGATGTCACCAATGGAGCTTAACCAGCGATATCAATATATGGAAGAACTAAAGGTGAAGAAGTTTATTCGAGCTAGTGGATCACCATGGGAAGCACTAGTGGTTCAAGTAAATAATAAATATGGGTCGACACGATTATGTATCGACTATTGGTAGTTGAATACAGTAAGAATAAAGAACAAGTATCAATTGCCTATAATTAATGACTTATTTGACCAACTGAGCAGGGCAAGAGTATTTTTAAAAATAGATGTTCGATCAGTATATCATCAAGTAAGAGTCTGGGAGCAAGATATACCTAAGACAGTATTTCGATCTCGATATGGGCATTGCAAATTCTTAGTTATGCCAATCAGATTGAATAATGCACCAACAATTTTCATGAATTTGATGAATCATATATTTATGCAATACCTAGATCAATTGTAGTAGTATTCATAGACAAAATTATTATCTACTCTAGCAGTAAAGAAGAGCATTAAGAACATCTTTGGATGGTTTGTCTGTCTGTCATTGGATACATGCTCAAGGCATCGGCGACTATGTTGGCCTTCCCTGGGTGGTACTACAAGAAAATACCAAAGTCCTTCATCAACTCCAACCATCTCCTCTGCCTCATGTTCAACTCTTTCTGTGTGAACACATACTTTAAGCTTTTATGGTCTGTAAAGATCTCTACACGCTCTCCCTACAAATAGTGTTTCCACAGCTTTAGAGCAAAGATGACCACTGCCAACTTTAAATCATGGGTGAGGTAGTTCTTCTCATGAGGACATAATTGCTTGGAAGCATAGGCAATCACCTTCCCGTGCTGCTGAAGAACGTAATCCAAACCCTTCTTTAAAGCATCACTACAGATAGTGAATCCACCTATCCCTGATGGCAACGTCAAAATTGGAGCTGTCATCAATCTCTTCTTCAGCTCATCAAAAACTGCCTGACAATCCTCCGTCCAAACAAAATTTACATCCTTCCTGGTCATTCAAGTCCTCGGCTCTGCAATTCTAGAGAAGTCTTATACAAACCTCATGTAGTAACTTGCTAGTCTGAGAAAACTCCTGATCTCAGCCACTGAACTGGGAGTAGCCCACGACTCTACTTCCACAATCTTCTTCGGGTTAACTGAGATCCTGTCACCTGCCACCACATGCCCAAGGAATTCAATATTGTCAAGGAAGAACTCGTAGTTCGAAAGCTTTCCGTAAAGTTCCTTCTTTCTGAGAGTCTCCAAAACTATCCTTAGGTGCTCCTCATGCTCCTCCGGGGACTTTGAATATACAAGAATGTCATCGATGAACATCACCACGAACTTGTCAAGGTACTGGTGGAATACCTAGTTCATCAGGTTCATGAATACCGCAGGTATATTAGTTAACCCAAACGATATCACCATGAACTCAAACTGGCCATACCGAGTTCGAAAAGTTATTTTTATAATATCTTCTTTCTTTACTTTTATCTGGTGGTAGCCAGACCTTAAGTATATTTTCGCGAATACTTTCGCTTCGCTCAACTGATCGAATAGATCATCTTTCCTCGGCATCGGGTATTTGTTCTTGATAGTGAGGTTGTTCAAAGCCCTATAGTCGATACACATGCGTACCGACCCATCCTTCTTCGGTACAAATAATACCGGAGTACCTCATGGTGATAAACTGGATTTGATAAAGCCCTTATTCTGTAACTCATAAACCTGCTTCTTCTACTCTTCCAGTTCGCTGTTGTTGACCTTATAGATGTACTGTGATATTGGCTCTGCGCTTGGCACTAAGTCTATAGGGAACTGAATATCTCTGTCTGGAGTTAATCCTGGCAACTCCTTTGGAAAGACATCCAAGAACTCTGCTATCAAAGAATGTGGCAACTCCTTTTCTTCCACCCTGGCTCCCCAAAAGATGCCCCTGCTCTGCTCCGTTGCTCCTCTGGCGACCTTGAACTCTGTCTCTCCTGGTAGTCAAAATATCACTCTACTTCCACGATAATCTATAGTAGCTTGGTACCTACTCAACTAATCCATCCCGAGTAAAATATCGTATCCCGGAAGTGGCATTACGAGTAAGCACACACTAAACTCTCGGCCTTCCAATGAAACTCTCTAGTCCTTGTAAAAATTACTGACTAGGATAATGCATCCCTCAGTCATGATCTTGCAAGTCCTATGTAAGGGTTCTGCCTCTAAATGATGCTTAAGAGCATAAGATATCAATACAAAACTATGGGAAGCGACAGAATTGAATAATGTAAATATTGGAATAGAATCGAGAAGAACTGAACCTAGTATCACATCTCCTACTGGCACGGCCTCCTCGACCATCATGGCATACGTTCGTCCCAGGGGTGCACCTCTCTGATGCTGCTGGTGCTGGGCAAACCTCTGCTGCGGTGGCGGGAGTGGAGGTCTCCTGTGCTGACCTCCTGGTGTAGTAGGTACTCTGGCAGGTCCCCTCTAAGTGGCCGCTTCACCCTGACCTAGACGAGTCTGAATAGACGGACAATCTCTCAACTGGTGCGCTGATGATCCATAAAACAAACATGTATCCAGCCTCTTCCTGTAGATGTCTCTCGTGTGTCCCGTCTTTCGACAGTACGGACACTGGACAGCGGTCTGGGTCTGCCTCTGCGGCTCCTATTGGATATGTCCTCGAGCTGGTGCTTGGTGCTGCTGGTGCTGATACGACCTCTATTGCTGTTGAAAGTGAGGACGCTTGATAGGTCCCATATAACTACTCACTCCTCCATAAATGTCACGTCCTCTATTGGGCCTGAGGTTTAGATCATCCTCAGCGATCTGGGCATCCATCAGATTGCCCTCAAAGGTGGCAGTGCGACATCTAGAAGTACAAAAAATGATCTCTCTCATCAACCCCTTCCTGAACTTTCGGGCTCGATCTCCTGGTTCCCGAATCATCGACGGTGCAAAATAACTCAAGCGGCAAAACTCTGCGACGTACTTGTCGATCGACATGTTCCCTTGGACCAAGTCATGGAACTGACTCTCCAAGGCTCCCAGGGCCACGTCGGGAAAGAACTTCTCCTTGAAATGCTCCTTGAAAGCCTTCCAAGTAAGTCATCTGATAGTAATTCTTAGCTCCTTACGATACCAAGTCAACACGATATCGAAACATCTGGCTGCCGGCGACCTCGATCTACAGACTTTATGGAATCTGGGCCAAGCACAAGTTCCCCAATATGTCCTCCAGCCAGTCGTCGCGTAGAGTATACCCTCAACACCCTTAAACTCCCGAGGTATCATCCTCTTAAAGTCCACTATGGTGCTTGGCCTCTGTTACTGTGCGACTCTCTCTACTGCCTAGAGAGCCACCTGATGAGCATTCTCCATACTCTCCCTCATCAGCTTAGTCTGCGCTTGACGCTCCTCTGCCTGCACCCTCTGTGCCTCAGCCTGAACCTGCTGAGCCTCTGCCGACATCCTCTGAGCATCCACTATGCCCTGGATCAATACAAATATCTATGCCCGTCAACAAGCACACCTACTGGAAATGGAATCCGTTATGGTGGAAGGTCCTCCGTAAAAGCAAGGACAACCCTCTAGAAAAGTGGGGGAGGAGGACCCCTTAATGCTGTAATAACCCGTTCTGCTCAAGCGAACTGCCGATTCAAACGGCAAAAGTAAAATGACCCGACCCACTTTGCTCAGCGAATACTCGTTTAAGGCAAATGGATTTCCTTACTTGGCCCTTTAGGAGTTTCGGCTTAGGCTTTCAGAGGCTCGTTCGGAGTATCGCTCAACAGAGACGAATCATCGCTAAGGTGAGTTGCTACGATAAACTTATCTTTGCTTAGCCAGCACACTTAAAATATGGACGATACATGCTAGTCGCTAGGTGAATCACCCCCTGCATGCTAATAGGAATACAACGCACCTAGCTAAGGGAATAATCCTAACTTGTATTGCTTGTGTTAGAACATGGAAATAAAACTTTGCTTATAAATAGACCCTCACATGCTACCTTTGTCTTGTGCAACTAGACCCCGCTATGCCTCGAGTAGAATGATATGTATGTACTCTTCGTAGTGCACTGTTCACTTGTTTACACTACACGTCTCCAGAGTATGTCGTTCGGTATTTCCCTTTACGATTTTACTCCTCGCTCTACCCTTAAACCCGTGCAAAACATAAATGCTTATGTTCTATATGAAAGCAATGCTTGCCTGCTTATATGTTAACTTGTATTTATTGTCTTGTTTCAATGCTTGTCACATAATTCATGCCATAATCAAGTAAACACTGCCTTGTATTGCATTCATCTAAGTTTCCTGAAAAACTATCAAATAGTCGTTCCGTGCAAGCATGAACCTGAAAGTATTCGGGACCATTATGTCGCCAAGATATTATTCCTGAACCAGGGGATTTGTACCAAGTCAATAATCCAAGGATCACAGCTCATGGAATAATACTTGTTACATACTGAATTAACTGGCTTGGAAATTGATATACAATTGTGATCAAACATGCCTCGAACATGTATTTGATATATCCTGTCTTGAACTTGATCTTGTACCTAACCAGAGGCCCGAAGATTAGAGACCTGCATGGATACGGATAACTTATGCACAAGGTCTTAGTTCCTGCGGACGGTAGCTGGGGCACTGGCACCGATCCGATCTAGACGGAACTCCTGATAGTCGTCTGCTATAAGACTAAATGGCCTGTGGCATCCTATCTATGTATTATACGTTATTCCGTACTGAGACTATAACCGTCCTCCATGGCGCCATGCTAGTGACCTCCTGTTCATATAGATAAGTCATCCTCGCTTAGCCGCAATCCGCGTGCGAGTCATTGCATCACATCGAGAATAACTGAAACACCAGAACGATCTTGAGTATAACACACTTGTACATATGGAGCATTTGAACATCTTATTCAAATACTTGATATTCTGTATAATCGTGCATCCAAAACATAACCTCGCTCACGATACTTGTGCTTACATATGCTATTGCCCCTGAAATTTATTACAAATATGCTCGTGCTTGATTTTAACTTAGTTTGCCTTGGACAGGGAAGGACGAATGGTAAGTTGGTAAGTCTCGCCGTGCTCCTTATATCGTACGGCGCACTGCCACATGAGTTAGGCTTTTCATAAATGCCATAAAACTGATCCTAAGGCAAGATTAGAAAGATAACTAAATAGATGGTGCACGGAACCTATAGAACCAGTGCATTCATGTACTGATAACCAACTAGATTGTTTGCAGGGTGCGGGAGAATCTCGTTCATTGTGGATGCCTCCTTCGTGCATGCTAAGGCATGGAGTCCACTCTGAAGCCTTCGAGCGTTGCATCCAGAACTAAAGCACATATAGACGACATAAAGTTGGAACATCACTTATGTTTTATTCCATAAATGTAGCCACTTGGCACGCTTTTACTATTTCAGAGAGAGAGGCTTGAGTGACTTATAATTTTGGCCTAGCGCTGCTTGTAACACTTGTTCAATATCAATAAAGAGTTTTCTTTACTTTAATACTTGTGTTATTTAATTCTTCCTTTATTAACGACTCTGTGAACTTGTTACCATCGCCTGTGTGTTTATTATTCCTCTGCACTCGGATAATCTGTGCGACTTTGTGGCTTATACCTCTTACCGCCTGTATGGACCACGGCCTTGCACGGGCGAGGCTTACACTCGTGCGACATCACACCCAGATGGGTCAAGCGATCAGCCTACGGGAGCGCAGGCGCGGTGATTCTCGCCTAGAGGGGACGGCCGATTAAACTGCGGGAGATCGGGACGTGACATGTTGGTATCAGAGCATGGCTATACGCCTTTGGACTTCGTTTTAATTTTCTCATTTTTGAAAGCTCGTTCGTGGGTTATGTGCATACGCTCTCTCAATGTCTCATCGGGATGTTCCAAATAATAAATCTAAATACTTTCAAAAAGTGCATATGAATGATATGATTGCTTGTACGAAATTGTGATGCGAAGGCCTTTGTGCCAACCTGTGCTAGACTTGTGGGATTAGACTCATGCTAAAATTTGCAAGATATATATGAACTCGAATGCCTATACATAATTATCCAGCTGGTTAGTATACGGAATAGAATATCATTCACACAGTTAGCTATGCACACAGTCTTTCGGCTAAGTTGTGTAGAGTACCGCATGCCAAGACCCTTTTGGTGCAAGCTAGTTGTAAACGAGATTTTGATATCATTCAGAAAAGAGATAATTCAGACTTAGAATGGCAACCGATAGAAACACTATCAGTTTATCACTTAGGCAAATATTGAGAATCGTGCTTGGATTTTGGGAAATAGCTCGAACTGTATTTCGTGTCGGTAGATGCAAATCAAATATGGTTTACTTGGATGACTATAAACAAGATATATACGAGACTAATATTTATTTGACGATGTTAAGTATTGTACAGGAATTCTTAGAAAAACTTGGTAAATATGCTAGCGATTGATGCGAACATCGATTGAGAATTTAATTGGGTGACCCAATTCTGAGTGGTGTATGGATCATTTAAAAATATCCAAACGGATTCATAAGTCTTGTGTGATAGTCGGATTGAACGATTTGAGAATGTCTTGAATAAATGTTAAGGCTTATATCGAATAGGAATTCATGGAAAATAAAAATTGATATCTTGGTTAAGGAAACTTGTTGGAAACTTGGAGAATAGTATGAGCATTTTTGATTTAAACCAAATGGATTGAACTTGAATACAATATCACTTGAATATAAGTTAGCACGAGAATAAATATTGTGGTTTGATAAAAGAGATAAGTGATAACATATTTGACTTAGAGTTTGGAAGATCGATCTTGAATCTAGTTCAAACGATAACATTCGAAATCAGTCCCAACGGGAACGATTATCCTACGGGAGCATCGGCGTAGAGATTTTACGTACGACAGGGTTGATCGAACTCACGGGAACATGTTTGGTGATTATTCCAAATGAACTCGGTGAATAGAATATATCAAAAATAGAATAGATTTGGGCTTAAATATTTGAAACCTAGTTGTTTGAGGAATGCTAGAAGTAGACTATGGATTTACCGAACGATAATGTTAAAGTTGGATAATTTTGCTAGATAAATTATAATCACTGCATGAACGGACATGACTCGATGGATATATAACTTGGATGGAGTAAAGGGAAATGATAAGGTGTTTGAATTATTTCGAAGATAACCATAATGTTCAAACTTTCTTGTCTTGTGCGAGCATAATTCTATGCTCGTATATACATCACGTCCGGATTAGGACAATTATCCAACGGGAGCGTTGGCGTGGTAATCTCATGTCCAACGAGGGTAATCAAACTTGTGGGAGACCAGAGCATGACAACTGATAGATCGTCTTGGCTTGTGGTTCGACACGATAAGAAAAATTTGGAAATACAAGTGTATCAGAATTATTTCATGGATAAGTTAGCTTAGAACCTGGAATAAATCATGCTTGATGGTTTCGTGAACAGATACATAAATTAGGTTGGACGACTTGGAATTATAATCTAAGGTTGAGAATTGAATCTTGGCTTGGTGGTCTAAACTTGGAATGGATAAGGATTCTATCAAAACATGTTTGGAGAGGTAGACTATGCAAATCACTAGGCTTGTCCTGCAACTTTAAAAAATTAGGGATTGTTTGAACGGACTCGAACCCCTGTGCAAACGAACGTGCTATTGAGAGTAGAAAAATCTGTGCTCGATGTTCAAAAATCTGAGTGAAACGAGCTTGGGTAGAAAATCCCGTACAATGAATAATGGTTTGACCCTAGGAATTAGGGCAGGCATCGTGCGACAAATTTGAACGATGAATCGTGTGCTTGAACTTATACCTATGACCTTGTGAGTTGACCTAGCAATTAGGCAGACGACCCTGTGCCGAGTGAAAGAACCTGTGTAATCGATTTTAGAACATTGCTTGAACAAGCTATAGAACTGGGAAAATAAGACTTAGTGTTATACTTGGAACGGTAAGCGTGTACTATGTTTGACCCGAACGGATGGACTCTAGTCAGTTGACCGGATAGATCGTGCTTAACGTGCAAATACTTGATTTGAGTGTGATTGGAATGACTTGGAATTTGATTGACCCAGTTGGAAGTATCATTGTGATTCATAAAATGAGAACCCTTGAGATTTTCGCAAAGTAGCTTGTCCGATTTCACTATCCCTAAGTTTGGTTGAATGCATATGTTTGAGAGACCCTTCAACGTGTGCATGATCCAAGACTCGATGATATGTTAAACTCGAGTGCTAAGACTTCATTATCGCCAAGTTGGTTGACATGCATATATTTGAAGGACACTTTGAATATGTGCACGATCCAGACTCGCGATATACTAATCTCGAATGCTAGCGCAAGTGAATATCCGCATGGACAAGTATAACGACTTGTATAAGTTTGCCTCATCCTTAGATCATCATTCATAATGGATTATATTGTACCCCGTGTTAAGAAATATGTTCCGCGCTAAGGAGCAATAGAGACTGACCTAGCAAACACGTGATACGACATAAGAACGATTAGGAGATTGTGTTCAAACGGATATAGTGGTACCGATTGCTACGCTTGGAATAGATTCGATAGTGCGATAGAATGGCTTGTGCTCAGGAAGTTTCAAGGACGAGACTTTTTTTGAGTGGGGTATAATGTAACGACCCATTTCGCTCAAGCAGACTGTCGATTCAAATGGCAAAAGTGAAATGACCCGACCTGCTTTGCTCAGCGAGAATACTCGTTTGAGGCAAAAGGATTTCTCGACTTGGCCCTTCAGAAGTTTCGGCTTAGGTTTTCATAGGCTCGCTCCGAGTATCGCTCGACTGAGACGAATCATCGCTAAGGTGGGGACTACGATGAACTTATCTGTGCTTACCCAGCACACTTAAAATATGGACGATACATATTAGTTGCTAGGTGAATCACCCCCGACATCCTAATAAGAATACAATGCACCTAGCTAAGGGAATAATCCCAACTTGTATTGCTTGTGTTAGAACATAAAAATGAAACTTTTCTTATAAATAGACCCTCGCATACTACCTTTGCCTTGCGCAACTAGACCCTGCTATGCCTCGAGTAGAATAATATGTTTGTACTCTTCGTAGTGCACTGTTCACTTGTTAATACTGCACGTCCCTAGAGTATGTCGCTTGGTATGTCCCTTTACGGTTTTACTCCTCGCTATACCCTTAGACATGCACAAAATATAAATGCTTATGTTCTATATGAATGTAATGCTTGCCTGCTTATATGTTAACTTGTATTCGTCGTCGTGTTTCAATGCTTGTCATATAATTCATGCCACAATCAATTAAAGACTGCCTTGTATTGCATTCATCTAAGTTCCCCGAAAGACTATCAAATAATCATTTTTTGCAAGCATGAACCTGAAAGTATTCAGGACCATTAGGTCGCCAAGGCATTATTCCTGAACCAGGGGATTTGTATCAAGTCAATAATCCAAGGATCACAGCTCGTGGAGCAATACTTGTCATATACTGAATTAAATGGCTTGGGAATCGATATATAATTATGAACAATCATGCCTCAAACTAGTCCCTGATATGTCCTACCTTAAACTTGATCATGTACCTGACAAGAGGCCCGAAGATTAGAGACCTGCATGGTCACAGATAACTTGTGCACAAGGTCTTACTTCCTGTAGACGGTCGCTGGGGCACTAGCACCGATCCGATCTGGACAGAACTCCTAATAGTTGCCAACTATAGGACGAAATGGCCTGTGGTGTCCTGTCTATGTGTTGTACACTATTTCGTACTGAGACTATAACCGTCCTCCATGGCATTGTGTCAGTAACCTCATGTTCATATAGATAAGTTATCCTCGCTCTGCGATAATCCGCATATGTGTTATTGTATCACAACGAAAATAACTGAAAGACCTGAACGATCTTGAGTATAACACACTTGTACATATGGAGCACTTAAACATCTTATGCAAACACCTGATATTCCGCATAATCGTGCACCCGAAACATAACCTCGCTCACGACACTTGTGCTTGCATATGCTATTGGCCCTTAAATTTATTATAAATATTCTAGTGCTTGATTTTAACTTGGTTTGCCTTGGATAGGGAAGGACGAATGGTAAGTTGGTAAGTCTCGTCGTGTTCCTTATATCGCACGGTGCACTGCCACACGAGTTAGACTTTTCATAAATACTATAAAACTGATCCTAAGGCAAGATTAGGAAGATAACTAAATAGATGGTGCACAGAACCTATATAACATATTTGGATTTATCGAGCGGGCGAGTAGCCTCCCCCCGCACCAGTGCATTCATGTACTGATAACCTACCAGATTGTTTACAAGGTACAAGAAACCTCGTTCGGTGCGGATTCTTCCTTCGTGCGTGCTAAGGCGTGGAGTCTACTCCGAAGCCTTGGAGCATTGCGTTAGGAACTGAAGCACATATAGAAGACATAATATTGGAACATCGCCTATGTATCATTCCACAAATGTAGCCACTTGACACACTATTACTGTTTTAGAGAGAGAGACTTGAGCGACTTGTAATCTCGGCCTAGCGCCGCCTGTAAAACTTGTTCAACATCAATAAAGAGTATGCTTTACTTAAATACTTGTGTTATTCAATGCTTCCGCTATTGAAGACTCTGTGAACTTGTTATCAATCGCCTATGCATTTATTATTTCATTGTACTCGGACAATCTGTGCGACTCTGTGGCTTAGACCTCTTACGCATGTATGGACCATGGCCTTGCACGGGCGTTGCTTACACTCGTGTGGCATCATGCCCAGATGGGTCAAGCGATCGGCCTATGGGAGCGCAGGCGCGGTGATTCTTGCTTAGCGGGGATGACCGATTAACCAATGGGAGATCGGAACGTGACAAATGCTACCGAAACTCCTACATGAACAGGTAAAGTAGGAGGAGCAACTCCAGTTATCTGGATGGCAGGCCTTTCGGAAGCTGCGGGTCTTGATCTCTGCGACCTAATCTTCGGCGGCATCCTGAAGCACTTATTCAGATAGTAAAAATAAATTTAAAAATTTTCTAGTTGTGATTAAGCATACTCTCATCATATACCCTATCTCATGCTCGTAATAGTACTCTTAAGTCTGAGCACTACTATGAACTGCACTAGTTGTGACCTAATCTTACTCTTCTAGACCTGCATGAGCCCCACAAAAATGTGTCATGACCCGTAGCCATAAATTGGGCATGAGTCGTAGGTATGTCCAACCTACGCCACAGCATCGGCGATAGAACGATATCTTGATCTTAAAATAACTAAAACAACTCACAAAGATAAAACTTGTAAATGATCTAAACTCCAAACGGAGGACAATAATATACATATAATCATCAACTCACAATATACTCAATCACAATAACTATAAGGAAGGTAAATGGTATAATAAAGATGTAAACAAATACGAGAGGCAAAATAATATATTTCTAACAAAACAAAGTCTAAGAGTCTAGCTATCTCAACCTAATATAAGTCTTAACATAATACAACTCAAATCTCAAAGTTTGGAACAATCCAATACATAAATAAACTAGGCCAAGTATTGTCTAAACAACTGTGAGTGGTATCTCCTCTACATGGAGTGTCTCGTCTGGAATATCAGAGATGTAATCGCCATCTACTCCTGGACCATAATGGGTAGGACAGAAGTCCTCAAGATCCTCTGAAAAATATTATCCAGTCATCATTGGAGTGAAGCACAAGCACTAACAGCGATTCCAATTATATTGATAAAAACTATAAAGCAGTGAATACGAAATATACATGATGGAATAAAATACTGGAATATAAGGAAGACTGGGGAGACATGTAATCATCATATAGAAATAACTAGCAGTGAACAGATATATGTGAATGCTAGAAATGAATGTACAGGAGCAAGAATAGAAATACTTGCTAAGTGCCATAAAATATCAGTTTGTTATGTGATCGGCTTGGGACTAGATCAGGCATATTGTATATGATTGGCTATGATACATGTGAGGTTAAGCTAACAATCTGGTTAGCAATGATGTGAACAAAATTCAGGCTAATCATATATAACATGCTATAAGGCATGTAAATGGTCAGGCTGCACCCTACATGATGTGTGGAATGAGCTATGATGCATGTAAGGTGGGGTATGATCACCTAACTTGCTAATATTTGTCCGCCCTAACAAGTACGATAGATTCCGATCACGACTCCTCGTGACAGGTATCGATAATATTAGCCCATGTATCCACTGTATCGGAATCAAGTATACACTACAACTAGAATCATAGTAATGATCAAAATAAAAAAACTGTCAGAGAATGTACTCGCTTGTGGTCCTTAGCAACAAATGAGGACCGATGTCTAAGACAGGATCACGAAGACCTAAATTTTCAATATTAATGTTAAAGAATGATTTGAAGTAATATACATAGTTAACTAGCTAATTATGATGTTTTTAGGCCACTTCTTGGTCCATGCTAGGTTAATACCTTGTTACACGAAGTTCTCTTGGTCTTAACAAGGTATTCTAACTTATACTAGTCTTATACTATCTATATTAGTTAATACCTAGCTAAAATCAGACAGTACCAACTAATATTAAATACTAAATTAACTATATATGTTATATACCTGATAATATCAATACAATATTTAATCTATAGATTGATACTCAAGCAATCCTTAGTTTAGTACCTAACTGCTAACTGTGTACATGTACATCTGCACAGGTATCACACCCTGATATTAGGTCTGATATCAATAGAGCATTCCCAAACACTAGTTCCCTGGTTCACCCTTTACTCTTCAACACTTACCAACCCATCCTAACACCCTAACACAGTAACTTAATACCTCCTTGCTGTCAAATACCTATGAACATGCTCCAGTTTATGCTACGAGATTGAGACTTACCTCTCAGACCATACACTGATACTCGAGTATGAGTCCTTATTGGTAATCTTGACACACCAACACTCGAGCCTCTCTAACCCATTATAATCAACTTGAGCACCACAAGTAGCTGGGTACTTCCTGAAACACCTATACCCAATCATTGATACCTTATTCCCCAACACAATATTTGAAACCAGGTATACAACACCCGCACACACTACCTACAGGGTATACACAACCTACCTGCACACTCTTGATACCCCTTGTACTGCCCAGGTCTGTAGGGATATTGTAGTTGCTGCAACTGCCAATGGATCACCCCCTTCCCCACAACAACATATTGGCACTGTAAGTGCAATGCACTGCAGCCCTTAAGTACCTAACCCGATGTCAGTATGTAACAAACATCTACCAACTAACACCAAGTTCAACTACACTAACACAATAACAATTCGACTAACACCATAGCCTCAAGCATCATCAACCATACTTAATGACAACAGCAAAACCACTACATAAAGACACAATCCCGACCCCTTAATTACCTGAACACTGAACATCAAGCCTGCGCACTATAGTTCCCGTTCCCCCTATTCGAGGAGTGTGGCTAAGAAATACTTGGTATCGTTCGATCGGGACATATTGAATCAAGATCCTTTCCTCATTGAGAATTGCTTTCTTCGAAATCAGGTCCCACATTCAACGAATTATGTCTGAAGGAAGGACTCGGGGGCAGTATCGAGAGGGGCATTTCCGTTGCGCTAGTTTTTTTGCCCATTTTTATGCCGCTTGGCTGCTTTCTTGTAGGTTTTGTGGCTTTCATTTTCTTGAATGATTTTGATGGATTTTATTATCTTTGTTCTTTGAAGTTCGCATTTAGTATCGAACCCTTGGAGACCGAAGCAAGATATATTGATTATCTGTTGGTGCGTACATGTGATCGTGTAAGCGATGCACAAGCGGAGTCTTAAAGATCCTCCTTTCTCTCTTCCGATTCACCAACTTGTGAGTGGCCTTACTTTCGTTTTGATCCGTTCTTCTAAGTCTTCATTCCTAAAAATCTGATTTGTTTATTCATCCCGATCAATAATACCAAAATAATAAAATTGAGTCAAGATAAAAAAAAAGTAGACATGAAACACTTAATGCTTCTCACATAAACTTGCCTATACGGTCATATTGTCGCATGTTTGCCCGCTATACATGTATCTATTTTGTGTTCAGTTGTAGCTAGAACTTATTCATCTATAACTGTTCAATGGGTAGTACATAACTTGTGATTTGATCATATTAGCTAGTAGACTCTGCCATCGCACTGTGACAAAGTACTTATGTTCAAGTTGATGTCTAGAAATGATTCATATGTTAACTTAGTGTTTAGATCGTCAATAGTCATGGACAACTTGTGTACAAGGTATATGGTTCCTGCAAATGGTCAGCGGGGCACCGGGGCCGATTCGTCCCTGGTGGAACAACGATTAGTCGTGCTAGCAACTTAGCACGGGTGAGGCGGGACTTTGTAGTGGGACTCGCTACCTATGCTGCAAGCATTGCCGTCTACCCAGACTATAGTCTATGATGGCTAGTAAAGATTGTGATCCTTATGTATATTTAAACTGTGCAAACTAATTATGTCTTCGTGGCAGGGAGGGTCATGGTAAGTTTTGTACAGGTGGTTCAGACAGTGCAAGTAAAAGTCACCGAACGGCGGCATGTTTTGTTATGTCATTCCATTCTATTATATATATAATGAATTAAAATAAGACAAGATAGAAAGATCAAATAAAAATAATATTGCATGTTCACATGAATATGAAAGTCGATTTGGTATGTTAGGTTAGCTCGCCCTCAACGGTACTTTTTAAAGTACTGACCCTCGTTACAGCAGGTTCCCCGAGCCAAGGTGACACGACCAGGAGCTAAAGCCTCCCCCAATCTTTCACTGATCTGGCGTGTACGTGTTTGTGAATTTTGGAGCACAAGTTTAAAATCTCAAGGAGCTCGCACATACCTTTTTGAGTCTCCTAGGCGATGGTGGTAACACGCACCCAAGGTGGTTTGCTCTTTTAAAATAATAGTAAGGGATGTAATGTATAGATCAGCTATCTCATTTTGCGTCTATGTTATAAGCCTGTGTGACACCCTCTTATGTTTTGAGTTAAGTGTCTGTAACAAGATGTTCATTATCAATAAAAATAACTTTTCTATATTTCAATGTGTTATATCTCATTGTGTACTTTGTTGCATATGTTTCAAAAGTATATCATTATTCCAAGGCCTTGTGCGTGCGCCTTACATACGCACGACATTACGTCCGGGGGATGATAATCGAACTAGCAAAAATTATGGTGTGACATATTGGTATCAGTACATAGCTTCAGATCCTTTGACCTTCGTGTCAGAAGAGTTTTCTTGAAATGACCATGTCCCTCCTAGTTGAACTCTTAAATTTGCTTAGCGAAAATGAGATGTGTTCCATACACTGAGTCCATAATTTATTTTGCGACTGATATAAGTTACTTTTCTTATATGAAACGGCCTCAGAGCCGGACGCACAAGCACATGTAGTGGTGTAGGTGCAAGGGAGCAGTTCCGGCATTTCAGGCAATTCAAAAAGTTAAGCAGTCGTGCCCTCAGTTGATCCGTTCGAACGGATGATAAACTTAATGGAAATGCAACAAAAGCAGGTGGAACTACATCAAAGCCAATTCGAATCCCGGATTGAGGCTCAATTTCAGGCACAGTGGACTCAGGTCGAGGCATAGCAGAAGCAAATGGATACCTTGCAAACGATAGTGACTACGCTCGTCGCCAACAAGTATTCTACATCAACGGTTGCCGCGATCGTGCCAGTTGTAGCTAATACCTCGAGACTTTATGTCTCTCAGGAACCTCCACCCTTAGACGAGAAGGGTTCCATCCTTCAAATATCAGAGTTTAAGAAGATATGTCACGCTACCTTCAAAGGGACTGAGGACCCGTCCGTGGCGTTGGATTGGCTGGTTGAGCTAAAAGATAACTTTTAAGTGCTTCGCATGGATGAGACGAATACCCTAAGCTTCATCTCCATTTAAATGCTCATGATTGGTGGGATATGCATAAACAAGCTATCTTGAATAAAGATGATAAGACGACTATCTCTTGGTTTTTTTGTAAAGCCATCGAAGCGGAGTACCTTCTACCCGTTGTCCGTCGCAAGAAGGAAGACAAATTTACACATCTTCAACAAGAAAATAAGACAGTGCGACATGTCATGACCTACACCAGGAATAAGGGCACGACTAGTAAACAACGCCCAACCTACGTAGCAGCATCGGCGGTAGAACGCTGTCGGGGTCAACCATACTATATAACCATCTCATACAATATATATATATATATATATATATATATATATATATATATATATGATACCTATCAATGTTATCTTAACTCCCAAAAGTTAGAAAAATATGGTATATGATAATGGTAACTATACTCAATCACAAAATAAAACTAAAGGAGGATGAAAGCACGATATAGAATAAAAGAGAGAAAATAAGAGACACAATATATCCACAAGTCCTAAATAATATATACATGCCATGAGTCTAGACTGAGAATAATATAATATCCAAATATATATATATATATATATAATTAATCCTCCTGAGATACTAGCACTAAGTCCTTATGCTCTAGGGGAGAATCCTCTAATGGCTCGCTGTCCTGCGACCCGTAATACGTGGGACACTGATCCACAAGCCAATCATCTGAAAAATATATTCGGTCAAGATTAAAGCGAAGTATATACCTCTGAAAGCAGTTTCAAATACATAATAGAGCATATATAACAAATAATAAAAAAGAATACAAAATAACTAACAATAAGAATTGGAATGAACTAGGGTGAACAAGTAATGTATTGGAATGAAGAACAAGCAATATGGGATAACTGTAAGTAATAAAAATAGATGAAACTAGCTACTGTGTCATAGAGTACAAGTTTATTATGTGATCGATTTGGATTGAACATGAATACAATATGGTTACTCGATTACATGTGTGATATATAATCGACATATACACGAATATACTTGGGCTTGATCACATAACCAACACCTACTCCCCCGTCCCCCAACCAATACTTATGGATCCATTCACGTCACATTATGAAAACGAATATAAGTACACTGAACACGGGCAGTGCGTAAAAACAAAGTATACGATAATCAATATCCGATACACACCATAAAATATAAGTGAAAGAGTACCCACTGAACACGGTAAGGAGATTACATCTCTTGACAGGATCCATATAGTACCAGTCAGTGTAACAACTGTGTCAAAATCAAGTATACAGTTCTAGAACAAGTGATATATAGATATACACTATCATGAAATAAAAACTAACATAGGGATGTACGCGCCTAGAATCCGGGGTAAAGTATCGACCCATATTCGAACTGGTGCTCCGAAGACCTAAATATGGAAAGTTACATCAACACATGTTTTTGAAATGATAAACATTAACTTAAGTATCTAATACTCACAAACTAACCAACTTAGCATGTAACATAACATATATATATCCCTAACTTGATACTAGCCAACATACCTCATTATATACTAACAACTGACATCAATGTAAACTAACACTAACCTCATACTTGACATATCATTCTAACAACTATCAGTCATCAACCCAACCTCTCATCTAATACGAAATAGAGATCTATCATTCTCTAACAGGTATTAACATTAACTTATATATATATATATATATATATATATATATATATATATATATATATATAGTTAGTTAGTTAGTTAGTTAATTTGATGTATGTTAGTCTAGTTTAGTTATATATTTAACATATATATATATAACTAAACTAGACTAACATACATCAAACTAACTAACAATATATATATATATATATATATATATATATATATATATATATATATATATATATATATATATCAGTTGCTACATACAACTTAAACACTAACCACTGCATATATTTATCTAATCACTCAAAATACCAACTTAACAACCTAACACAACCCCCAATCCTTCCTCCTTTTTACTGAGCAGCTGCCCCCTCCTAATGACCCCCAACTATTGCCTACATGCAGCTCATGCGGTTGTTCGGTTAGACCCTTGTTGTGCACAGAGTGCACAACATCATCTATTATTGGTGCTCTGTGCAGTTGGCCACAGACCCACCTACTACTGTGCACAACTCGTGCACAGGCCCCATGCCACAACACGACAGCCACTGCTGCCACATGCAATAAAATAGTCCCCCTTCGACTATTCATAAATGCCTGAAATGAACCCCCTTCAAAGAATAACCACAGTGCATACTCCTCTCCATCAGTTTGCCAACTATAAACCATATCAGTTATACTAATGCACAGTCCCTATATGGACTCAAAACATTCCTCAATTACTTAAAGTATATACTCACTGTCAAAACAGTAAGTACACTAAAAATAGTCCATAATGCTATCCCCTTCTCATATATACATCTAACACACTCCAAAACAAGTATAAACATAGGTAGATATATATAACCAATATATAGATATATGTATCATATATACAACTCATATTTAATACTCAAATATCTACACACAAGTCTAATTGAAATAGAATGCAAAAACACAAACACGTGGAGTGCACCGTACCCGTATTACACTCAATCTATGATACACTTCTGATACGGCTCCAATACATCACCAAACGTATCACGAAGGATACGAGCAAGTCTAGAATCATAATTACAAGCAATATAAATTGTTAGCAACTCACCTACATGCTCATGCCAAAATATGATATGTGTAAACCCCCGTGTCGAAGAAAATCCCCCCTCCAAATTAACCCGTATCACCAAATTGCCATGATACGGTCTACTCGTATCCAATTATGAACATGTAACTGGTATTCCAATCCCAGTCTAAGTCTATTATGACTAAATTAGTCTCATGACACATACTTGATGTGTCAATCTCGGAATTTCCCTAAAATGTATAAAAAAACCTATGTAGAAGACACAATACACAATCAATTGGCTTAGAACTTGTTCCTATAGATAGCCCTATGCCATTAGGGTGTGCCTAAAGGTCCAATGCATGATTTGGAAGCTACAATGAAGAAGAATTAAGAAATTACCAATTGGGAGATGGATTCCTAAAGAAAACTTAAGTGGATACGCTCCAGATACGATCTCTCTACCAAGCTCCTCCTTATAATGCTCCTTGCTTCTCCAAGCTCCAAAACTCCTTGAGGAATAAAATAAGAGTGAATGGAAGTGAATTGAGTAATAAATTAATAGAGAATAATAAAGGAGAATTGGGGATCTAATTGAATGCAAATGAAGGAGGAGAGAGAAGGAGAGCCCCCTCTTATTGTGGCCGACGCTATTCCTTCCCTTCCAAGTCTCATTGAATGTCCAAATCACCTCTCTCCATCCAATTATGAATAGGATTAAGGATGGGCAATTTTGGAAGATCTCTAATTAAGTCAAATTAAGTCTAATCCTCCTTATGAATTAGTAGGAATGTGCTATTGGGCTTGGGTCCATGTTGGGCTCACAAGTTGTCATGACAAGTTTAATTGGTTCACAAGTGTCAACTCTAACTAATAGTCTAGTCTACTAATTAATAAATAAATAATACAAGGCACAAATAAATATATAATATACTAATAAATAATTAATACAAGCATCAATTAAATATTTATAGCACCCTAATATTAATATTTATTTCTAAAGTAAATACCTATGCCAAATTATCAAATTACCCCTAGTTGAAAAAGTGAAGGTGACAATCCTACCCACCTTAGAAAAAATTTGTCCTCAAAATTTCAGAAAGAAACTAACTACCAAAGCAATCAATACAAGCAAGAAAGAATTATACCTCACGACTGAAACAAATTAGGATATCGCTTACGTATCTTCGCCTCTTGCTCCCAGCTACTCAATCCTAGCGAGTGATTCCTCCACGCGACGCATACCGAAGGAATCGCCTGGTTCTGCAGCACCTTCTTCCTGCGATCCAAAATCTCTACGGGTTGCTCTGGGTAGCTGAGAGTCGGACCAACCTGAATCTCCGAGTGGTCCAATACATGGCTAGGATCTGCCACGTACCATCTCAACTATGACAAATGGAGCACGTTATGCACTTCCTCTAGTATAGGTGGCAAGTCTAGTCTGTAGGCCACTTCACCGACCCTCTCAAGAACACTGAAGGGTCTGATGTACTGTGTACTAAGCTTCCCGCCTCCACCAAAGCGAATTGTGCCCCATGTCGGAGAAATTCTCAAGAACACCAGATCATCAAACTAGCACGAAATACAGCCTTATCACACTAACTATAACAAGCAATCACAAATAATACAAAACAAATCCTGTACCTCAAACTCCAATGGTCTCCGGTGGCTATCGACCCAATGCTGCTACCTGTCCTGCGCCACCCGAAGCCTATCTCTAATAAGCTTTACCTTCTCATCTGCATCCACAACTATCTTTGGTCTCAGTAAGGCTCTCTCACCAACATTATCCCATAATAACGGAGTACGACATCTCTGCCCATACAATGCCTCAAATGGTGATATCTCGATACTGGCCTGGTAGTTGTTGTTTTAAGAAAAATCTACCAAGTGAAGGTGATCCTCCCAAGAGCCTCTGAAATCCAAAACATAAGTACATAGCATATCTGTCATGCCCCAGTCCCAAAACACGTAGGACTAGGAATACGTAACATGTCAGCTGCGCATTCGAGCAGACTCTGGTCTAACTTGAAATACGTATAAGCTGTATTATAATGGTCACTATCTAAATAATCAAGTAAATATAAATATCTATGCCTCAATCCACAATGATTAGAATACACAAGAATGAGCTACATATGCTAAAGTTGGCCGCTCAGTAACACGCAAACTCGGATAGACTCGAGAAAGAGATATGAGTCTATAAAACTAGGCTACATCAGCAGATAAATAAATAATATGATTAAATAATCATAACTCTGGTAGAAATGATATAAGTACCTGGTACCAATGCCTGCAAGTTAAGCAACTCCAAAGGCTCCATAACCATCTAAGCTGCAAAAACTGGGAGGGAACCAGGTCCTCAGAGGGACATAACAAGGTATAAGAAACAGTATGTCAAAATTAAAATAGTATAATGCCACATACTTAAGGGTAAACTACTGTAACCATCTATGTGATATGCAAATAAGAGTATGGTATCGTACCCCGGGCTGGTACTCACGAAAGATCCCAATGGACACTTTCGTATGCTAACAGTACACTCAAGGCTCCATATGGGAAAACCAGGAGGAAGATGTATACATAAAGTACTTACAAAAGATCATAATAGACACTTCCGTATGCTAATAGTACACATAAATAGTAATAGTAAAATATGCCTAGAGCACGATGAAGACTCTCTCCATCCAATGTAACCTCACGTCTCATTTCTACGATGTCTCATGTCCATAACATGCAAGATCATGACCTATAGCTTGTACAACAAGTCATAATGATATCTATATAATATGCAAGTCTCATATCACGAATCTTGTAAACCTTTACAGAATCCCCATGAATAACTCAAAAAAGATTCTGTCACATGAAATAGTGTCAAGTGTCCTATGATATGGCATACTTGGTAAAGCAAGCACGTAAAAATAGGATCGTGGAATCAACTCTCTAAGTGACGCTGGACGACTCCACGTACGATATCGACACCCAAATCTTATTCGCACGCTAAGCAATGTCTCACGGTCCTAGGATAAATACACACATCAATCATATAAAACAACTATAATAACTAAATAATATAATAAAGGTAAGAAACTATGATACATCATGGCAAGGTACACTTGCTGGGTTCTAAACTCCTTCAACTACTCCTAGGAAAGTAGAATCTCCACGCACACCTCTTGATGTTGAAACAAACATCACTATTATTCTCATAATACTTAAAATAGCTAGGATTGACTACCCTAAAGTCCAATCTGGACATAGGGGCAAAATTGACAGTTTTGGATCAAAATGGGGTCCACATGTGGCGCACTTCGCACCAAAAAATGTGTTAGAGACAAAGTTCTCCAAATTCGTCAAACTTAGTATCTACAAGTCCAGAACGATGATACGAACCCAACGGAACGTCCAGAGTGACACTAGGGCGACATTTGGGGCTGAGCCCTCTGTAAAGTGATTAGATCGGGCGATCCTTTCTGCGATGGCACCAAAGTGACTTTCACATGTTTCCCGAAGTGATACTTTGTTACACTCCTTTCATTTATACTCCAAACGCGATTGCTATGAACTGGATTCCAATGAGCCGATCACGAAATCGTCCGTTATGTGGAACCGTGTATCCTACAAAATAATATTTCATCAACGTCTCAGAATCGAACTAAGCTTGGGTCATAGGACCAGCGTAACGCAGCAAATTCGATGACGAAATGACAAGCACACACGAAGTTACGATGAGTGTTTGACACAGGCTGATACGGTATTTATTGACAGATACACATTGATTTCGATGTGCACGTACATCCAAATCATGTTCTGCGAAAGCCCACACATCTGTGTTGACGATATGCGCCTTTCGATGCAACTCACATACGACGAAGTCACCTCGTTTGGCAGGACGTATCCCGTATCACGAGATTTTGGGTATTTTAAAAATATATTTTTAGTCATTTTGGAACAAGAATAATTTAACCATTACAGCAAACTAATAAAAACTAAAAGAACAGTAAAATCTTGGTTATATTGTGAAGAAGTTTCTTCAATTATATTTTGAAAATAATTAACGAGTTGGTGGCAAATTGGACATGAACATGGGTACTTGGACTGAAATTCTGAACTATTTTCGAACAGTTTTTCGGCCAACTTCCAATCGATTTTTCGATCAAACCGGGGTGCCAAAATTCGTTCCACTTGAAGAAAATCCTAAAGGGTTAGGTTGTGAACATACCAGCGAAGACGGGACGCAAAACGAATCAGCGAGGAGGTCAAAAGTTGTGTGCGAAGGAGGGGCCGCACAGTTGCTGTTGTGCACGCGGAGGAGGGGCGGACGGTACTGCGGTGGCGCGGGGCGGCGGTGCGGCGGCGGGCTGCCGGAGGTCGGCCGGCGGGTGGAGGCGTGGGGGCGTGGGTGATGGTTAGGGTTAGGGTTTTATTATATGTATGCATATACATATGCTATATATATATATATATATATATATATATATATATATATATATATATATGTATGTAAAGGGGGTAGGGAACTTCTCTGTATGTGGGTAATTTTAAGATTACGTTAGTGGGTTAATAGGTTAGGTTAGGGTTAATGGGTTTGGGTTTAGGTTTTAGAGTTTTAATTATTTTATTCTTTTCTTTTCTTTTATTTATATATATATATATATATGTGTATGATTATTTAAAAATAGTTTTGGACCCCAATAAATTTTAAAAAATTACACAATATACTATTAATAGTTTTACACCCAAAAATATATTTTTGTACAATATTAATAATTATTTAAATCCACATAATTATAAATTCATGAATATTATATTATAATTAGCTAAAAATAAAATAAAAATTTCCTTAATCACAATAATTTCAGAATACCAATATAAATAATTTTAAAATTTTAATTTAACAAAAACAAGATGCTTACAATCTACCCAACTTATAAAATTTTTATCCTCGAAATTAAAAATAAACATAGCAGAAAAGATTTTAGTTAAGAAGGTTGTACTAAAGATGGGGACGTAGTTACTAAATGGAGTCCTAGTTTGTTGTCGCATTCTAAGAATAAGGGTATGCTTACCTAAGGCTCTACCCAACTTATAAGAATAAAGTTGGCC
Organism: Iris macrosiphon; assembly: GCA_036927795.1. Classification (NCBI taxonomy): domain Eukaryota; kingdom Viridiplantae; phylum Streptophyta; class Magnoliopsida; order Asparagales; family Iridaceae; genus Iris; species Iris macrosiphon. The sequence continues at coordinate 59,108,766 of JAYESA010000003.1, read as the reverse complement.
GCAGGAACTATAGTCATGATTATATTTATAAGGATTTTTAGAAAGTCTAACTTCAAGGAGGGATTCGAGATGGTAAGAATTTTGTGACCATTTTCACAACGTATTAAAGGAAATCTATATACTACCATAACGTTAATGAGTCAATAACTCTATAAAGAAAGTCTTACTAGTTCACATTGCTTCTAATTAGGTCATAAGTCTATAAGACAATAGGAATTATCATAGCCAAATACAACTAGGGTGAGATGGTACCGAGAAGTTATTCATTGCATATAATGGATGCCGATGAATGGTTCAACAATAAGCATCAAAATGTGATATAACTCATCAAGGTATTTTGTATTGTGTAAAGAGTACAAGGTATCACACCCAGTCCCAAAATACATGGGGCCAGGCCACGTGGCAATGGCCAGCTAATACATCTTCGAGGGATTACCCAATTTAATTAACCCGACGAAGCATACTACGCTGTCCTAAAATACTAACAAGTCTAATACTAACATACAATAGGTAATATCTAATCACATCCACAATATAAACAAGAAGTATTAAAATAAATACTGGAAAATAAGTGCGGAGTCTGAAATGTCATAGTACAATCTAGATATGTCTAATGGGAACAAACAAACTATAATGATGAAATAAGAATACTGAAGACAAATAAGAGAGTACAACTAGAGCATCAACTAACTAGATAAGGATGCTCCAGCCCTAGGCGGAAGTCCTACCAGTGATCAAGGGAACTCTGATGGTAGCACCTCAAACTCCTCCTCGAACATGAACCTCGTCTACTGCCCGGGCCCATACACGGTAGTATAGTAAGCCTCGTCCAAATCTAGAAGGGAACCAGGTCCTCAGAGGGACATAACAAGATACAAAAATATATGCCATATAAATACTGAATAAAATAAAGGGGTGTGCTAACCATCTAAGTAAATGCAATGTGAGGACAACCTTGGTATGTATGGGTAGGTGTAGGCATAACGTCCACACTCCGAAGAACGTGGTATCTGTACATGTAACATCCATATCGTTCCGTAAAATATGGAATCTGAATAGTATAACGTCCATATCGTTCCGTAGAACGTAGAATCTGAATAGTATAATGTCCATATCGCTCCGTAGAACATAGAATCTGAATAAAGGGGGTTATCAATCCCTGTAGCTCCGACGGATACTACGGGTACTAATGTGTGTGTCGCATACGCCTACCAGCTGTCCTCCCCGTCCAATACAGATATACAAGTCGAGTACACGACGTGCATACCCCGTAACAAAATGCCAAGTCTAAAGTAATTAGATAACCCTGCTTACGCACTAATCATGATGCATGTTACACGCACCGATAGCTAGTCGGGTACGCGAACCCGCATCCCAACATAAATTTGTCATCGTGATGCGTGTAAAAGTGTTATGGTCTAGGAAGATATCAGAATATCCTCACTATGGTAGGTGAGTCTGTTAGTGACTAAGTCAATTACACTAAACATCGACGTATTCGTCGACTATACCCGAGTCATTCTCGGACGTGCACAGTTTTATGTAATATTGCAACAAGATATTATATAATATTTTATAATTTAATTTAAACAGTAAATTAGGCAAGGTATACTTGTCTGGGTCCTCAAGTTGCGAGTACCAAAATCCTGCTCCCGAAGTCTCGTCTGAATGGTCCAGCGACCCTATACATATAAAATAATATAATATAATATAATTATCAGTCATTACAATAGTACGCACAGGAAAACTATATTGTACTTAGGAACAGACACAGGGGGGTCACGACTGGTCAACTAGCAGGGTCGCATGTGCACGCAGCTAAGACGTACACGTGTCATATCCTCAATTACCGTGTACATCAAGACAACGAATTATAAAATTACGTTACGAAACCAAATAACGTATAATACAAAAATACAAGTCCTAGCTAACATGTTAGTGTATACATGGCCAGTCGTCTAAACCTTTAGGTCAACATAAGTGTTCACATTAAATAACCATATTTTTCTATGAGGTAATCACTAACACTAATTTTATTCTAACATATGTATACCTATACACAATACACAAGGGTTCACAACTACACATGTAGAAAGGAAGGGTAAATGTATACCTAGTCGTGATCGAGTCCGGGAGGGGTATCCGCTGCACGAGGGGGCCGGTCTCCGGCGATGAACAGTAGCAGCGACAGCTACAGTGGCAGTAGGGTGGTGCTCCGGCCACAGCAACACATAGCAGTAGCAGCTGCGACAGCAACTGCGGCAATGGTAGCAGCTTGCAGCGGCAGCGGCGATGTCTGGGTCGGCAGTGGCGGGTTGTTGACGGAGGTGGAGACGGCGAGGTAGGGGTTGATGGCCGAGGTCGATGGTGGCTAAGGTGGTGGAGGTGAGCGAAGGTGAGCGAAGGGGGAGTCGGGTGGAAGGGTATTGCGGGTTGTACTGGTGATGATTGTGATGGTGTTGTTGATGGTGGTCGTGACGATGATGTATGTGGTGATGGTGACAACGGTGGCGGTGGAGATGGTGATGCTGGTGGCGGTGGAGAAGGTGATACTGGTGGCGATAAAGATGGTGATGAGGGTGGCCGTGGATGGTGACTGGGAAGGAAGGGAGTCGGGGATGAAGGGTGCGGGATGGTGATGGTGATGGTGATGGTGATGAGGTGAATAGAGGAGGCGGATGTCACGACCCGTACCCAAAAAATTGGGAATGAGTCGTGGGTACGTCCAGCCTACGTCGCAGCATCGGCGGTAGAATGCTGTCTAGGTCTACTATCTAGCTAACAATCTCACACAATCAATATAAGTACTTGTCATGATCTCAACTCCAAACGGAGGAGCAATATGATAAAGATAATCTCAAGTACTCAATCACGAATCTAAGCATGATAAGAAAACAAAGAAGTCTAACAACTACAAAGTCTAAACAACTGCTACTAAAACAACAACAATAATAATAATACAACAACAATAATACAACAACATCCTGAATCATATATAATACAAGGTCTCAATCCAAAACTGGGGACAAATTCGGTACCAAAAGCTAATAAAAACAACCGACTGAGGTCCTACTGATCCCGGCTACCAACCCGAAAATTACTCCTGAACTAGGGGGTCCCTGTCTGCACCATCGACAGGCTGAGATCCATAAAACGTCGGACACCAATCTTCCAGATCCTCTGAATATATCCAGTCAGGATTGGAGCAAGTACACCTCTAACAACAGTTCCAGTTAAATGATAAAAATTATAAAACAGTTGTAGCAAGTAGCAAGGAGAATGAAATAAATTATGAACAAAAAAATATATAAATATCAATGGTGTATAAAGGTAAAGATGTATGAATATCAGAAGCAAGATAGTAATGACTGCAAGATACAAGAAATCTAAACTAAATCAAGTATGTGCATAAGAACGTATAGTGAGTCCAGCAAGAGTACATGTAATGAGTCAAGTCCAGAAAGTATAAGTAAGACCAATCAAGAATACAAGAGAGTCCAGACTAGAAACAATGAACTCGTGTCTTTGAAACACCTATTTCAACATGTAAACGGCTAGGGGGTAAGTACGGCTCACCGCGCACTGGGTGCGCGGCTGTTATCATTCCAGATTAGACACGAGGGGGTGATTCCGGTGATTCCAGTTGGGAATATTTACATGTCTACTCGAGTATTTTCCCGCCCCGACTACTACAAGTGAATCCAAGACCCGACACGCAAATCAAGTATAAGTCCAGTCAGAAATATGAGTGATGCCTGTAGTGAGTCACGATGTGATGCCAGCAGGTGATTCCAAAATATAGGCCAAAACATGAAATATACGTGTTGCAAGTAAATGAATCCAGAAATACTAGTACATGTCGTGCCAGAAAAATTAGAGAATACTATGCTAGAAACTGAATCATAATAATCATCAGATAATAAAAACTATCAGAGAATGTACTCGCCTGACGTCCTGAGCAACTAGCGATCCGAACTGGCGTCGCAAGGACCTATTATGAAAAGTAAGGTTCAACAGGATTATAATAAGTTAAACAGATATAAAATTGCTAAAAACAAGCTTCTAAGGTTGTTCTAGGTCAGACGGGTCAAACCGGTAAAATCTGGGTCAAAAAGTCAACTATGGGTTCAAAAAGTCAACTCTGGGTCAAAACTAGGTCAAAAATTGACTTTGGCGGTCATTCGGGTCAACTACGGCAAACTCTAGATCAAACTAGGGTGCCCCTAAAATTCTAGGTCAAAACAAGGTCATTAAGCTAATAAACCCTCAAACTCGCCTCCTTGAGATACCGGGATACCCTCGGTATCCGATATCTCAACCTACGCGATATGCCCCGCCTATGCCCTCTAAAATATATACTAGCACGTATATATATATATATATATATATATATATATATATATAAAACCAAGTCTAACCTCAATCCTAGGCTAAAACTCAAAACCTTGCCCCGACGCTCAATACCTTGAGTATCTCAAGGTATTGAGATACTCATGCCTTATTCCTCACTAACACTAGCTAACTAACTATCTATCTATATATATACACTACCATATACTAATATATATATAACATATATCTAACTATATATATATATATATATATATATATATATATATATATATATATATATATATATATATAACCTAGTGTATAGGTAAATACCTCAATACCTTACCTCCGATACCCAACTTATCTCAATACCTTGGTATCTCAAGGTATTGCGATACCTTACCCTCTAACTCTAACTAACTAGCTATCTATATACATATATATACCTATATACATAACATCAATATATATATATATATATATATATATATATATATATATATATATATATAACTTAGTATTAGGCTACCTCAATACCTTGGGTATCTCGAGGTATTGAGATACCCAACTACCCATATAGCTAACTATCTATATAAATATATACACCTAGCTATATATCTAGGCAATTATATATATATATATATATATATATATATATAAATATATATATATATATATATATATATATATAACACATGCATCTACCTACCTATATATATATATATATATATATATATATCCACACATCTCACATATATATATATCAATCTCTATCTATATATCTATACATATATACTTATCTAGGTATATATCTATCTATATATATACGTATATACATATATATATATATATCTATATATATACATATACATATATATAAGAAGGGGGAGAAACTAGCTCGAGCGCGCGCGCACGCTGCTGAAATGCGCTGCTGCTGCTGCTGCACGCAGCGCTGTCGCGGCACTGCGCTGCTGCTGCGGCTCTCCTGGGCTCCGCATCGCTGCTTCTGCAGCTACGTTGCTGCCGCGACGTGCTGCCGCGGCGCGGCCGCTGCCTCTGCTGGCTCCTTGCTCTCTTCCTCTCTGCCTCTGCTGCCATCTATCTCCCCCCTCGACACACCACACACACAGACACACAAGCACACACACTCACTTTTAGATCTATATATATATATACAAACATATATACATATATATATACACACAACCATATATATATATACACACACACTTATACACATATATATATAGGTACACACACATATGTATATATATATATATAAACACACACTAACATATATATATATACATACACACTCACAACCACATATGTATATATAAATATACACACACTCATATATATATATATATATATATATATATATATATATATATATACAAACACATATATATATACACACACACTCATACATATATACACAAACACATATATATATACACACACACTCATACATACATACATATATATATATATATATATATATATATATATATATATATATATATATATATATATATATATATATATACACACTCATATATATATAAATATATACAAACATACTGACATATATATACATACATATATATATATACACACACACTAGCACACTAACACAACACACACAACACACTAACACACACAACCCACACTCAACCACACTCATCCACACACACAAAAACACACACATATATATATATATATATAAATATATACTCGAGAACTCTAGCACACACTTCCCGAAGCTAAACCAATGAGCGCACAAGCCCGAAACCTAGAAACCAAGTCGAAATGGTCATTCGGTCATTTCGACGAACACGTGGAGTGCAGTTCGTGAAACCTCGTAAAACGCACACCAAACCTACTCGAAATTGACCCAAAATTTACCTACGAGTTCTAATCGATGTCTATAACCTAGAAAAAATGCTAACTCTCAGATTCTAGGTCCGTGGCAAAAATGCGCACGCGAGCGGAACCTACGATGACGAAAACCCTCAAATTGCCAGAAACGCTCAAATCTCTGTGACACGATCTCACATATCCGAACGGGGACACGTACTTATCCTTAAGACACCCAAGCACGTCTATCTAGGTCCTTCTAACTTAGGGCAACACCAAAATTTGGGCTAATATCAGATTTTACCCAAAATTGACAAAAATCTAATGTCAAAGTCTCCAAACACATCCAAACAAGCTTCAACTTCCTCCCACGGATAGCCCTAAGGTCTAGGAAGGTTCTAAACTACTAATTACACTATATTAGAGTAATCACAAGGGGAAAAATTAGGTTTATCTCTTGAGAGTTGGAATCCCAATCCAAAGTCTCCAAAAAGTTTCAAATTCACTACACCAAGCTTCCAAGCCTCCAACCCAAGCTCCAAGACTAAATCTAAGCTCTACACACCTAGGTTAGGAAAAAGCAAGGGTTAGGGTTTGCATTGATGGAAGAAAATAGAAGAAGGAAGAGAAAAATGTGAAGAAAATTTACTTGGATGTAGAAATTGGAAGAAGAAAGAAGAAAAGAGTGGAGAGTGGAGAAGAAGAAAAAGAAGAAGTGGAATGAAAAAAATGAAGGGGGTGCTCGTTTTGATCGGCCAGATAAAAGAAATAGGTTTAAGGTTAGGGTTTGGGTTAGTTGAAATGACCAAAATGCCCTCCAAATCAAGTCATCCTAATTGGGGTTTGGATTTGGGATTCCAAATGCACTCAAATTAATCCCTAATCACTCCAACTAGCTAATTAAAATATAAATAACTATTCTAAGCCAATAAATAAGACTAACAAGGATGTTGGTTGGGTCTGGCATGGGTCCACTAGGGTCTGGCATGGGTCCAGGCTAGCCAAAATACTAAAACAACTAATACAAAAATAATACAACCAACAATTAAATATAAATACAAATATTTATGATAAATATACAATTAATCAAATTAAAATAAAAAAAATACCCTACTCTGGAAATGGGGTATTGACAAGCCTATCCTCCTTAGAAAATATCGTCCTCGAAATTTAAAGTAGATCGCACTTCTTCTAGGTCAAACCCCCAACAATCACAGTCAAGATATTCTACCTAAACAACATACAAGATCATGGTCCTACTAGTCGTGTTATCACAGTCTCAATCAGGGTCACTACAATATCTACCACATCACAAAAGAAAAGTCTAACAGGTACTAATAAAGAATAAAAGAGACAGACCTGCTAACCCGACACCCGTAGCATCGGCCTCCTCGATCGTCAACGCATAAGCCCTGTCCTGCTGGGGTGGCTCCCTCTGCTGGTGCGGGGCATGATGTTGTGCCACAGATGGCCTAGCTCCAACTCTCCGATCCTGTGCTCTACCAAATGGAGGTACAGTGGGACAATCTCGCATCTGGTAAGCAACGGATCCACAGAACAAACGCACCTTCAGCCTCCTCCTACAAATATTCCAAGTGTGTCCTGCCTTCCTGCAGTAGGCACAAGTGGGCACCCTCTGATCCTGACCCTGCTGCGCTGTCTTCTGCCCATAAGGACGCTTAGCCGGTCCTGCACTACCTGAATCATCCCTGCCTCTCTTGGACTTGAGCACCAAGTCATCCTCTGCCCTCTGAGCGTCTCCTACTATCTGCTCGAAAGTTGCCTCGCGGTCGCTCCTAGTCAACGACTTGACCGCCATGACCAAGCCCTTGCGAAACATCTTCGCCTTTGCTGCCTCACTCAAGCCCTCTACAAATTTGTCCAGACAGCAGAACTCTACTGCATACTCGTCCACCAGCATGCTCCCCTGGATGAGTGCCTCAAACTGGCTCTCCAAAGTACTGAGCACCACATCTGGGAAAAACTTTTTCTTAAAAAGTCTCTTGAAAGCCTCCGAAGTAAGCCCTGGTGCCACGATCCTTGTATTAGTATGATACCTCGTCAAAGCGAGGTCGAACATCTGACTGTCCGCTGCCTCTATCTGCATGCTGTCTGGAATCTGTGCCAGCCAAAAAATCCCCTCAATCTGCTCTATCCAGTCATCCGCATACAGGATTCCTTCGGTACCCCAGAAATCCTTGGGCCGCATCCTCTGGAAGTCAATGATATTGCCCGGCCTCGAATGATGAGTCTGATCTGCCTGTGGCTAAATCTGTGCCACCCTATTCATTGCCGTCATGGCCACCTGGTGGGCATTCTCAATGCCCAGCCTCATCACATCCACCTGACGGTGCTGCACATCCATCATCTCTCTAAAGAACATAAACAACTGCGCGGCATCTACTGGTGCAGGAGGTGGTGGAAGAGGCACCACCGGAACATTTGGGTAGTCCTCAGATCGACAAGTGGAGGAGGATCTCCGAGAGAAGCAGATGCTCCCTCAACCGCAGGAGTGGTGAGTGGAGAGGTAGCAGCTGCCTGAATACGAGCTGGACAAGAGGTAGCAGACCTCTCGGTAGCAACTACTGGGACGGTATGATGGGATCGTGTCTTCGGAGGCATCCTGGACACAGATCAAAAGAAGTCAATACGACGCAAGATACGATATCATCAAGGAAGGACAGTGATATTTCAAAAGAAGTAATTTCAGAATAATTAGAATAGATTGGAATTGTTCCTAGTCGTGATTGAGTACACTCTCATCCTAGATCCTATATCCTAGAGCAGGCTCGCAGCAGTACAACTAAATCGTTGTACTACCACGATATCGCACTAATTGTGAATCAGGACCTGCGTGGGCTGCCAACAAAAATGTGTCACGACCCGTACCCAAAAAATCGGACATGAGTCGTGGGTACGTCCAGCCTACGCCGCACCATCGGCGGTAGAACGCTGTCTACATCTACTATCTAGCTAACAATCTCATACAATCAATATAAGTACCTGTCAAGATCTCAACTCCAAACGGAGGAGCAATATGATAAAGATAATCTCAAGTCCTCAATCATGAATCTAAGCACGATAAGAAAAAAAAGAAGTCTAACAACTACAATGTCTAAACAACTGCTACTAAAACAACAATAACAATAATAATAATACTAAAATAATAATACAACATCCTGAATCATATATAATATAAGATCTCAATCCAAAACCGGGGACAAATTCGGTACCAAAAGCTAATAAAAACAACCGACTGAGGTCCTATTGATCCCGACTACCAACCTAAAAAGTACTCCTGAACTAGGGGGTCCCTGTCTGCACCATCGACAGGCTGAGGTCCATAAAACGTCGGACACCAATCTTTCAGATCCTCTGAAAAATATATCCCGTTAGGATTGGAGTAAGTACACCTCTAACAGCAGTTCCAGTTAAATGATAAAAACTTTAAAGCAGTTGTAGCAAGTAGCAAGGAGAATGAAATAAAGTATTAACAAGAAAATATATAAATATCACTGGTGCATAAAGGTAAAAATGCATGAATATCAGAAGCAAGATAGTAATGACTGCAAGATACAAGAAATCTAAACTAAGATCAAGTATGTGCACAAGAACGTGTAGTGAGTCCAGCAAGAGTACATGTAATGAGTCAAGTCCAGAAAGTATAAGTGATACCAGTCAAGAATGCAAGTGAGTCCAGACTAGAAAGAATGAACTCGTGTCTTTGAAATACATGTTTTGACATGTAAACGGCTAGGGGCTAAGTACGGCTCACCGCGCACTGGGTGCGCGGCTGTTATCATTCCAGATTAGACACGAGAGGGTGATTCCAGTGATTCCAGTTGGAAATATTTACTTGTCTACTCGAGTATTTTTCCGCCCCGACTAGTACAAGTGAATCCAAGACCCGATACACAAATCAAGTATGAGTCCATTTAGAAACATGAGTGATGCTTGTAGTGAGTCATGATGTGATGCCATTAGGTGATTCCAGAATAGAGGCCAAAAATATGAAATATACGTATCGCAAGTAAATGAATCCAGAAATACTAGTCCGTGTCGTGCCAGAAAAATCAGAAAATACTATACTAGAAGCTGAATCATAATAATCATCAGATAATGAAAACTATCAGAGAATGTACTCGCCTAACGTCCTGAGTAACTGGCGATCCGAACTGGCATCACAAGGACCTATTGCGAAAAGCAAGGTTAAACAGGATTCTAATGAGTTAAACAGATATAAAATAGCTAAAAATAAGCTTCTAAGCTTGTTCTAGGTCAAATGGGTCGAACCGATAAAATCTGGGTCAAA